>CM046304.1:43309324-43909324 GCA_025267735.1 Mactra quadrangularis | reverse complement strand
CATTGAACATGCATCATTATTGATTTGGTTATTATAGTCAGTTTTTTCTCTTGAGAAATGAGAGATGACTTTATTTCATATGCATGGAATTTAACTTTGCTATATTGCTCCTCACTTAACTTTTACTGCTACTGTCGATAATTTATAGTATAATGAATAGAGCCAATAAAACAACCTTCCTATAATGTCCAAAAATCATGTAATGGTTTTTTTTATCTCCTGTCATTGGAATAGTTCTGAAATATCTCTAAATATACTTGTGTAAAGTCAGGTCCCTGTCCCCTTCTCCTGAAAACAACCATACAGTATTATATTATAAGGTTAAGTTAAAGTTGTAATCCCAGGATCAGATTGAGACTGTTTATAATTATGTACTGATATTTCTAATAAACATTTCTATAGTCATAAATATTAAATGGTACAATGGTCTTGTATTGTTTGGATGATAGTATATACAGTACCCATCAAAAGTTTGGAGACATTTTCACTGTGTAAGCATACTACATTAGTTTTATAAAAAATTTGATTACTGTTTATTTTGAAGTGCTTAAAGTCTTTCTAATCTGTGTAGTTGAGACTACCTAAGTGGCTTAAAATCTGTGAAATAGAAAATAATTACATTTAATTTGGTTTTTGAGGCTTTGGATATCAGATGCTGAATTTTATAAATGTGATGCATTACAGAAATTTGTTTTCATTTAATCATCAACCATATAAAATTTAATAAAAATGATGATTCTACCCATTTGTGGACCATATTAAAAATTGGTTTACACCAAATATGTTACCCACAATAAATATAGTCATTATTATTATTATTATTATTACCCTATACAACCAGTGAAATTTATTTTTATTGAATTCCCTTGTCTCTAAACTTTTGGTGGATACTGTATGTTTAACTTGCTTGATAGCTTAAAATCTCCCATTAGTATTGGGTTATTACACTAGTGAAAGTTTATGTTATCAATTCTTATTGTATGTTGTTGTATCAAAGACTCATTATGCACATTTTATATTTATATTCATTTAGAGAGCTGTAGTATACATGTACTGAGATACATATTTTATATTCTGTTGAGAAAAAAAGAGTGCAGTAAACTAGAATGTAATAAAGTTGATGTGCATACATTGTATCATTACATAGCTGTATTTTATAGCAAGTAATGTTATTGTTAGGGTTGCAACAATTCGATTCGAAACTTGATTGCAAGGAGGCCATTTCGATTCTGGACCCACGATTTTCGATTCGATACTGACCTTTAAACGTGTCTACATAAGTTATAACAATAAAAGCAGAGACGCACCTAAAAGACAAAATACTTGACAGCGTGACTGTGTTTCACTTTGTTACATTTGAAGTTTAAATGTTAGTTGATTCTAATTTAAGTATGTTGGCCAGTACAATGAAGGTTTATGTTATATGTAGTATATTTAGAACTGCATTTTTCTATACGACTTATGTTTCATGTTGTGTATGCATTTTTAGTTGATATAACATTATTGATACATTTTCTTGACCTTTATATATTTATACCCAGACCATTTCTTACTTAAAGAAGCAATCTTGAAGTACGAAATACTTGATACAATAACTAGAGCTGCAAGGATTGACTTGAAAGTTGATTCGATTTGATATTTTTTCTTTTGATTCGATTTTTTTTCTGTTCGATTCATTTATTATTGAAATTTACTCCAAATATGCATTTATACATTTATTTGAGCAAAAAACTAATTAATATTGATAAAAGTAAAGTGTTACTGAAATTTGCTCACACAAACCCCAAAATATAAATGTGTAAATGCATTTTTGGAGTAAATTTTATTAATAAATGAATCGAAAGAAAAAATATCGAATCGAATCAACTTTCAAGTGAATCATTGCAGCTCTAGTTATTGTATCGTGTATAATCTGTATAGAGAGAAAGTTAGTTTTTGTCAGTAAGATCAAGTTTATATGATAGTATCTAACCATGTATATTTTAAGAGAGAAGTTTTCTATTAAGTAACCAGTTTTAATCCGGACCTTAAAATTTCATTCTATATTCATATTCCAATTAATCTACTTTATCTAACATTAATTGTAACTTCTTTTGTTCAATTTGAAGAGGTAGAATTTATGTAAAAGCAGCCCAAAATTTGAGACCTTTGACCATCATCAGTTAATGATAATTTTTTGTTCAGGGGGTAACAATCCTATTTTGAGCTGTCAAGATCATTGCTGGCCTTCATCAGCACTTGGGTCCAATACTTCATAAATTGCTGGATTTCACCAGCACTTGAGTTTCATTCTTCATAAATTTCTGGATATCACCAGCACTTGAGTTCCATATTTTACAAAATTATACTTGACTGATTATATTCCCTGACTTTATTACAAGGAATAGATCACAGTAGTATATATAACATATAACATTATGAAAGTTGATGTATGGTAATTCACTTAATTATGTAGACATAAATATTGTTGATAAAAGTCCATGATTCTCACTACAATGGTTTGATGTTAAACTACTCTAACAAAATATATATATAGATTAAAGTAAACTAGTATTGTACTGACCTATCTGTGTGTGAAAAGATGCATGAGTTAGAACTTCAAGGGTTGAGTATACTGGTAGTTAGTATAGTTATATGATATCACTTTGACTAGGTATACTTGTTATAAAGGATGAGTAGTTTGGATTGTATTGTAAATGATGTACATTAAGAATGTATATTATCAAGCGTCTTTCCCATCTACCTTAGTTGTAAGTCCTTCTATAATGTATTATTAAATTATCATATTTTTGATAGTATGCTGCTCAGGGCCATTTGCTCTTGCAAAAATGAAACATGCGGCCGACATGATCCCGAATAAAAAACATATATGCCATGTAAGCTATATTGCTCAAAACTGATTTTTTTAACCAAGTTCAATTAGAGATCAGTTTCTCAATCATAAATTATTTTATTTCACAAGTTTAAACATGCATGAGTAGCTGAGGCTTTGCTCTTTCAAATGACACCAACATCTTTGCACATGCCAAATAATAAGTTCATAGGTAGATTTTAAACACCACAATCAAAACTGATTAGTTTACTCGATACAAAAGTCTTAAGAACTAAATACACAACTGACGGCAAATTTTGAATCATATTTTTTTTTGAATGAAGAATACTCGACATGTTCAGAACTTCTGCAGATGGAAGTATTATACATCAAACAAAATGCATGAAAGTTTACAAAGCTTTATTAAAAGGACATGGTATTTACAGTAATATTAAATTCTTACTCATTTGTGACGTCAAATCTTCAATAATGACATGTTAAGAACCGAAAACGCTGATAATGAAGAAAAGTAAAGATTTTTGCTTTTTTATTGCCTATTTCTTGAATACTCATACAATTTTAATGCAAGAAAATCATTTGATGATCGATTGCATTTGTAAATGTCACATTTTATTTTGTTGATTAGATTTTATTGTTTGTTATAATAGTGTATTTTGTTCTTGCAACTTTTGTACCAACTGAACCAATTCTGTTTTGATAGTGGTGTTTGAAATCGACCTATGACCTTATTACGCAACATATGCAAACAATTCTTGCAACAGTCTTAGCTACGCATGCATGTATAAATTTGTGAAATAAAATTATTTGTAATGGAGAAACTAGTCTCTAATTGAACTTAGTTAAAAACTACCATTTTTGAGTAATATACCTTTTATGTATGTACAATGTATAGTGTTTTCGTTTTGAAACTGCACTGGCTGCCTGTGATTAATATGGTACATTGTGTTTGAGTGCCAAGTGGTGCCAGAGGTTTAGTTTTAATTTAATATTATGTAGAAAATATTTTGATTAGTTCTTATGTTAGCTTGTATAGACATATGTTTGTTACTGCATACCTCAGTGAGAATGAAGTAGCTTGTACCTCAGTGAGAATGAAGTAGCTTGTACCTCAGTGAGAATGAAGTAGCTTGTACCTCAGTGAGAATGAAGTAGCTTTTATAGACATATGTTTGTTACTGCATACCTCAGTGAGAATGAAGTAGCTTGTATAGACATATGTTTGTTACTACATACCTCAGTGAGAATGAAGTAGCTTGTATAGACATGTTTGTTACTGCATACCTCAGTGAGAATGAAGTAGCTTGTACCTCAGTGAGAATGAAGTAGCTTGTACCTCAGTGAGAATGAAGTAGCTTGTACCTCAGTGAGAATGAAGTAGCTTGTACCTCAGTGAGAATGAAGTAGCTTGTACCTCAGTGAGAATGAAGTAGCTTGTACCTCAGTGAGAATGAAGTAGCTTGTACCTCAGTGAGAATGAAGTAGCTTTTATAGACATATGTTTGTTACTGCATACCTCAGTGAGAATGAAGTAGCTTGTATAGACATATGTTTGTTACTGCATACCTCAGTGAAAATGAAGTAGCTTGTATAGACATATGTTTGTTACTGCAGTGAGAATGAAGTAGCTTGTATAGACATATGTTTGTTACTGCATACCTCAGTGAGAATGAAGTAGCTTGTATAGACATATGTTTGTTACTGCATACCTCAGTGGGAATGAAGTAGCTTGTATAGACATATGTTTGTTACTGCATACCTCAGTGAGAATGAAGTAGCTTGTATAGACATATGTTTGTTACTACATACCTCAGTGAGAATGAAGTAGCTTGTATAGACATATGTTTGTTACTGCATACCTCAGTGAGAATGAAGTAGCTTGTATAGACATATGTTTGTTACTACATACCTCAGTGAGAATGAAGTAGCTTGTATAGACATATGTTTGTTACTACATACCTCAGTGAGAATGAAGTAGCTTTTATAGACATATGTTTGTTACTACATACCTCAGTGAGAATGAAGTAGCTTGTATAGACATGTTTGTTACTGCATACCTCAGTGAGAATGAAGTAGCTTGTATAGACATATGTTTGTTACTGCATACCTCAGTGAGAATGAAGTAGCTTGTATAGACATATGTTTGTTACTACATACCTCAGTGAGAATGAAGTAGCTTGTATAGACATATGTTTGTTACAGTAGCTTGTATAGACATATGTTTGTTACTGCATACCTCAGTGAGAATGAACTAGCTTGTATAGACATATGTTTGTTACTGCATACCTCAGTGAGAATGAAGTAGCTTGTATAGACATATGTTTGTTACTGCATACCTCAGTGAGAATGAAGTAGCTTGTATAGACATATGTTTGTTACTGCATACCTCAGTGAGAATGAAGTAGCTTGTATAGACATATGTTTGTTACTGCATACCACAGTTAGAATGAAGTTAGAAAACACATGTTATAATTATAAAGAATAGCAATTGCTCTTGAAGTAAAACAAATGGTTTCCTCTAGGCCCCAATAAGTTTTAAATGTCCATAATAATTTTGACCTATGAAGCCATTGTATCCAACATTTTCAATATTTTGCAATATTAGGTGGTTTTTGTATTAGTTTATAGGTTAGATGATTGTTGTTATGGCCTGACTATGTTGTATGTTGATATTTGACCTGATGATTGTTGACAGACTGTTTGATAGATATGTTTTGTATGTATAGTTTGTTTACATTGTCCTGACACTAGGCAGGGATGGGTCGAGTACTGGATTCCAGTACTCGAGTAGTACTTGAGTATTTCAGATTTTGTACTCGTACTTATGAGTAATGAGTACTGGTTTTTCTTCAGTACTTGAGTAGTACTCGAGTAGTACTTAAGTACTCGTGAGTATTTTTGAGTACCAGATTGTTTTGCATGAGCATATAAAAGATTTTTAGTAGAAATAAAAGAGACAAATTTTATTTATCTATTCAATTAAACATCAAATCAAGCTTCAAATTCAATTTTAAACAAGACAGTCAAATTGTTGCTGCAAATATTTTATGCAACAGTGTTTATTTTTGGTCAGTTTTATTGCCGTCTAAGGGCTATATTCTCATTCTAAAATCAAATCTTTTTTCCCACATTTCAGTTTCAGGATAACAACTTATCAAATTAGTAAAAACAAATGTAAGAATAAAGTCAAATCATGAACTAAGATTAATATATGTCTTATAAACTTGACATATGAAAACTGAATGCATAATCACACTATATAAAATCATGCGAATGAATTTTATTTTATTCTGTGTTATTTTATATATTTATGTTGGAGGGTTTTTACTTACTTAGATTTTATAATTTATCTTTTGTATAACGCCATTGAATATGTAATATAGAAATAGGCGTTTAATCAAATGAAGAAGTTTAAAATTAAGTTTAAATCCAAATTAAACTTAAACAAAAGATTTTTGAAAAAAGACAGCTGATAGTATGTTTCAGCTTAAAATAATTGAGTTATCTCTGTTTAGTTAACTAACTAACTTAATGAAAAACAAAACTAAAATCTTTGTTGAATTAGCTATTGTTACAAATTTGCATGACATTTCATCTCACTTTATATCAAAACATTGTGCAGGGTTTTTTTCACCACAAAAGTGACTGTTTCAGAGAATGTAATGTCTCGTCATTCACTTAAAAAATTCTTATGACTGATGCATATAGCTAGCTGATGATTTTAATAATTTATAAGCTATATGAGGAACAAACTGTGACAAACATTGTTTTCACAATTTATGAAGAGGTATAAACTGCAAAAAGGTGTCAGACATCCCATTGATATGCATAATCCCATAACAATAGCTACCTATAAAACTTGTAATCAGATAACCAATTACATGTACTATGCATTATCATTTCTAAAGTAGTTTTAAGGAAAACTCAATCAAGAATGTAACTAGATAGAAATAAGATGGCCAGTACTCAGAAATACTCACGAGTATCGAGTACTGCTAGTTCAGTACTTGAGTAAGTACGAGTACGAGTACAATTTATTTTCCTGAGTACTGAGTACAGGCGAGTACTGGAAAAAGTGGTACTTGTACTCATAATACTCGAGTACAAGTACGAGTACCCCATCCCTGACACTAGGAATACACTGTCATGATTGTTAACAATTTTTTATATCAGTTATAGTATGACAGAATCCCTGAGCTTGACCTATATGTAAGAATACATTTAACTCAGTATTTTTTTCTATTTTTTTTCTTCGGCTGTGAATCGCATTTTATCAGAAGCTTTCGGCAAAATACACGCATTGAATAATAATTTTGTTTTCATACGAATAAAAACTTTGAAACAGTGCCTCAATATTGCGGACTTACGTGTTTTTCCATGAACGAATGCGTTCAAAATTTAAAGGGCAATAATGTGCCATTCTACAAAATTGATTTATAGTCACATAGGCTGTTAAAAACATGTGTACAATCGTATACACGGATATGGAAACTCACAATTTATTGTTAGTGAAATGTGTAATTATTATAATAGGGTAGTTCAAGCTCAGGTTAATATTGTCGCACTATAGCTGTAGTGTAATTATGGAAGCATGTACCTGATATACAGTGTAAGGTAATTGGGTTACAATATTAACATATATATTAAATGGTTGATTAGTTATATCATTGCAAAGTTTATATTGATTGTTCTATACATGTATTTAGAATCATAATTTCATTAGCCCCACATGTTTTTGGAAAGAGGTCATTTAAGCAAATTTTAATATGCAGTAATTTGGTGTCTCAAAAGCATACCTGTAACAAATCATAGCTTTTCCAAGGGCATGTTCGCATTTCATATTCTTATAAAAACCCATGCATGCTCATCTATCATCAACTTACTTAGGTAGAGGTAGAGGGAGAGCAACGTTCACAACTTAGTCATTAAGCTTTTACAAACCTGGAAAAAATACATACTCACCACTATACTTGTTCGTTGAATTTTTAACTATGTTATAACTGTTCACTGCAAGGTCAACATGAACAAGCTGGTCATGGCAAGGTCAACATGAACTAGCTGGTCATGGCAAGGTCAACATGAACTAGCTGGTCATGGCAAGGTCAACATGAACAAGCTGGTCATGGACTGGTCAACATAAACTAGCTGGTCATGGCAAGGTCAACATGAACTAGCTGGTCATGACAAGGTCAACATGAACTAGCTGGTCATGGCAAGGTCAACATGAACTAGCTGGTCATGGCAAGGTCAACATGAACTAGCTGGTCATGGCAAGGTCAACATGAACTAGCTGGTCACAGCAAGGTCAACATGAACTAGCTGTCCATGGCAAGGTCAACATGAACTGGCTGTATCAAGAGACTTTCATTAGTTTGTCCTTCATGCTTCCTTTCTCTATATTTGTTCTCTATGGGTTTTTTGTATAACACTAGTTTTCATATAAAATATACATCCTCTCCAGGGTTAGGGTTAGCAAGCCATTCAATGATATAAAAGGGTTCATAGATCATCATTATACCCCCGCTTCGAAGAAGAGGGGGGTATACTGTTTTACCCTTGTCCGTGCGTGCGTGCGTCAGTCCGTCCGTCCGTCCGTTACAAAATTTCCGTCACAGTTTTCTCAGCAACTATACCATGCAGCAGCCTGAAACTTCGCATATTGCTTCATCCTATAGTCCCATGTGGTGTAAAGCGATTTCATGCTCCTCGCTCATCTACTTCCTGTTTGTCGCATATTTTTAGATTTTGGCGGGGGTATCACTAGTGAGCATTAGCTCACAGATTTACTTGTTTTATTCATGCTGTTAGTATACATATAAAGGTATGTTATTTATATTTTCAGTATGCCTTCTTTTTACTGCTGATATTTTTACTAGAAGCTGTGGCTGGAGTATTAGCTTATATGTATAATGGTGTGGTAAGTATTATATTTGTACTTGTAAATTTTTTACTAGTCGGGGCATTGGCAAAATTTGCAACTATTTCACCTTAACTTGATAGAGTTATTTCAAGTTGTCCTTATTTCACTACTAATTGACTGACAAATATGCAACTTAGCCAGATAATTTCCTTGGTGATTGTTGTACAGAAAAAGTCATTTGTTTTTGATGTAAAATGATGTGACGCTAAGAGAGTTTTATACAAGGATGATAGCTCTAGCCCCTCATCTCTTTTTATACGCCCGTTTTGAAAAAACGGTCGTATTATGTTATGCTGTTGTCCGTCTGTCCGTCTGTCCGTCTGTCCGTCCGTCCGTCTGTCCGTCTGTCCGTCTGTCCGTCCGTGGACAATTGCTTGTCCGGATGATAACTCAAGAAAGGATATATCTAGGTTCCTAAAATTATATGTGTGGATAGCCCTTGGGTGGAGGAAGTTCCCTATTGATTTTGAGACCCCAGGGTTAAAGGTCAAGGTCACTGGGACTTAAAATAGGTAAAACTTGTCCGGACAATAACTGAACCACCAATGTACCTAAGTTCACCAAATTTAATGTAAGAGTAGCCCATGTGTCAAAGATGTTCCCTATTGGTTTTGGGGCCCCTGCATGAAAGGTCAAGGTCACAGTGGCATCATATGGGGAAAAAACTTGTCCTGACAATAACTTAACAACCAATCTACCTAGGTTCACCAAATTTTATGTGAGAGAAGCCAATGTGTCAAGGATGTTCCCAATAGGTTTTGGGGCCCCTGGGTCAAAGGTCAAGGTCACTGGGACATCAAATTGAAAAACCTTGTCCGGACCATAACTCAACAATGCCTGTACCTAGGTTCACCAAATTTTATTTAAGAGTAGCCCATGTGTCAAAGATGTGCCCTACAGGTTTATGGGGCCCCAGGTTCAAAGGTCAAGGTCACAGGGGCATTATATTGAAAAACTTTGTCCAGACAATAACTGAAACATCAATGTACCTAGGTTCACCAAATTTAATGTAAGAGTACCCCATGTGTCAAGAATATGCCCTATTGATTTTGGAGCCCCTGGGTCAAAGTTCAAGGTCACAGTGGCATCATATTGAAAAACATTGTCCAGGTAATAACTCAACAATGACTGTACCTAGGTTCACCAAATTTCATGTGAGAGTAGCCCATGTATCAAGGATGTACCTTATCAGTTTTGGGAAGACACGGTTAAGTTTAAATCTTAAACCGGAAGATATCAAATTACCAAGCTGTGACTTCATATGTTTTATCAATATGTTTATAAAGTCAAAACGGCAAACAATGAAACACTTGTCCAGGCAATAACTGTACCACCAATGTACCTAGGTTCTCTAAATTTTATGTGAGAGTAGCCCTTGGGTAAAGGTTATGCCCTATTGGTTTTGGGGCTCCTGGGTCAAAGGTCAAGGTCACAGGGGCATCATATTGAAAATCCTTGTTTGGACAATAACTCATCAACTACTGTACCTAGGTTCACAAAATTTTATGTGAAGGTAGCCCTTGTGTCAAGGATATTCCCAATAGGTTTTGGGGCCCCAGACCCAAAGGTCAAGTTCACAGAGGCATCATATGGAATAACCTTGTCCAGACAAGAACTGAACAACCAATGTACCTAGGTTCACTAAATTTGGCGTGTAAGTAGCCCATGTGTCAAGGTTATGCCCTATTGGTTTTGGGGCACCTTGGTCAAAGGTCAAGGTCACAGGGGCATCATATTGAAAAGCATTGTCCGGGTTATTACTCAACAATGATTGTACCTAAAATCACCAAATTTCATGTGAGAGTAGCCCATGTGTCAAGGATGTACTTTGTAAGTTTTGAGAAAACAGGGTTAAGTTTAAATCTTAAACCAGAAGATATCAAATTACCAAACTGTGACTTCAAATATTCTATCAATATGTTTATAAAGTCAAAACGGCAAACAATGAAACACTTGTCCAGACAATAACTGAACCACCAATGTACCTAGGTTCTCCAAATTTTATGTGAGGGTAGCCCTTGGGTAAAGGTTATGCCCTATTGGTTTTGGGGCTCCTGGGTCAAAGGTCAAGGTCACTGGGGCATCATATTGAAAATCCTTGTTTGGACAATAACTCATCAACTACTATACCTAGGTTCACAAAATTTTATGTGAAGGTAGCCCTTGTGTCAAGGATATTCCCAACAGGTTTTGGGGCCCCAGATTCAAAGGTCAAGGTCACAGAGGCATCATATGGAAAAACCTTGTCCAGACAATAAATGAACAACCAATGTACCTAGGTTACCTAAATTTGGCGTGAAAGTATCCCATGTGTCAAGGTTATGCCCTATTGGTTTTGGGGCACCTTGGTCGAAGGTCAAGGTCACAGGGGCATCATATTGACAAACCTTGTCTGGGTAATTACTCAACAATGATTGTACCTAAGTTCACCAAATTTCATGTGAGAGTAGCCCATGTGTCAAGGATGTACTTTGTAAGTTTTGGGAAAACAGGGTTAAGTTTAAATCTTAAACCAGAAGATATCAAATAACCAAGCTGTGACTTCAAATGTTCTATCAATATGTTCAAAAGTCAAAACGGCAAACATTGAAACACTTGTCCAGACAATAACTGAACCACCAATGTACCTAGGTTCTCCAAATTTTATGTGAGAGTAGCCCTTGGGTAAAGGTTATGCCCTATTGGTTTTGGGGCTCTTGGGTCAAAGGTCAAGGTCACAGGGGCATCATATTGAAAATCCTTGTTTGGACAATAACTCATCAACTACTGTACCTAGGTTCACAAAATTTTATGTGAAGGTAGCCCTTGTGTCAAGGATATTCCCAATAGGTTTTGGGGCCCCAGACCCAAAGGTCAAGGTCACAGAGGCATCATATGGAAAAACCTTGTCCAGACAATAACTGAAAAACCAATGTACCTAGGTTCACTAAATTTGGCGTGAAAGTAGCCCATGTGTCAAGGTTATGCCCTATTGGTTTTGGGGCACCTTGGTCAAAGGTCAAGGTCACAGGGGCTTCATATTGAAAAGCATTGTCTGGGTAATTACTCAACAATGACTGTACCTAAGTTCACCAAATTTCATGTGACAGTAGCCCATGTGTCAAGGATGTGCCTTATCAGTTTTGGGGAAACAGGGTCAAGTATAAACCTTCAACCAGAAGATATCAAATTACCAAGCAGTGACTTCATATGTTCTATCAACATTTTTATAAAGTCAAAATGGCAAACAATGAAACTTTTGTCCAGGCAATAACTGAACCACCAATTTACCTAGGTTCATCAAATTCTATGTGAGGGTAGCCCTTGTGTCAAGGATATGCCCTTTTGGTTTTGGGGCTCCTGGGTCAAAGGTCAAGGTCACAGAGGCATCATATTGAAAAACCTTGTTTGGACAATAACTCAACAAGGACTGTACCTAGGTTCATAAAATTTTATGTGAATGTAGTCCTTGTGTCAAGGATGTTCCCAATAGGTTTTGGGGCCCCAGACCCAAAGGTCAAGGTCACAGAGGCATCATATGGAAAAACCCTGTCCAGACAATAACTGAACAACCAATGTACCTAGGTTCACTAAAGTTTATGTGAAGGTAGCCCATGTGTCATGGTTATGTCCTATTTGTTTTTTGGGCCCCTGGGTCAAAGGTCAAGGTCACAGGGGCATCATTGTCCGTGTAGTAAATCAACAATGACTGCAATTAAGTTCACCAAATTTCATGTGAGAGTAGCCCATGTGTCAAGGATGTTCCCTATTGATTTGAGGGCCCCTGGGTCAAGTTTAAATCATCATCCAGAAGATATCAAATTACCAATCAGAGACTTCAAATGTTCAATCAATATGTTAACAAAGTCAAAATGGCAAACCATGGAAATAATGCTATATTTAATAAGTAAAATGAATTTAGTTCACCAAATGTTATGTGAGGGTATCCCATGTGTCAAGGATGTTCCCAATTGGTTTTTGGTCAAAACTGGGTCAAAGGTCAAGGTCACAGGGGCATCATATGGAAAACCCTTGTCCGGACAACAACTAAACAATGATTGTACCTAGGTTAACCAAATTTTATGAGGATCAGCCCATTTGTCAAGATGTAATGTGTTGATAGCTATTTGGTATTTGATGTTCTCTTTTGATTTGGAAACCCAAGGGACAAAAGTCAAGGTCACAGGGACTTAATTCATATTGAAACATTTTCCGGACAGTTACTCAATAATAATTGTACCTACATTGTAGGTTTTCCAAATTTTATTTAAGGGTAGCCTTAATGTCTAGCATATGCCCCTTTTGTTTTAGGTCCCTGGGTTAAAGGTTAAAGTCAAAAGAAAAATCATGAGGAAAAACCTTGTCCAACAACCATCTTTACCTAAGATTTACCAAGTTTTATGTATCAATACTCTTTGGGTCAAGGGCAAGAACTTTTGGTTCTGAAGCCCCAGGGTCAAGGTCACTGGAAGTTTGTATGGAAAACTTTGTGTCGGTGATAAATCAACCATGGCTGTACCTAGGTTCTCAAAATCTTTGCTTTGGATAGCCCTCCTGTTAAGAATGGGACCTATTCTGAGATCCCGGGGTCATTGGTCAAGGTCACAGGGACTTTATATGAGATAGAACACAGCATGGACTGCACACGGGCGTATAATGCCCCGCCCAGCGGAGCTCTTGTCAAAGATGTCACAACCCTAATGAGAACTGTGTTATATGGTTGAAGATCTCCTCAGTTATATGAAATCTATAAACTAACAATACCAGGAAAAGAGAATATTCTCTTACGATTGTAGCTGGAGAAAGTGTATGTCTGACACATCATTTCTATGATAACTTTGTCAATAAACATGTTTATTACAACTATGTTAATTTTATCAAGTGCTAATGTAAACATATTTCAGATACATGAAGAATTAACCAGAAATTTAAATGATACAATGATGGAGAAATACATGTTTGATACAACTATAACAAAGGCTATTGATGAAATGCAACAAGAGGTTTGTATTTTGTTCCTAATTTGTTAAGCCTTTACTTGAATAGTGATAATTCTAGATCTCAAAAAAAAACCCAGGTCGATAGCGCAGTTGGTAGCGTGCCGGGATTTGGATACTCATGCCCGAGGGTGTGTGAATCCCACCCGGGGAGGTTATACAATTGCTTGATTTATTACATATATTATATAATTTTAGTTTTCTGTCGTATGACTTGCATGTATGACAACCCGGTTTATTAGTGCAGTTTGTAGCGCACAGGGATTTGGAATCTCGTGTCCCGAGGGGGATACGGGTTTGAATCCCACCCGGGGAGGTTATACCCTTTCATGAAAATTTAACAATAATGTCAATTTTCCTCTATTTATTAGATAATATTGAGAAGTTTCTAGCCTTGTGGAAGGGTAGGTGAGTACTGGTTATAGACAATGGTCCAGGAAAGCTAGGTTAGGTGTGCTGGACGCCGTAAAATGACCTAAAATTGTGTTGACACAATGTTAACTCAAATAAATAAATAAATAGATGTCAGAAAGGGACAGGCAAGCAGAAAAAGGGGACAAGGTTGCATCAGTGGATTGATGTTTTAAAGTAACAACATAATGAACATCTTCATATAGAGAAGAAGACAGGGCTAGAAGTAGAGAAGAATGATCAGGGTGCAGCACCTTGGTATTCTACTTTAGAATAGAATAATCACTAAAATACAGATTGTTTCAGATACAGACATCATTTTATTATTATTTATCAATGTTTGATAAACCTTTGAAACCCAATATTGTATGGATATATCACTATATTGTCTCATCCCTAGTCACAACTCACTTGAAGATATGAAGCCGTAGTTACAAGTATTGACCCTTATTCTACAAACTATTATATTATCTTGTTTACTCTATTGTTTCAGTTTTATTGTTGTGGATCTAATTCATTTGAAGATTGGAAAGCATCAAAATGGTTGACAACAAACAAAGGTGAAGTACGTAAAGTACCAGATAGTTGTTGTAAGACTACTAGTGATTTATGTGCTGTAAGAGATCATCCATCTAATATTAACTATTTGGTAAGTGTCCTGAATTTTCTTAAACTCTCTTAAACCCTTTAAGTTAATGATGATTTAGCTTTAAGTGATTCAAATTACTCTAATATAATTATGTCCTAATAGTGAGTTGTATATAATTTTGTTTATAATTACAGAATTGTGCTCATAGGATCAAACATTAGTGATATCTAAATGTATTTTATCCTCAAACAAGTTTTTGCCATGTAGATTAATCAAGTTTGCTTCCTGATTCTCCAAGGGCTGTCACGATTCGCCAGAAGCGTATCGCGATATATTGCAATACGCTGGCATCCTATCGCAATACGTACCACGATATATTGTGGGTTATTAGATTTGTTGTGCCTCTGCTGTATTTAACCAAAACATTGCGCATCTTACATGCAGCTACAGATAGAATCTAGCCTCTAAGTATACACGGTCATTTAGGATTGTGACGCATCCTAATCGGTTAAATTCTTGTAATTTAAGGTTAGATGGAATGAACAATGGAAAACTAAGGTTTTGCTACTTTAATTTCGCCAAAGGAAGAATTTTCGAATTAAAATAAAAGATATCGCGTTAAAATCGTACCGCAGTACGTATTGCCGCAGCTGCGTATCGCAATATACCGGTATACCGGTTTATTGTGACAGCCCTATCCAATACTGAGCAAACAATGTGATTTGAGTAAACGTAAATATGTTTACCACTCTTATGTTGTAATACTTGGCCAGTCTTGCTCTTTAATGGTCTTTAAACCATTAGATTGTAGGAGCAGTGATCCAGTGGCAGGACGCCCACTTAGGGATCAAGAGGTACACCGGGTTCGAACCCCACTAGGGGCACTGCTAATTTCCTTGAGCAAGAAAGTTATCTACAACAGCAAGAACTTTATCTACAATTGTTCCTCTCCATCCAGGTGTAAATTGGTACTGTGATGGATCACCTGCCTGAAGGTGATTTCAATGATGAGGAGTTATTGTACAAAAATTGAAAAGTCGGCTGAACAATATATACAGAAGTAGACTTTAAACTGCACTTAAACTTTTAACTTTAAAAGTCTTATATTATTGTTATATTTACAGGGCTGTGCACGTAGAATGGAACAAGTAACTAAAGAATCTCTCATACTTATTGGTGGTATAGCTCTTGGTTTTTGTTTTATACAAATATTTGGTATCATCTTCTCTTGTTGTTTGATCAGGAAGATTAAAGAAGCAAAATATCGTTACTGACAACGAGGACGAGTCAAGCTGAGGGTACAGTTCAAACCAAGATCTGCATTCAATACTGACTGAACTTTTTATGATATTTTTTATCTTAGTGCTTTATGTGTCTTGTTAATTAGTTTGTAACCAGAGTTGTTGTTCTTGAATATTAAACACTTAAGGTATAATAGTTATAAAGTTGGATAGAATGTTGATATAAAATATGAATCAGCCTGAAACAAATAATTAATTAATACATTTTTTCTGAACCAATTCAAGTTTAAAAATGTTAGTTTTCAGTACAAAACAAATAACATTATTTTTTAGTTCATTTTAATTTATTTGACAAGTTACTATAATCCATTACTTTTGTAACTACTTTATTTTAGTAATTTGTTGATCATATGTTGGGAAGACTGTTATTAAGTTGTTTAATAGAATATAAAAAGTATTATGAATAAGAACTCTGGAACTTCTCTGGTTAAAAACTAATTAGTTTATCATGCAATGGAGAGAACAATACCTTTTTGTATCTTTTATAAAAATATTTTATATTTTCTTAGTTAAACTATGTTTGGGTAACTAAATACAATGAATTGTTTAATTTGCATAAACCTTATAATTGTACATGTAAATAGATAATTTACTATTTTATATCTTGACTGTTTCTATGTAGGTTGCTAGGTTACTATTTTATTTTCTCTGTTAGTGAACTCATGTTATATATTAGTTAGTCAATGTATTCATACAATATTGTTCTTATAGATAAAAAGTTGAAGTATTCTAATATTTAGGTAAATAGTTTATTATTTTATAATTAGCTGTTTATTGTTTCTGTTGTAATTTTTATAAAGTAAGAGACAAATGATAATGTGGTATATGTTTGATATTTGGCGTGCTCCATTGGTCTGTCAGAACTGTGCCAGAATCAAATTCCAAATCTTCCACAGAATCTGCCAAACGAGTGAAATCGGATGTTGGAACTGAATCAAAAGGCAATATCCGTAGCAAATATACTCGCTTCTTACTTTATTTATAGCATGTAGTTAAATTGTTATCGTAAACAATCAGGCAAAAGTATAATTCTAACAACATTTGGTTTCAAAACACCAAACTCACATGTTTGCAGTGATGCCGCCGCCAACTTGGGTATAGTATAAACCGCGACCAATTCTGTTCACACCACCTATTTTGATGGAATGGGTAGAACGCTGCCTGAACCCAGTTCCGATGCTCTCAATTGGAGTTCTCCAAGTCTTAAAAGTCGGAATTTCCTATTGAGCATACCCATTGTTTAATTGATTGTTGTCTTACCTTTGATAGTTTATTTAATTTGACTACTCAAAATACCACTTGAATCAATCTCTACAGACAGATATTATATAGACTGCTCTCATAATATCTTCTGACGTTGTACTGAAGGTCACATTAAGATGACCTTTGTGTTGACCAATCAATGTGTAGCTTTCATCTAGACGAAACACGCATATAAATTTCTGAGTTTTAGATCAGGTTTTAATTAGGTTACACTTGATATGAAATTTAGATTTACTTTAAATAGTTATAGTGCAACAACTTTTAACTTCTAGAAATCATACAGTTTTGATGATACTTTGTATTATGTTAGAAACATAATAAGGGACCTTAGTCAGTTTTTTCCCCTGGTATACTCTAAAAATAGGTAGGTCCAATTAGTTAGATTACTCGGATTTTATCCTTATTTTTCAATGTCAATTAGTCAAA
Organism: Mactra quadrangularis; assembly: GCA_025267735.1. Lineage (NCBI taxonomy): Eukaryota > Metazoa > Mollusca > Bivalvia > Venerida > Mactridae > Mactra > Mactra quadrangularis. The sequence goes on along the minus strand of CM046304.1, from coordinate 43,891,608 downwards.
ATTAACCTTAAATAACTTTTTTTGTAAATCATTTTGTTTGATTGAAATTCAAACTAAGTATTTTTAGGGTAAAGAGCTATCTAAATTTCATCACTTCTGTTCATATCTTTATTAACAAGAAAGATATCAGATGAAATATTTTGTTGTCCTTACACAGGAATTCAATGATAAAATCCGAGGATTCCAACTGTAAGGACCTACTTACCAATTGGATTGTCTCAGATTTTATCAGGGAAAGATTACTGACTAAAGTCCCTAATTATGTTAACTGACATTTTATTATAACTTAATATATCTAGTATTTTATAAGGTATTGTCAGCTATCTACCTTTATTTTGATACACTCTCTATTTAATATATCACTCTTTTATTTCTTACACCAGCTTCTTTATAAAATTTCAGCCTCATTTTTTGATGTATGAATATTAAGGTCAGCTGTGATTGACATGATTTCATGTTATATCTTGTTGTAAAAACAATGTTACAAAGTGATATCTTTCTGGTAATTAGACATCTTGGGAAGTCTGTTCAGTAAATGCTTTCTTAGCTCATTTAAATTTGATCTTGTCATATTTTGTATTACTGATTTATTTTCAGTACAATATTCAGTATTGTTAGCAGATTTTATTCACTTTATCAATGATATATTGTTCTCCACTGATCTGTATGCTGGCTTGACTTGTGTTATATTATTATTTTTTATCAGTTTGATTCATATAACATTTAACTGATTGTTTCTGTTTTGATTTGCTATCCTATTTCATGTTATGATGCCATACTTTCTAATTAAAACAAAAAAATCAGGTTTCAGTTTAACTTTAGTCTGATCTTTTTATTTCATTTTCCCCTTAAGTTATCTTATTTATTAGTTACAAAAATGATTGTTTTCTTTGCACCCTGAACTATCTATATATAAACCTTGACATTTAACATACTAACAGATATAAACCCTTGCCATGTTTTGTATGTTTTTGTTCTGTCAATTGTATGTGTTTAACAACATATTACAGATATCATTTTGTATTTTAACTTGAATACTTATAGAACATTCAAGCTATTGCAGTCATCTATGTGTCAGTGTTTCTGGTGAACTGATCTCTTCATAAATTCTGAAGTGAATTGATTGTAACTTCTCACACCTGTTTTCTGTGATCAATTTACATGATACACAAAGTTTCATAACTCTGGTTTGACTTTTTTGAAGAGTTATGTCTCAGTTTACTTATAAATAATTGGTTAGGTTTTTGTGTGTATCTTAAATGTTTGAATTTTTGAAGTTATATTTTCACTGTATTCTTAGTTGCAATTTTATTTACAACTTATAATGGCAACTGGTCCTGACATTCCAATGACATATTGTTTATATACAATTATAGGCTTTATATTTTATCAGTTATTTATATGAAGATTTTTTTTATATTGTGATGATCAGATAATTTGAATTTAAAAGATATAATTATTGGACAATTTTGTTATACATATATCTAATTGCAGGGCTTGAGTTTAAACTGGTATACTCTCAAAATGCAAGTGGATTTTAAAAATTGCTTGTAACTTATATTTCAATTAAACAGTATTTTATCCACTTGCCTGTAAATAATGATGCTATTTAAATTTGTGGATAAAATCAATTGATATTTTCATTTGATAGTTGAAATAATTTTAGTCCAAAAAAATTTGCAAGTTCTATTTTTTGTTAAATTCAAGCCCTGTTTATATAGTGTACATGATAAAGTTATAAGATTAGTTTTTATAACTGAAATATAATACAAATAGTATAGTGCCAAAGTAGTGACTATGTATACATTTGTATATGTCATTGTATTTTTGTATATAATTTTACATTATTTGTATATTTTACATTTTGTAATTACAACATATTTCCCTAAAAAGGGTAAATTTATTTCAAATGTTATCGTTTTTAGCTCGACTTAACAAAGTAAATGGAGACCTCTCCTACTCGCCCTAGCGTCCACGTCCACATTTTTGATTAAAGTTTTTGTGCAGTAAAATATTTTTTACTATAACTTTTTTATTTCTTGCGGTATCAACTTCAAATATATGTTCCTTATTATCAACCACATCTCATGTGACAAGGTTCATAACTCAAAATACATTTTTTTTCAAAATTTTCTACGGTGAACTTAAAATTGTTTTTACTTTAAATTTGTTAAGGTATCATTTTCAAATTTTCAAATATATATGTTCCTTATCATCAACCACATCTCCTGTGACAAATACTTACTTAGTCGAGCATGCTGTCTCCTCTGACAGCTCTTGTTTGGTTATATGTAGTTTAGGATGAGATTTATTCCTTATATTGATATCATCTTGATTGTTTTGTAACTTTTTCTTCCATACATGTAATAGAAGCTTGAAATGTTTACAGGTAAATATAACATTATAGGATATAAGACTAAGTTTGTATTTTTGAAGGGTTGTAGTTTCTGTATAGAGAATATTTTATAATAGACAATATGTTTTATATCTTTATAACATGTATGGCCAGTACATTGAATTGATTAAATATGAAACTGTAATACAATAGGACATTTTAGAACAATATTTATTTTAGTAAACAGTGAACTTTGATACTCTTGATATATTGGTTTATATTATTTTATATGATGTATGCTTACTTGCTACTAGTTATTGTAGTTATAAATAAATACTACAGAATTTGGACCTTGCAGAATTGTTAACTTTTATGATAAAAGATTACCTGGTATATAACATCACAGAGTTTTTGTATAGTTTGTCATTTATTTGAAATTATATAAAGGTAAAGTATTTGAAATCAGACCATTTGTCAGAGATTGAGAAAACAAAGTAATGGTCATTTTTGTATTATTTATATAATTAAACAGTTACCTCCATCAGTCTCTTGACAAAAAATCTGGGTTTTTTTATAAATCAATGCACATTTTTTAGGGAAAAAATGCTACAAAAGTGTCATGTAAGGTAATTCTGAAATCAACATAAATTAGTTTATCAAGATAGAATTCAAATTATGACACATGAATAATCTTTAATTATAGTTTATGTACAAGCAGTGTTAATGATCAATTTCTCTCAATATTTCATTTCTGAATTGTCCAAGAACTTTTGAAGGGCACTGTATACTGTTGACTTAAGTCTTATCCATCAAGGGATAGTAATAATTACATGTATCACTGTTCTATTTTAACTCTTTTATTCAGAAATGTTTCGGCTATAGGCCATCTTCAGCTGATAAATTTTGCTACAGCAAGAAGAAGGCCTATGGCGGAAACATTTTAGAATAAAAGAGTTAAAATAGAACAGTGTTGACTTAAGATTTGCAAGATTAAAGTTTTATATGATATTTCTGTTACTGTTAGTTTTATGTTTGTTCAGTTTTACCTCAAATTACAAACTTAGTTACTTTTATTTTATTAAGATAGATATAAGTTGGTCATTGTTATAATTTACATGGATACTCTCAATATTGTGATGTTTAAATGGTTGTGTCTAATGTTTGCTATATGTTTAGAGTTTAGTTGCTTCTTGAACATTCCATTTGTTATGATAAAAGTTTATTTAACAACCCCCAGCATTATATGAAGACTTATTGTTAATTGTTTGTCATCGTTACATTTAAAGTACCATACTAGTTTCTAATTCAGCATGTTATACTCCGACGAGTCAACCTTACTACATTATACAAACTTCCTTGTTATACTGTGTATATATATAGAACCTGCTTGGCTAAATTTATTTACACAATTGCTTGATTTATTATGTATATTATATAATTTTAGTTTTCTGCTGTATGACTTGCATATATAATAACCCGGGTTGGTAGTGCAGTTTGTAGCACACAGGGATTTGGAATCTTGTGTCCGGAGAGGGGTACGGGTTTGAATCCCACCGAAAGAGGTTATACCCTTTCATGGAAATTTGACAGTAATGTCAATTTCCTCCATTAATAAGGTATATGGAGAAGTTTCCGTCCTTGTGGAAGGGTAGGTGAGTACTGGTTATAGACAAGGGTCCAGGAGAGCTAGGTTAGGTGCGCTGGACACCGAAAATGACCAAAATGTGTTGACATGGCAATAAACCCAGTAAAATAAATAAATGCATGTATGATCCCTCCCTGATAGAACAGGACAAAGTATTTGATTAAACTGAGAATATACTAGTAATGTATATAAATAATTCATTCGTCATTCCATATTTATTGAATGTAAACAAATAATAAAAACAAAGGTTTGCTTCACACATAGATATTTGTTGAGGTACTAAATAATGTGTATTTATTTTGTTTGTTTTTTTGTTTTCATATAAACTGGTAATAATTATTTGTTAACCCTTACATGTGTTAGCTTTTTTATATGTTTTATATATTAATTTTGATAAATGCTATCTTATCACTTTGATTTGCTGTTTTACATTGTACATGAAATATCTATAGCTTGAAGTATACAGAATAAAATAAAATAAACTTCATTTTAAGTATAGCATTTGTCTTGAGTGTATTTATGCTCAAATAATTCTGAATGATTTTCCTCTTCATTTATAACAAACTTTAAATGCTACAAAGAAAGTATGTTAACATAGCAAAACTTTTTTATTAATTCTTATCACCTGCTTCTCAGTAAATATGTTTAGAAACCATAGTTGTGATTTACTTGAAAATTTACTACTAAACTTGTTTCAGATAACATCTGTAAGTTTTATTGGTACTGGTATTATCTTTATTCAATATGATATTATGTTAATTTTTTAGTTTAGCTTCTGTTAACATATTAAATTAACATGTAACACTTTTACTTGAGGTCCAATAGAACTTAAAGGGCTAAGTCATGTTAAATGAGTATTTTTGATTAATGTATTAAGTTCCTACAGATGTTTTGGGATCAGGAAGTAGACTTTGAGAGTGTTTTAAAACTTTTTATCAACTAAGATTAAATAAATTGTATAAACTTAAACATCTAATTTTTTTTTAAATTATTATTATGTTCTTATCAATGATTTCTTAAACATGTTGAGCATTTTACATAATTGTGAATTCTGGTTTTTGTTCATCCAACTCAAGTTTAACAAATTTAATAGTAACAATAGTTTTTTTTAATTAATTGAATAACCTAAATGTCTCATTTAAATATACATTAATTAAACTGTTTATATACGTATACTTTGTATTATTGAAAATTATGTATCAACATGGGTGCAAGTTTTCTAGAATTGTCCTCAAGTTTAGGATTTGTGAAATCATGAAATAAGGAATTTCAAGGATTTTAAAGTAACAAACTTTGACCCATGTATCTATGTATGATATATTGTATATATCTTATTATTGTATATCATTAAACTGCTTGTATAATAGTGAGAGTTATACATTTAGTTCATGTTAACCTGCCATTAAATATTTGTATTCTTTTGTTTCTATGTTATTATGTTATATTATAAACATGTACATTTGATAAACAATAAATTTGGTTTAAAAAGAAATATTTGGCTTTTTGTTTCATCTTTTTTATTACCTTCATGTTTATTTTCTCAAGTATCAACATAATAGAAGAAGTTGAAAATACATAATCAGACAGATTATATATACATGTATACTGGAAAAGACATTATCTTACATTTATATGTTTATGAAATATGTGTAAATAAATAATATAAAATAATAATGAATTTTATGTATACAAAGCAGTGCATGTAAAGGTTATGTGATGTAAAATACAATGTGGTATAACTTTGACAAAAATACTCTGATATCTGTCTAACTTGGAAAGTGAAATATTCAAGTTTTCAAAACAGAAGCCTGTGTTAACTGTTCTATAGTTTATTTAGGATACAACATATAACAATGGTAATGTATGGTACTGTAGGTTACATTTCAACCTTTCAGTCATATTGCTGCAGTCAGTGTTCTTACTCTCAGATTCTAGATAGACATAGATCTCTGGACCCAAGTTTGGTGCGATATAACCTTTTTGTGTTAGTGCACTGTAAAACCCAAACAAACAAACAAACAAGCTGGACCTAAGTTTTATACCTATGTACTAATCACAACCCTCATTAGTGACTGACAACTGTCCTACTTAAGTCATAGGTAGTTTGTAGAATGATTGTAGGAAGTATTTCTCTACCAAACTAGGTATGTAGGTTCTGTCCAAGAATGGAAACAATCACTCTTGGATTTGTCCTCAGACATGCTACTAACTCAGAGTCAACCTACTCACTCCTGGAAAGGCTAAATCTCTGGATTTAGCTGTTAACCAATTACTAAGCACATACTTTCGTCAGTGACTGACAACTGCCCTACATAATTAAAAATCATTGGTAGGAGGGAGAATGGCTGTAGAAATAATTTCATGGCCAAAATCCACAAAAGTATGCCCAGTCCGAGAATAGAAACCATGGCCACACGATCAGTAGACTTACGTGCTACCAACTGAGTTAGCCAGCAGCTTGTATCTATAGCAACACAAGTGATATATAGGCTTGTATCTATAGTAACACAAGTGATATATAGGCTTGTATCTATAGTGCCACAAGTGATATATAGGCTTGTATCTATAGTAGCACAAGTGATATATAGGCTTGTATCTATAGTGCCACAAGTGATATATAGGCTTGTATCTATAGTAACATAAGTGATATATAGGCTTGTATCTATAGTGCCACAAGTGATATATAGGCTTGTATCTATAGTAACACAAGTGATATATAGGCTTGTATCTATAGTGCCACAAGTGATATATAGGCTTGTATCTATAGTAACACAAGTGATATATAGGCTTGTATCTATAGTAACACAAGTGATATATAGGCTTGTATCTATAGTAATACAAGTGATATATTGGCTTGTATCTATAGTAACACAAGTGATATACAGGCGTGTATCTATAGTAAGACAAGTGATATACAGGCTTGTATCTATAGTAACACAAGTGATATACAGGCTTGTATCTATAGTGCCACAAGTGATATATAGGCTTGTATCTATAGTGCCACAAGTGATATATAGGCTTGTATCTATAGTAACACAAGTGATATATAGGCTTGTATCTATAGCAACACAAGTGATATATAGGCTTGTATCTATAGTAACACAAGTGATATATAGGCTTGTATCTATAGCAACACAAGTGATATATAGGCTTGTATCTATAGTGCCACAAGTGATATATAGGCTTGTATCTATAGTGCCACAAGTGATATATAGGCTTGTATCTATAGTGCCACAAGTGATATATAGACTTGTATCTATAGTGCCACAAGTGATATATAGGCTTGTATCTATAGTAACACAAGTGATATATAGGCTTGTATCTATAGTAACACAAGTGATATATAGGCTTGTATCTATTGTAACACAAGTGATATATAGGCTTGTATCTATAGTAACACAAGTGATATATAGGCTTATATCTATAGTGCCACAAGTGATATATAGGCTTGTTTCTATAGTAACACAAGTGATATATAGGCTTGTATCTATAGTAACACAAGTGATATATAGGCTTGTATCTATAGTAACACAAGTGATATATAGGCTTGTATCTATAGTGCCACAAGTGATATATAGGCTTGTATCTATAGTAACACAAGTGATATATAGGCTTGTATCTATAGTAACACAGGTGACATATAGGCTTGTATCTATAGTAATACAAGTGATATATAGGCTTGTATCTATAGTAACACAAGTGATATATAGGCTTGTATCTAAAGTAACACAAGTGATATACAGGCTTGTATTTATAGTGCCACAAGTGACATATAGGCTTGTATCTATAGTAACACAAGTGATATATAGGCTTGTATCTATAGTAACACTAGTGATATACAGGCTTGTATCTATAGTAACACAAGTGATATACAGGCTTGTATTTATAGTGCCACAAGTGACATATAGGCTTGTATCTATAGTAACACAAGTGATATATAGGCTTGTATCTATAGTAACACAAGTGATATACAGGCTTGTATCTATAGTGCCACAAGTGATATATAGGCTTGTATCTATAGTAACACAAGTGATATATAGGCTTGTATATATAGTGCCACAAGTGATATATAGGCTTGTATCTATAGTAACACAAGTGATATATAGACTTGTATCTATAGTAACACAAGTGATATATAGGCGTGTATCTATAGTAACACAAGTGATTTAAGACTTGTATCTATAGTACAACAAGTGATATATAGGCTTGTATCTTTAGTACCACAAGTGATATATGAGCTTGTATCTATAGTTCCACAAGTGACATATAGGCTTGTATCTATAGTGCCACAAGTGACATATAGGCTTGTATCTATAGTAACACAAGTAATATACAGGCTTGTATATATAGTGCCACAAGTGATATATAGGCTTGTATCTATAGTAACACAAGTGATATATAGGCTTGTATCTATTGTAACACAAGTGATATATAGGCTTGTATCTATAGTAACACAAGTGATATACAGGCTTGTATCTATAGTAACACAAGTGATATATAGACTTGTATCTATAGTAACACAAGTGATATATAGGCGTGTATCTATAGTAACACAAGTGATTTAAGACTTGTATCTATAGTACAACAAGTGATATATAGGCTTGTATCTATAGTAACACAAGTGATATACAGGCTTGTATTTATAGTGCCACAAGTGACATATAGGCTTGTATCTATAGTAACACAAGTGATATATAGGCTTGTATCTATAGTAACACAAGTGATATACAGGCTTGTATCTTTAGTACCACAAGTGATATATGAGCTTGTATCTATAGTAACACAAGTGATATACAGGCTTGTATCTATAGTGCCACAAGTGATATATAGGCTTGTATCTATAGTAACACAAGTGATATATAGGCTTGTATATATAGTAACACAAGTGATATACAGGCTTGTATCTATAGTAACACAAGTGATATATAGACTTGTATCTATAGTAACACAAGTGATATATAGGCGTGTATCTATAGTAACACAAGTGATTTAAGACTTGTATCTATAGTACAACAAGTGATATATAGGCTTGTATCTATAGTAACACAAGTGATATATAGGCTTGTATCTATAGCAACACAAGTGATATATAGGCTTGTATCTATAGTGCCACAAGTGATATATAGGCTTGTATCTATAGTAACACATGTGATATATAGACTTGTATCTATAGTAACACAAGTGATATATAGGCGTGTATCTATAGTAACACAAGTGATTTAAGACTTGTATCTATAGTACAACAAGTGATATATAGGCTTGTATCTATAGTAACACAAGTGATATATAGGCTTGTATCTATAGCAACACAAGTGATATATAGGCTTGTATCTATAGTGCCACAAGTGATATATAGGCTTGTATCTATAGTAACACATGTGATATATAGGCTTGTATCTAAAGTAACAAAAGTGATATATAGGCTTGTATCTATAGTAACACAAGTGATATATAGGCTTGTATCTATAGTAACACAAGTGATATATAGGCTTGTATCTATAGTAACACAGAGATTATCTGCTTTAAGACTTGAATTTATAGTAAATTTAAACAAATAAGTAAACTAAGTTACAATAGACTTTCTACTTTTTATTGTGTAATAATATTTTATCTGTACATGGAAGACATATTCAATATGTATGAAAATGTCCATAAAATTGGAGTAAAATGAACCATAAACATTATTTAAATATAAAATGCATATAATACATACATCAACATTAGATAAGACAGTACAAAACTAGTCTATGATATGTAAATATAACAAGGATGTATACTAAGTCTTGTAATGTGCAGACCCATCAAGAATTATCATACAACAACTTTACATATAAGATATATTCTAGTTAGTTCATAGATCTGATTTCCCTCTAATAAATTATAATGAAACAAATATTTATCTTGAAAACAAAAACAAACATAATTATAATTATAATACAATAACTTATACAAATATAACTATACAAAAGGCATGTATAGTGGTTTACGCCACAGTTCAACATATTTAGATATATTTCAGAGGTCAGTCAATGTACTCAAAGTCACTAGGTAGACAACAATATCTAGACCAAAGTTTTTAATACAACAACAAACACACACACTGTGACTGACAACTACCTTACTTAATACAGAGGTTGGTGAAAACCACAGAAAATATTTCATGACAAAACTCCACAAAACACCATGTTGGCCAGGTCTGTAAATAAAATCATATATAAATGAATTCTTAAGCAGACATGGATTTGATTGAACCAACCAGGCGGTCACAATGGAATGTAAAAAATATTGAATAAAGATAAATAGAATAAAATTCATCTACTGAGGCCAAATATCAAAAGTACATTTATCCATATTTTCTGTCAAACCAACTCAAACAAGCAAACTACAATTGATAACATGACAATTAAGAAGCATACATAAACCACAATATGATGTAACAACTTTACAAAGATTTTATCACAAGAAATAAAATAATTTACAAATATTCAAGTAGCACATCAAACAATTTTGGCACAAAACAAAGAAGTACTAGCTACATGATAAAAAATGTACGATAAAAAAGTTTCAAATACTTTACCAAGAAACCAAGCATACTAAAAAAGTAAGACTCAAATTCAAGCTCACATACTCACTAAACATGTATAGATTTTGAAAATTGTAATTATTTTTTATTTCAACACACAATTTGTGACAAAATATCATAAGTTAAAATTGCTGCACAATATAGAACTATAAAGTCAGCCTTTAAATAGCCAGATAAATTAACACTAAGGTCTTTTTATCTACTAACTAAATAAAATAAATATGTTATTTTGTTGTATGTCATCTTGAAATTATATGTTATCAAAATTTGGGGGGAAATTGAGTGATTTTTTTCATTTTGTGAGCTAAATAAAAATATTAAACTCACCCAAATGTTAATATTAGACAAATCATATAATTTAATTATTTCTGACTTACAGATATTCAGTATCATGAAATTTTATTAATCTATATAAAGTCAATCTATTTAAATTCAGGTTGGTAGGGCAATTAATAAGGCAACAGGATTTTGAATCTAGTGTCTCAAAGGGGGTACAGGGTTCAAATCCCACCCAGGGAGGTTATACCCTTCCATGAATTTTCCTTCGTTAATAAGGTATAAGAAGATGTTTCTGGCCTTGTGAAAGGGTATGTGAGCACTGGTTATAGACAGGATCCTAGGAATGGATCATGTATCACAGACAAATGTTCTCAACAGTATTTCTGATTTCTTTATCACACTATATTTGGACGGTCTTTTTCTTGCATATATTTATTAGTGTAAACATTGACATGTAGCAATATATATAAGATGTATAGTTTGTATACATAATATTTTATCAAAAAAGCATTAAGAATGTATCAGTTTGACACTAAGTAAAAATATTGTGGGTACATTGTCAACAAACATCAATTATAAAACATCAATTAAGAGCAAGTATTTTCTCCATTATTGTGATGAGTAGCTCTCTAATCAAGTATTGCTTTTACTAACTGGAACAACATAAAAATGTAATATTACAATATTGTTTCATTAAAATCATAAACATAACATTGATGGGTCAGTACTAAATAATTCTATGGTTTCCATTTACAATGTAAAGGTATAGTAGAAAGCTTGTACTATTTTTCTGCACACATAAGATTCATTGTAACAATAAATGTTTGTTTCTACTACAAAAAAACAAATTTCTCATCAAGTCTACAGATATAAAATATCAAACATAATTGAAAACACTAAAGCACATTTATATTGTACATTAATATATAAATCCACTGAACACAAATATGATTAAACTATAGAATTATGATATATAAAAATATGTTGCACAGTCACAACTGTAATAGACTATATCCGGAATTCAAATATTTGCATTTTCCCCTCCGGTTCAAACAAATTTTCACCATTACAATGAAAACATGTGTACAAAGAACAAAAGGATTTAATCCATACTTTGTGCTTTTTAGCAATAATGTGTAAAAACTTTATTTGTACCGCCTGTGCACAAACGGAAAAACCCATAAATTTGAATTCCGGATTAGGTCTATTATACAAGTCTAAAAGGGAGATAACTATTGCAATGTTAAATTATTTACCAAATATGAAAACATGTGGATATATGTACAGTATGATAAAGATATGTAGAATTGTTTAGATAATGTTATAATGAAGACAAAATGTGCCTTATCTTATAATGTGATAGTTTACATAATGTGATAGTTTATATTATTATACCACATGTGATTTGTTTACTATTATTGTCTAATGTGACGTCATTGGGTGACAATCCGTTATGTCACCCTCTGGCGATTACCTATTGGCCTGCTTGACATCACCTATCAGTCTGCTTAAAGAGATGGGAGACCAATGCAATGGAGTTTGTTAAAAAAAACCAGGACTAGAGTTTTAGCCATTCAATTTAATTATCTCCCTTGCCAAGACGCTTGCTTTTTATCAAATGACTTACTTAAACGATGTGAAAATGTCTTCAAAAGCAAAACAAACTGATAAAATTAAACATTTTGTGCTTATCAAATCATTAATGATTTCTAATTTTTGTTTATAATAAAATAAATATCACATCCTACAGAGGGTGATAGAACTGTAAAAGCTGAGGTTGACATTACTTGTCTCAGGTGAACATTCTGTTCTATCCCCCTCAATAGGATGTGATTTTATATAATGCCACATCATGATAGTAAGTATATTTTTAATATTAAATACTTATTATATTACTTAATTGGAGTCTATTCTGCAAAAAGCCACTTCATAATGCTTTTGAAAGCGCTTTTTTGTAGCGTACAAGGTCTACAGAATGGTTTCCCTTCAATGAAGCAGATCCATGATGATGACTTCCACAAACTTCAGAATTGTAACAAATATAAAATATACAAAATCAATCATTCCCATACTTAATAACTTTGACTGATGTGATGAAATCTATGCATTTAAAAAAAAAATCAGTCTGTATTCTAACCAACCCTGTACACCAGGGGCAGCCATTTTGATAAGCAGAGGTGTTCTAAATGTTTTTGACAAGCAAGAAAAAACTTGCTACATATAGCCAGCAGTTCATTTTGCTCCTAAGTAGCAGATCCTTACAAAAGAAATCACTACCTAGGGCAACAAAGTACAAGTCTTAAAGATTGGTCTCATGTTAAAGCAAAGTATGAGTCACTTCAACAACTGTTTTTAATTAAAACAATGACACCATAATACTGATACATAACATCTGCTTAATGAGCTGGTTTCTTTCTGACACCTAGTTAACAACATATGTAGAAATCATGTAATCCAGATAAACAAAGAGTTTGAACACGGTGATTATGAGAAACAGAAACAGATTGGTTTTAACATGTAGAAGAATTCTTTTTGGATCTTTTCTTTAAGAATGGACTCTGTAACAATTCAGATGCTGACAGTCTTGTATTCTGATCCCTGAAAACATAAAATAAAACATACAGTCATAAAACACATAACATTTAAAATAAAAATAATGTAGGAAAATTTAAACATTGTTAAGCTAAGTGACTAAGTAATAAAACTATCATTCAAAATTTTTTTTGCCTTAATTAGAATCTTTTACATTAATCTTTTCAGACTAAACAACCAATGACCAATGGCAATGATCAAACATCATTAGCCAAATTAAGAAAAATCTAAAGTTTTTTAAAAGTTCTTATTTGTATTAACCAGGTTCAATGGAACAGTATTGCTTAAAGCTAGCAAAACCAAGAATTTTGGCTCCATAAATGTCAGAGTGTTATGAATAGATACTCTCAAGTATCAATATTTCTGTACAACATTCTCCAAACAAGCTGTCTAACAACTAAGATATGACTGATCCTCCAGTAATTATGATATCTACCGGTACTTACAATACATACATAAATCATAACTTACTTAGTTAAACAAGCATTCACAAATTCTTTAGCATCTTCAGAAAATTTCTCTGGTAATTGAGGTACAGGTTTATCAGATCCTATAGCAAATATTGCAGCCATTGGATTCATATCAGCCCAGGGTGGTTTCCTTGTAGCCATCTCAAATACAGTACAACCAACACTCCTACAATAATACAACAATACATTATATAAAATCATAATACTTTACTAAAAGCATTCATTTGAACTTTTAGAAATTGACGAAGTTTAATCATAATTATGCAACACTTTTATTTATTACTCAAGATCAGTTAAAATGTCTGTTCAAGGCAATATCAAATTCAAGTATTTTTCAAGGTTATGACCAATTTCAAAGATTTTTCAAGGCCAGTGCAACATGGTGATTCCTGATAGATTGTGATAGTGAAAGCTCATCTGATAACACATAAAATCTTATACACTTATATATACAATGTTAGATACAATATAAACTCATTCTAAATAACTTATTCAAAACTAAACAGTACCTATTAAGCTCATTTTAAATTTAGTTTAATTATCAATTTTACAATAGTCGATTATGCAGTACTTTTATGTTACCAGCTTGTCAATAATTCAACTTTTTATTCATTGTATTTATTTCTTTGTCTCTTTGACTTTTTATCATAGAAAAATGTCTTCCTATGTCACTCATAACTATATCTCAAGGACCACAACAGAAATAAGAGTTTATGTTTTTACTCTTTTTGTGTCATCCTTGATGTATAATGTTGTTTGATATGGCTTTTCGGTAATGCTTTCACACTGTTTATTGTTGAAATAAGTATGTTATTATTGTAACTTGTATGTTATTATGTGTGCCATGTTGAAATATTGTATGTCAAAATAAACCTAAACTAACGAATGTTTCACAAAAAGAAATATAAGAACCACATAAATCACTTACCATATATCTGACTTTTTACCATGACCAGTTTCATTGACTACTTCAGGTGCCATCCAGTAGGGTGTTCCTTTCATAGATTTAAGTATCTGAGATTGTCCCATACTCAAATTTATACAAAGTCTTTTAGCACAACCAAAATCTATCAACTTGATAACACCATTAGGCATTAACATCACATTTCCACCTTTAATATCCCTGTGTGAAACAACAATACAAGAAAATATTAACGTACAGACACAATCTCCGTAAACAGATATCCTGTAAAGCATTGTCATACAGGATCGCTACTTTCTCCATGGAAGGTCGACATGAACTTTGTGTCAACCAACCAATGGGTAGCTTTCATCTAGACGAAAACACTATCAATCACATTTTGATTTCGTAATTTCTATTTTTAGACCAAGTTTTGCAAGCTAATTTAACAGCGGTATTATTCACAGTCTGCGATTGGGCGGCTCATTTCAAATTGCGTGACGTAGACGATGTAAACAAGTTACGTATCGCCTGAACGTGACCTTCGTTTGAAAAGGGCCATATCTAAATTAGGGAGTATGCAAGTGGAAAATTTTAGATCAGGTTTTAATCAGATTGTGTACAGACAGTGAGCTCCACTAATTGGGGTGCTTGAGTTAACTAATCAATCATAAATATACAAACCCATTAAGAAGAGCGAATTATAATTTGTGTATACTTTCATTAGCTAATTTGCTTAAATTTGCAAGAATAAATTGTAAAAGAGTAACACTCCAGTCAGAATTCATTCTAGAGTTATACAACTCAGTATTTGTCCTTCAATAGTAACCCTGTAGACAAGAGTTAGTTTTAAAATGAATTCTGTCAGTAATTGCAAAGATGAATTTCTCCACAAAATTTTAACTATGAATTTCTATGTATGAAAGGGTCATAATCCAGTCAAAATTCAAGCTCGACTTAGGGGACTTGTCTTTAAATAGTAACCCTTTAGACAAGAGTGAAGTTTCAGGTGAATCCCTTAAGCAGTTTTAAATAAACAAAAATGTTGCACAAAAATGTTGCTAAAATCTGCACAAAGAAGTGTTAAACCACTGCACAACTGAGCAGGATAGCCTCACTATTTGAAATGAATAGTTGACTTAATACAGAAAAATGTACAGTTACAATTCATTCAAGAAGCAAAAATGTCATGGAATTTACACACATTATAAAACAATGTACTATTCCATGCCTTTACATAACACGCTAAAGGCCCAACTTTGCAGACACCAGATTGCATGTCTTATTGCAAAATAATTGAACATATATAAAATCACAGAGAGCCTAGATTCAGAATTTGTCTTCAAATACTTATGTAGAAGCTGTTACACTTCACCCATATCTAAAGTCATGTTTCATGTCATGAAGTTCTAAAATCACACAAAGTTTACAAGAAAACTTATAACGAAAGCCAAATATGTAATAATATAATATATTTACCTATGTATGACATCATTTTGATGTAAGTATACAACACCTTCCAGTATTTGTCTGGTATATTTTCTAAATACAGCTTCATCTAATGCACCAAATCTAGCTAGAATACTTGCTATAGAACCACCAGGTACAAACTGCATAAATATACTAACTATACTATCTTCTAAACTTGTACCCATATATCTGTAATACATATATAATAGGTTATCTATTAACACACATCATAAAGTTACCTACAGTGGCCTACTCACCTAGCCAGGTTTTCTATATTTGTCTTTCCTGAAGTCATAAACCTTACCACTGTTTGTTTGTTAGCCTGAGCAACACAATGTATAGGTCATTTAACAGCGGTAAGTCAACTCACTCCCTGTTCCGGGAAAGGCTAATTCTCTAGATTAAGTTGTAAACCAACTACTAAGCACATACTTTTGTCAGTGACTAACTACTGCCCTAAATGATTAAGAATCATCGGTAGGAGGGAAAATGTCTGTAGAAATTATTTCATGACCAAGCTCCACGAGGGTATGCCCCGTCAGGAATTGAACCCAGGGACCCTCGATCAGTAGATTTGTGTGCTACCAACTGAGCTAGTCGGGTGGCTTAAACCTTACTACAAGCAGGAGTCTAAAACCTCTATGGAGGAAAATCAATGACATAGCCAAATGTTAATGGTAGGCTATGAATTTTCTACAATAGGATTCACATTCAAAGACTGACAGAAAATGTTTATATAAATCATCAGGCTAGAGTTAAGAAATTTCTTATTAGACTTCATTTTCAAAGCCTTATTTATAAATTTAGCAAACAACTTATAGTAAGATCCAGAAAACCAAACATGGTAAAAAGCAATAGTAGTTAAAATACTTCACATCGTCAGAGATATTTCAAATTTCAAAGTTCTTATAGAACAATAACAATCTAAGTTAGTCAGCAACATACCCAACTATATTTTTATGTTCCAAAGTCTTCAATAATTCAACCTCTTCCTGAACTTTCTCATATTCTTTCTTGGCTTTGTTTTGATTGGTTGTATTTAATTCTATTTGTTTAACAGCTATCAGTTGCCCTTCACTAGTTAACCCACACCATACCTAAAGATAAAATAAAACATTACAATAAGTAGATAAATGATTATCAACAATTCTATCTCCGTACAAAGAAAATATTACAAGAAAACTTAAGTGTATCATAAGAAAAAAACTTAGCATAGTTATATGGAAAGAAGAACTTACACATTATTACACACTTATTTCAACATAAAAACAAACAATGGTAAAATTAACATATAAATGTGGACAATACAAAATAAATACCATAACAGGGCTGTATATATAGTATATGTTTAAACGACTCATATGTTGGCTTCCTCCCCACGAACAACATTCAATTTTACACTAAATCTTGTAATAAGAGGTCACCTATGGCCAGTGGACAATGATTTTCTTCCCAATCAAATTTCAAAACTAACTAAGTTCCATCAACATATTATAACTACGGTGGCATAGAGGTGACATGGAGATATATTTCATTTTTTACGTGGTCACATAAAAGCTTTACGTGGCCACGCAATGACCAATGAGAGTTGTCGAAATTGGTGGCCATTTTCGACAACTCTCACTGGTCAATTATTACGTGCGCATGTAAAGCTGATGCGTGGCCACGTAGAGCTATTATGTGGCCACGTAAACGTTATTGCATGCGCACGTAAAGCTATTACGTGGCCACCTAAATGTTATTGCGTGCGCACGTAATAGCTACTGCGTGGCCACGTAAAAAATTAAATATATCTCCATGTCACCTCTATGCCACTGTATATAACTGACTTGAAAATGTGAAATAATTACCAAGTCAAATATTTAAGCATTTAAAACTAACGGTAAATTACAAGTAACACTTACAGTTCCAAAAGCACCTTTTCCTAAAACATTTCCTTTCTTCCATTGTATAGTTTCTTCCATTAAAGATGAATGAGAACTTAATGTAGTACAAGCACTATCAGCTCTCTCCATCTCATCATCATTATAATCAAGACTTAAATGATCCTCCTACAATACAAACATATAGATTATACAATGAGAGTAACTGAAACTGTAGATACACTGTATGGACATGTTACGATAAAATATACAAAATATATTCATATACAGAACAACAAAAACCAGCTCACCTAACCTAGTTTTCCATGACCTTAATCAGTAACCTTTACTCACCCACTTTAACTACTTTTCTATGACCCCAGTCAGTAACCTTTACTCACCCGCCCATCCACATGACCACATTTTTTTATATTCCTTATTACTTGTAGAAATAAACGTTATTGTCAAATTTTCATGGAAATGTATAACCAGCCCAGGTGGTAAACAATCCAGCAACCAAGTCAGAACACAAGATTCTAAATCCTGCATGTAGCATGCAGTGTCACAAAATGAATATAATAAATAAATACTAATAAATCATAACAAATCTTACCTCACTATCCTGAGAAGTAATTCTGATTACATTAGCAAGTTCATCAATATTTTCTTCTTGATTAGTACTAACTTGTTTAAATGGACTTCTTTTAAATTCATCAGCCAAATCCTGTAAGACAATCAATATAAACATTCATTCAGGTTGATCATAAAATAAGTTATAACATTTTAAATCTTTCACTTCATTCTGCTTCTTCTAGTTGTAAAAGGATCAAGTTACTTGTTGTCATTCTATCATTATGTTACAATAAATACAGATGTATAGATAAGTATATATTAATGCCAGAAATGTTTATTACAGTACAACCTTTGCATAGCAGCCTCCTACAGAACAAATCTACAGCACTTGATACTTCCAATAGGTTTATTTTTATTGAATCTCTAAACCTCTGCAGAGCAACAACCTCTGAACAGCAACAAACTTTAGTCCCTCCTATTGAGTGTTGTTCAAGAGAGGTTGTACTGATTTTATATAAAATAAACTAAGACAAATTACCTTAGGAACATCAACTGGACTTCTTGATCTTGGTGTAACATGAGAAGCTGATTTTCCTTTGATTTCTGTAAATTTTCCATGTTTAA
This sequence comes from Mactra quadrangularis, assembly GCA_025267735.1. Taxonomy (NCBI): domain Eukaryota; kingdom Metazoa; phylum Mollusca; class Bivalvia; order Venerida; family Mactridae; genus Mactra; species Mactra quadrangularis. The sequence continues at coordinate 43,872,274 of CM046304.1, read as the reverse complement.
CCTTCCCAGCACCAGCTGAGCCAGGACGTGGAGGCATCCCAGAGTTAGAATTATGATGAGGATGATCAAACTTGGACATACTTTTAACAACATTATCACCATCTCTCCTAGGTGTTTCTTTCTTCGATGATCTATTGTTACTATGTGGTCCAGCATATAACTCCATCTGTTTAAAGCTATTCATTATTTTAGCCAATTGTTTAGCTTCATTATCAACTTTCACCATGGCCTTGACCCTGGAACTGTCAGCACCAGCATCTATCATGGCCTTCACCTTTTGACCCATTTGGAAGTTGTTGGCATGGAAACGTTTCATAAGTTCAGGATTATCTTTATTCAATGTGACACTATCGTCATAAGAACTAGATATTCTTACACTCGGCTCTTTAGCATAAAATGGTGAGTTTTGATGATTTTGTTGAATCATTTGTTTAAAGACAGAAGCATCAGCTTCAGTTAAGGTACTACTGCCTTTACTTCTATAAGAATCAAAAGATTTCATATTAGATTTATTAGATGGTATAGTTGTACTCAATATTTCATTAATAGCTTCCTTTGTCTCTTCATCGTCTTCATCAGTTTTCTTGGTTTCTGAGAATTTTCTTTCTTTTCTTGAACTTCTTGTTGACTTGGCATCTTCCTCAAGTCTGGCAGTTTCAAGAGCTTGAACATTTTCAACTGTTAATCCTTTAAGATTAATTCTTAAGTCACCTGGATCAGAATTATCATCAAACTTATCAACACTTTGTTTCCTTTTTCTATCAGCAGATTCTTCTAGCATTTTCTGAGTTGTTTGCATTTTTTCACTCAGCAATTTTTTCAGATCACTTACTTTAGTATCAATTCTCTCTTTAGTTTCACAATTAGCATCACCTTGTTTTAAAGACAAACTATTTACATCATAATCAATGTTTTCACTTGGTTCATCTTTACCTATACTAGTGTTGAGCTTTTCTTTCGAAGAATGTTTTCTTAAACTATTGAAACTACTATTTTTCTCAGAACTTTTTCTTATTGAATTAGATTCCATGACAGAAGTTGCAGAACCCGGCTGAGATTGAAATTGATGATTCCCAAACACTCTGTTTGCTCTCTCTTTAATTTCAGCACTAAGACTTGAAACTCTAGAGCCTGTAGTTTTTGAAGATGAATTTCGTGATTGAACACTTCTAGTTACTCCTGAGTTAGGTAAACTTTGTTTGGTATCTTTCTGAGTTCTAACAGACCCACCACTATTCCTAGGAGTAGATTTGTTTCCTTTAGTTTTCTCCCTAGGAGTAGAATCTAAAAGTTTCTTTAAATCATGGTCATTGATATTTCTATCAAATTTAGTAATTGCTTCAACAGTTTTTGCAACATGTTGTATAGAAGAGGGTGTACGGGTAATAGAAGGTGATTCAGGGATGGGTGTAAGCTGACCCATTATAACACCTTTATGTAACAAATTCTCAATATCTTCATCATCATACATATCATTGCCAAAGATATCATCATCATATATATACTCATCATTAACATCACTGATCAAAGCACTGTCATCCTCTTTTAATTTAGATAAGAAATCACCAATGTCTCCTGGCATGTCCTGAGTAAGAATAACACCAGCTCTGTTTTGCTGAGTCGAACTGCCTTGAGTCATATCCAAATTCATTGGCCTATAACCATCATTCTCCATGAATGCTAAATCTTCATCACGAGTTTCACCATTTGTAGGCCGAACTTCTTTAAATCTTGGAGAATATATTGATGATGGAGTATCTAAGTTGCCAAGCAACTGCATGTTAGAATCAGGTGATGGTATTCTTAAATGTGAAATCACACTAATGTCTTCACCATCAGATTCACTAGAATCTATCTGACTTACAATAACAGCATCAGCCTCAGATTTGTCAATACATGATGTGGCAATTTGCCAACCAATTCCTCCAATTAAAGCTACATCAGGTTGTTCATTTTGTTTTGATAGATTAGGTTCAGGTACTTTTCTCTTTCTTTTACCAGATTTAACTCTTTTACCAGTTTTTGGACGAGATCCTTCATTATCTGATTTATTAGAATCCTTTGTTTTAACAGACTTTTTAGATCGCCCACTAGTACCTCTAGTACTAGCTGAAGATGGTTTGGCACTACTTGGAGCTTTCCTAGAACTTTTTGAATTTTTACTTTTTATTGAAGTCTGTGTTTTAGATCTTTCGACAGAAGGTTTTTCTACAATAAAACCTATATCAGTCGCAGTAAGAGCTCTTTTCTGTTCAAGTTCTTCAAATGGATTCACAATTACAGGAGTAGTGACTGGATTGTTTATATCCATATAAGATCTTTTGCTGAGTCTTGGAGCACATTCGGGTAATATCTCAACTAATGGAGGATTCTTGTTAACACTAGCAACACCAGCAGGACCATCACTCATTGGACGATCTTTTGTTGTGGCTTTGATGCACTCAATCTTAGTATCTGATGAGGACATTAGTTTCTTTTCATTTTTCTCTTCAAATGTTGACATTGAAGATGATCTTGGTATTCCATTATTTTGTTTTTTATCATTTGATACTGTTCCAACACAAGGCATTTGTGCAATACTTTTACTCATTAAGTTAGGACTGGAAACTTTGGTAGATGACAATGGTTCAGAAACTGACTTACATACCACTGAATGCTTCTTTAAGTTTTTGTCTGATTTATCACTAAAAGTTGATTTTGATACCGTAGTTGAAATTTCTGAAGTAACTGAACCACTACTGGAAGATTTAACTAAAGGTTGAGGACCTCCCATGTTGTAAGATTTTGACATAGATGAGGTACGGTTCACTGAAGGTGTAACTAATTCAGTAGGTGAACTAGACTTGGCAGCTTTTACAGCTGCTGATATATCAGATTTCTTAATATCTTCATTTGTTTTGATTTCAGAGTCTACCATAATTTTGTCAGCATTTGTATCATTATTAGCCCCATTTACTTCACCAACAGTTTTATTTTCTGTTTTTGTTCCTAAGTTACTAATCTTTGCTGTTAAGTTAGACTGAAATCTCGGAGTATAACTTGATGATGTTTTCCTAACATTACCCATTTGTCTTTGGTTTACACTAGCACTCTTTGAAGAGTTAAAAGTTGTATTTCTAGATTGAGCACCTTCCCTGTTATTAACCTGAGCAGATTTCACCTGATTTACAACCCCTTTAGTTTGCGATGAGGATTGAATTGAACTACTTGAACTTGATACAGTTGATTTTGACTTTGTCACAATTGCAGGATTATCATTAGTTTTAGTAGTCTGTGGCTGTGGTGCATTCACTTTCACACTATCAGTGTCTTTTGTTTCACTATTCCCTTTGTGAACATTAACTTCAGTAGGAGTTTTAGCTTTCTCTGAAACAGCTACTCTACTTTGAACTTGTGCTGAAGGTGATAACTGAATATTGACATTGCTAACACTATCAGGTTTTGGAGTTTTACAAACATTTTCATTACCTTTGCTAACCACATTCTTTTTCTTATCCTCAACAGTTTTACCTTTAGGAGCTGTTCGTAATATATTTTCAGTAAGTTTAGTTGGAACAACTTGTAATACATTTTTCATTTGTTTTTGTGCTGCCATTTTCTTAGAATTGACAGCAGGTTGTCCAATTGTTTTACTTACAGTAGCTTTATCAATCCCTGAAGTCTTAGTAGTTACATTGTTTTTAACATCGGCTTCACTTACATTACTACTATAATCATTTCCTTTATTTTCAACACTTTGGGTTTCTTTTCCCACACTTTGGGTTTCTTTTCCCACACTTTGGGTCTCCTTTTCAACTATATTTCCATTTGAATCTTTAGAGTCATTTTCACAAGATTCTTTTTTATTTACTGTTTCATTTATTCCTTCAATACCAGTTCCATGCATCACTATGGTACCACCTTTTTTAACACCTCCTATTGCATTATTTGTCTGTTTTGAAGCATTTTGCGCTGCAAGATTTCTTACAGCCATATTATGCAATGCTGTCACATACTTTGAATTTCCACTTACATTTGAGTTACCTCCCTTTGGTTTTGGCACACTATTGCTCACATTAGAGTTTTCCCTAGAATTAAATCCTGTAACTTTTAGTTCCTGTTTAGAATCGTGTTTGTTCACTTGTTTCACATTATTCCCTGCACCAGTATTAGTTTTATTAACTCTTCCTTTACCAGTTTTAGTATTTCCCACTACTTTTGCCTTATTTGGTAAAGGAGAGTCTCTAGGAGAAGGAGAGGTGTGGCTACTACCAGTAGATGATACAGTATCACTTCCAGAGGATGATAAACGTGGATCTTTAGGTCTACTTTCCTCTAGAATAAATTCATCTTTATAGATAGACTTTGAACGTATTAATTCAGGTCTAGATTCTATATCATCATCTGATCTTGGTGAAACATCCATCTAAAATATTATAATAATTGATATTTAATAGTCATCAATCATACATACAAACTGTGTGAGAATTCCTACTTCTTCACGTTTCAATTTTTGCACTGAACCTGTTGTATTCAATTGTTTAACATTAATGTCAGCACACATACTAACAAGTATACAATACTAATTTTTAACATGTTGGCAATTGATAATAAATATTTCTGGTTGTATTGTCACATACAGAGACCCCTTCTATTTAACATAGATTTTAACTTATTAGATCGCCATGTTCTTGTGATCTTTTACTATCATTTAAATCATGAAATCAAACCAAATTTTATCACCAATGAGAGGACTGCCCGCAATACTGTAGTAAGTGCATTGGGTTAAAGAGCGAGTTACTACTGTCTTGCAGGCAACCCTCGAATGGTATATAAAAAAAGACATTTGTCAACGTTACTTGTACATGAAAGCTGACTTTAAACTAAAAACTTTTATGATATGATAACATAATTCTACAAATAAATTATTACCAACTTACCTCAGATTTAGAATCACTTGTTTGTGTTATAAATGTTGGAGTGGGAGGAATAACTTTGTTAGAACTTGGACCATACATATGTTGTACTGGTGTCTTAGATTTACTCAACATTTGACCTGTAGATATATATGTTATATAATGATAATAAAAAGTTTTGTTAACAGGCAACACTTAAAAAATAAAACCATGTAAGATCAATTGATTCTTTAAAGAGTGTCCACATTGTTTCTTAGATTACAAATTTAATAAACTGTACTTACATGTGATATTGGTAAAATTAAAACATATCACTTAAACAACAAGAAGATTCTTGTATTAGGTCTATAGCTATCCCATCAATGCTTATAATATCACATTCAATGTAGGTTGTAGTTACAAATAAAACCAACGAAGATAGAAGACTAAACTGCCAAGCAAATCAAGTATCAAATAAGATTTTTTAAAAATCATTCATTATACTGGGTTTAATGCCATGTCAAGTAAATTTCAGGTTATTTTACTGCATCAAGCGCACTTAATCTAGCTTTCCTGGACCCTTGACTATAACCAGTACTCACCTACCTTTCCACAAGGCTGGAAACTTCTCTATACACCTTATTAATGACATTTTTTGGTAAAAACCACAGTATGTATTATATTTATAATTATTAATTAATTAAGGGTCTTGAATATACTGTTTATAAAAGAACTAAAACATAACTAAATACCTAACTAGTAACTATATATATTATAGCTATCCTATTATATAACTGACTAGTGAATATTATTTCTTTGTTTGAAATCATATTAGAACTCTGTTATAAAACATTTATATCAAAAACATTTATATCAAAATATGTCACTAAATTTTAATGTGACTGGAGCATGTAGTCTATTGCATGGACTTTGAAATATGTTCTCCAAGAAAGTAGGAAATATTTTAAAATAGACCATTGAAAACGTTAAGCACGAACATTACAAGACAAAAACAAAACAGAGACACATACCAAGGTTAAGTATCCTAGGTGAAGTTGAGTTAGTAGACAATCTGCTCTCAGTCCTGTTAGAACAAACACTCATCAGAGTGATATCCCTTTGTAGACTGGTGACAGTTACCTCCCTTTGATGAGGTGTAAAACGATTAGCTTCAAGATCATTAGCAGGGTTAGAATTGACAGAGTATGATCTCCCTAGGTTAGATATAAGTAAATAAAATTATTAGTAAGAATTGGATCATACAATTTTATTAACCTGTCACAAAGGATTGATATATCACAGTAAACTCATACACTTACACGTTAATAACAAACAATAGACTACAAGTGTTGTTTTCAATGAGTATATGACAAGTATTGACCATGAAATCATGCACTTTCAACAAGGTAATAAAACTGGACAATAAATCACAAAAGAGAACATTCAATAAAGACTTTAAGAAAGATATTCCTTGAGTTTTTATAAAATTATGTACCATTTTACTACTTTCACCAAACAATAAATCTACAATATACATGTATAGTATTTGTATTGAAAAATGAAATAAACACTACATGTTTCTTTATATGAAATATAACAAGTAAATCTGTGAGCTAATGCTCACTAGTGATACCCCCGCCAAAATCTAAAAATATGCGACAAACAGGAAGTAGATGAGCAAGGAGCATGAAATCGCTTTACACCACATGGGACTATAGGATGAAGCAATATGCAAAGTTTCAGGCTGCTGCATGGTATAGTTGCTGAGAAAACTGTGACGGAAATTTTGTAACGGACGGACGGACGGACGCACGCACGCACGCACGCACGGACAAGGGTAAAACAGTATACCCCCCTCTTCTTCGAAGCGGGGGTATAAAAATGTTCTTGCTTTAAAATGGCCACCATTGGACTTCATATCTGACTTTTTGTGTGCCCTCCCTATCAAAATAAACTTCAGAGGCATTCTAGAGGGGATGTGCCAACCTGTGGCTAGGGTTTGAAAGACAAGTGCTGATTCCCTTATTGCAGAAACAACAGCGTCTTCGGTAGCCAGAAATGGCATAACATTGTGATATGATATCATATTTTCAGCTTATGAAAAGTACAAGCACTTTAGTCCTTATTCAGATTGAAATGCATATTCAAGGTCATATCATTAATTTTTCCCTTTGCTATTTGAGTTGGCATAGTACAGACATAACACTTCTGCCAAACAACAGATTGAAATATTTATGAATTAGTTCAATAACAAATACACAGTTAAAACATATAAGGTAAATAGTGAGTTAGTTTTTATACATGAATAATACATGAATGTATTTGATATCTTATCAATATACAGTCAAAACAGTGTCGAGACAATTTACATAACAGATGCATAGACAATTAAACACAAAGAAAATTTAACTCTATCATTTACACACTGGTTGCACACAAAACGGAAAAAAATGAACTTTTCAGAATAATTGAGCAAGCCTACTGCAAGTACCTTTACTACAATTAGAGCTTATGTTATATCTATGATACATAGTTTACATACTTTTAACAATATGTTAACAACTAATTAATGTTGATTTCAGTATTTGCTATGATAACTCTCTGTTTTTTCATGTGTTAAAGTAAAGCAGTTTTTGTTAAAAATGAGATTTTGTCCAAAGACTTTAAGAGGACATTCTATCATATACAGAACACTTGTTTTGACTACATATTGACTAAAAACACAGATAATGTATTGTAATAGCTATAACCATAGATTGTATTATCTTATATAACTATCTATATAATTATATGTACATATATATACCTCTCTTTCCAGCATGAAGATAAGGATCACAAGATGCAGCTATATCTAATAAGTTAGTATTGTTTTTAAATGGATCAGATTCACTTCTTCGATGAGCAGTAAATGTAGGAGATGGTGGACCAGATGTTTGTCTGTCAAATACATCATCTGTTAGGTTAGAACCTTCTCGAGTTGATAATGGAGCTACTCTTCTACCACGACCTTTAAAAATACAGAAAGGTCAACATAAGTACATGTATTTACTTTAAAGTTTCACAAGCACAAGTCTGCTTTATTGTGTTTTATAGTAATTAGTAGGATTATATTCAGTAGTTAGACCATTGCTTATTATACCAAAACTTAAAATCTAGCAGTCAATAGAGAATAGTAACATTTATTATACCTCACTGGAATTTCCCTACGCTAAAGTCCTATACCGGAGCGGGTGTTATTTTGTTTGATCACATTGTTATATTACCCGCTATCTAAGGGAGACCACTTACCTAATATTAGAAGATAAATGATGTCATCTTTGAGTAAAAATGACGTCACATTATAACTTGTGTAAAATACATATAATAAAGCACAAAACTAAGCATGAAAGAAACAGAATATTCGTCAACTTTGGTGTAAGATCTTCTTTATTTCAACTCATGAACTCAGAAAATGAGATTTTCCTGAGTGGCTTTGCCACTCGTGAATTTTTTTTTCTGAGCTCACTCCATGAAATAAAAATCAATCTTGCACCAAAGTTGACGAATATCCTCTATGTCTTTACTGTGTTGTTATTTGTTGTTCATTAAATATTTACATGTGACAGTTTTGTTCGGTATAATAAAACAAATAACACATGGCAGTGAGGGTGACAGTACAGATTATCAACCCTATTTCAAACTATCTTACCACATATAGACATTATATCAATTACTTTACATCGGTAATGATTAACCTTTACTTAGCAATATTTGCAATTAAATTTATAATTACATGAATATTACAATATTTTTTAAGATAACAACTAAATAAAATGCTTTTATAGCAAGTAATCATCAAATTAACAATTACATGAAAACATTGATTCAGTTATAGTAGTCTAACAGTTCAAAGTTGATAAACAAAAGCTAGAACAAAGTACAGTTGGTATGTGTTACCTTGTTTTCTATCTTCAAATGATCTTCTAGCTCTAGAGTTTCTACCAAAGTTTACAGGTGATTCAAGATTACGATCAGAACCCATTCTATCTGGACTTATAATAGGTAATCTTTCGGTACTTCTAGATTTAGTTCTAGGTAAAGGTGAAGGTTTCTGTTGACCTCTTACTTGACCTAATTTACGTACATTATCCCTAGAAAATATCAAACAGATTCTAGGATTATTAAAATAAAAACACTTGTAATATACATTCGAAAGAAAAAACAGATTTGTTTAAATCTAAAAACTGGGGTGCGTTTCAAGACAATACCTTACATTGTTTACTATGTATCAACAAAATAATTATCATAATTAATAATTATCATTAATAAGGGACTTTAGTCAGTTATTTTCCCTTGTATACTCTTCAAATAGGTAGGTCCAATTAGGTGGATTACTCGGATTTTACGCTTACTTTTCAATGTCAATTTGCAAAATTTAATCTTACATAACTTTTTTATAAATCATTTAATTTTTTTAAAATTCAAGCTAAGTATTTTTAGGGTAAAGAACTATCTAAATTTCATCACTTCTGTTAATATCTTAATTAACAAGAAAGATGTTAGATAAAAAAATTTGTTATCATTACATGGGACTTTATTGATAAAATCCAAGGTTTCCAACAGTAAGGACCTACTTACCAATTGGATTGCTTCAGATTTTATCAGGGAAAGATAACTGACTAAAGTACCTAATTATCATTATCATCATAATCATCTTAAACATCATCATTAACAATATCATTATTATCAAACATGTATTCTTACTTGATCTATGTATAGGTGTAAACAAATTAACAATGTTTTTACAATGCTGTAATACTATTGTTTTGATCCTAAATTGTCTGTAGGGTAAACTTATGTTGGGTAAAACATTTAGTACCATAAGTAACTGTCTTGCCTATCACCTAGGAGAATCTGCCTCTGTTCCAAGCTAGAGAAAAAAGTTTTTCCCTTTCAAATTCAGTTAAATAAATTACAAAGAAACAAACCTTAAATTTAATGAAGTGTGATCCTCTTCAAATCTACTGGAAGATTTTTCTTTTAGACTCAGATGTCTTGTTATACCTCGAGGATCTGAAATAATAGTTTTAAAAATAGCTGTAACATGAGCAAATACACAAGTGAAGAAAACCAAACCAAAAATATAAAGGTAACACTTGTTTTCATCATAATACTAGTACTGAATATAAAGTTAAAGTTAAATTATAACAAGTTTCACAAAGTAGGAGTGATATTCTGAACTTCTGTGTATATTAAACAGAATAAAATCAACTTGTACAAACTAATATTGATTCAACTTTGTCCACGTCTTCCATGATTTCCAAAATAATGAAACAAAAATAATAAAAGTAAAAGCTGTACACAATCAGATTTATCTATAACAAGACACCATAACCTAGTTTAAAAGTTAGAACTAATCACTCTGTTATGTATACCTTAAACAAAATCAGAAATTTAAACATTAACATATTATACCTTCACCATAACTCAAAGATTTGGTTAATTTTTTTATTATTTCAAAATACCATTTCAGTGTCTGTTATTGTGTCAAAAGAATTAAGTCTTATTATTTTAAGACAAACTGACCTATATGTTGCAAATATTATACAATAACAGTCACAAAAATACTCTAAAATTGCCTCTACCATTACATACCGGGTAGATATTTACTACATAAAACACCATCATTTGTAGTTGTATGACAATTTGCACAAAAATTGTCATTATCAGAACACTACTTTCCTGCTTCAAAAAATATTTTCCATACAATTTTGATAGTTTTAAAAAAAGTTGATATTTACGTTGAAATCTGTGAATGGGTGCCATTTATATTGTGTAAGAAAGCACCAAAACTGAACAGAATTAAATAATTAACTGAAGCTATTACTCAGTCTAGTAACAAGAAATGGTAAATGAAAAAAAATCATTCCATAAAACACATGGGGTACTTTCTTATTAAAACCATTCTAGGAAATGACCTTTGTACCCCTAGTTACATATACTCAGTTTAAGCTGCATCACAGACAACAAGAACACATGTATTAAAACAAGCCAACAAATCATGTTAGATAGAATGTACCTAATTCAAAGACTTCTTGATATTCAACAGCACACCCTAAGTCTGAAAACATAACATGGTGTAACCCTTACACTAATGGTGCTTTCATAGCACTCAAGAGCAAAAGCAAGAGGTCCTAGATTCAAACCTCACCAGGGGCACGGCTCATTACTTTGAGCAAGAAATTTAACTGTGCTTCACTCAGCCCAGGTGTAAAAAGTACATGTCAGGATGGAATAATTCCATTGTGCCAATATGTCAGCTGTACATTAGCACCATAAAAGACTTTCCAGGTAGATTGATAAATAGATACTAGTAGCATGATGGTTACAGCTGAAAGTCAATGATGAATGTTTCCCACGTACCCTTAGTATGTAAACCACTAAAACATAATTCTAATTTAATGTGTTTTTAAATGATAAAGAATGATCTGGTATGTCAAACAACCAATAGAATAACAACAACCTGTATGACCAGTGACCACCATCAGTCCAACATAAAATGTAAGATGGTGTATGACCAGTGACTACCATCAGTCCAACATAAAATGTAAGATGGTGTATGACCAGTGACTACCATCAGTCCAACATAAAATGTAAGATGGTGTATGACCAGTGACTACCATCAGTCCAACATAAAATGTAAGATGGTGTATGACCAGTGACCACCATCAGTCCAACATAAAATGTAAGATGGTGTATGACCAGTGACCAGCATCAGTCCAACAATGTAAGATGGTGTATGACCAGTGACCAGCATCAGTCCAACAATGTAAGACTGTGCAACACAAGATTCTTAACAAAATTAATTGTTTGTTATACCTATCTGAAGCAATAACACTGTAATAAAATAAAAACTTAAACAGCAAAGGTTGCCTCAAATATATCCAACTTTCCACTTACAACCTGTTTCCCAATTAAAACGTCTACACAAATATCAACATAAACCATGTGCTTCACCCAAAACAAATTTTAGAAGCATAAAATACAAGTCTACAAAAAACGTATTTTCAAAGGACAAACCCCGCTTGTATCTTGACAAAGTTATGTCCAAACTAAATGGTATCCATTTTTCAGGAAGAGTATCAAAGCGAACACTGGCTAGGTCACGTAAACTTTTTGATCTGCGTACAACACTGCTAGTGATTCCTATATAATACAGTAAAAAAGTTTAAAACATGATCCCCTAAAAACCATTATGTTTGTCGGATATTTATCTATAAATCTGTAAACATTAGGGGTGTAACAATATGGTAAAACCCGTATTGCAATATATTGCAATACACGAAAACCTGTATTGCAATATATTGCAATACATATTGTTCTTTGCGCGTAAAGGCATAGCATTGAATTAATGCACATGCATCGTCTTAATTTGATCAACATTGTATATTCAAATGATCTACACTTATAATGCAAATGTTTGAATAAGTTAGAAAAAAGGTTGTGAATGGACTTTCAAAGATAATTCTTCTCTGACTTTACGAAAATATTTCAAGTTTCCGAACACATTTTAACATTTATTCAAACATTTAAATTTCAGACTCTGATAAATACAATCAGTATGGAACATAACTAGAAAAACCGGTTCAGAGAAAAACGGTATATCGGTTAACCGTTACACCCCTAGTCAACATTACTACAGTATATAGCCATTGAAGCCAAGATTGACAATTTTGTTATAATATTGTTCTCTGATCAGATGCTGCCAGGGTATTTACAAATTGTTCCATAAAAAATGTGGACTTAGCAGTACACCTTAAAACTTTGAAATGAATATTTTTACAAAACTCAGTGTACATTGTAAAAGTACAATTAAATAAACAATGGGTAGACATACAGTAATTCAGACTGTAAAAGTATGTAACAAGAAATACTCACTTGCTATAGAATCTTTCTTGCCAGAATCACTGAATGGATTACTAGGTAGACCCTGGAATAAAAAAAACAAGTAAATCTGTGAGCTTATGCTCACTAGTGATACCCCCGCCAAAATCTAAAAATATGCGACAAACAGGAAGTAGATGAGCAAGGAGCATGAAATCGCTTTACACCACATGGGACTATGGGATGAAGCAATATGCAAAGTATTAGGCTGCTGCATGTTATAGTTGCTGAGAAAACTGCGACGGAAATTTCGTAACGGACGGACGGAGGGACGGACGCACGCACGGACAAGGGTAAAACAGTATACCCCCCTCTTCTTCGAAGCGGGGGTATAAAAAAAACCATAAAATTATGCCCTCCCCAGTATTTTCATTGGTATATTAATAAGACAAAACTTGTTTTTTGAAATAATTTATTAGTTTAATTTCCAAAGAAAAGTCTAATATGGTATACACAAAGGTAAAAGTGAAATGGTAGAAATTACACTAAATCTGAATTAAAAGTTAACAATTACATGTAACCTTATAAATGCACGAGCAATGACAAAATCTAAGGCAATTTACACAAATTTTTTGTTGATTATTCTTGATCATTTAACATACAGTATAAATTCATGAAAAAATCAGCTATTACCCATTATAGTGTAAGCACTTCAAGATTTATCTTTAAACATGTTAAATGGTTACCCCTGAAAGCCTCACATTCCAAACAAATTACTTTTTTATAGTCAACAACCAACAATTATTTCTATCATCATGTTACATGATTGATGCAGAAACAAAAACAAAACAAAACCAATGATAGTAACTTACCTCAAATATAACTTCTCCTTTTTTACGTTTTGTTAAATCTTCCACTGAAGTACGTAAATCTTCCTTACTGTGAGCTCTGATTGGTGCTAAACTAGGAGAGGGTTTATTGTTGACAACCTCAGTCCACGCTTCTTGTAGTCTTCTCTTCATTTTACGAGTTTTAGCAAAATCCAAGGGAGTTAATCCACGATCATCAGTTAATGTAACATTGGCACCATGTTCTAATAAGACACTTGTAGCTTTTTCATGATTATTATATGACTGTAAAATACAGAAATCAAAAAAATAAATTATTTATAGTCAAAAGTTTTAGTTTAGAAAAAAACAAAAGTAAACCATTCATCTATGGCATTTAACTTTGATAAAATACACAATATTGAAAGGAGAACAAGAAAATAGGTAAAAGTTTAAGTTTAGAATAAGACAAAGGTTAACAGTTAATCTCTGAAATAAAACTTTGATAGAATACACAGTATTTACAGAAACATTGAAAGGAGAACAAGAAAATAGGTAAAAAGTGCATTAAGTATCTTAAACTATCTGAACTAAACCAAACAAAATCCATTATTCATGATACAAGGCCTCCAGACTGTACATATAAATCATACAAGTTGTAAACAATTCAGTACATACAATACATCAACTTACAGTTATATGTAAAGCTGTTGCTCCAGCAAATCCTCGTGAGTTTACTTCTGAACCTCCGTCAAGAAGAGCACTTAAACAATCAGCATTACCTGTCAGTGAGGCACAATGTAACGGAGCAAAACATCTCTTGTCTTTTTGTTCTGAAACACAAAATGGTGTCAATATAGAAGAATAAGTTACAATTCTAGAACATTTGCAATCAATGTAATGAAAGTTATCATTGAAATCTATCAATGAAAATCCACATTCCATGTAAAACAACATGGCTTTTTTCGAGTATATGGGGAAGGGGCCTGGGTCCTATTTCTTTATAGTACAGTTGGGGAAGTTTTATCGCAAAATCAATGATAGGGGAACAAAAATCTAAGGTAAACTTAGAATTTGGGAAAACTGCATGATTTTAAAGAAATTTCAAGAGGGGAAAGGGCCTGTAAATGGCCCCTGTTATAAAAGGAAAAAAAGGTCTGAAACAATAGCGTATCACAAAATAGTTATTATCAAAATATTACTCTCCATCATTCCATCAAAGAAGTAGTGAGCCCTATAGGATATAATCAGAGAACATCTAGATCAAATTCTAGCAATATGATTGGTTTTAATGATTAGAGAGGTCAGTTTGCTGAAGTCTCAAATAATTGTTTAATCTTAGCACCAAATAAATGGAATATCATAACATATTATTAACAGTAGTTTCAATTTCAAGTATATACATAAATCATTAGTGTATTACAGCTATCATATTATAAAATGATATCATAATATGTTAACTATAAAGACAAGTTAATGATTTATTGTAGACACATAAATGAGCCAAGTAGTTTGTAAACATACTTGTATACTGTTATAAAAATCTCATAAATTCAATTCAACACTGTAGGATTCAATATCTGATTTATTAGTCCTTGATTCATTCTCATCAAATTAGAGTATGCAGTAATTTATAATTCAAAGAAAAATTACATAATTAATAATAATATTGGCAAGTCTTAATATGCATGTTTATCAACCATGCTGTTAACAAACAACTTTGGAGAGGGTAATTTGATCAGTGTCAATAATAAAGCTATACTAAATCAGAGTCAAGCTAACAGGCTTCAGTAGACAAAACAAGAGTTGGTTTTTATCCAGCTGGTCAAAAGAGGTTTAATCATGTATAATATGGAGGATAATAGCTTAGATTGAAGTAGAATCCTTCAGGTTTGTTAAAAGCAACATTGTCCAACATACATGTTTGCAATGATTTATCCACATGAGTAAATCAAACATATCAGGAACCAGACAAATGTCCTTGCAGATTGTGATTACATCATACAATATAACAGGATGTCAAAGTATTAAAATTGTAGGTGAATCCAGCGGGGAAGGGGTTTTAGGGGGTCCTACCCACCTCCTGATTTTTCCAAAATGTATCTGTCCATGAGTGAATTTTTTTACTGTAAGCCATTTTTAAGTAACATTAAGCAATTTTTCTCTGTGCTTAACAATGATTTAATGGTTATGTAGTTTATATTATTAATATGTTGCGTTATTCTGCAAACAGGGTATAACATGATTGTGGTTCAAAAGTTTGGACCCCTCTAGAAAAAGTTTGGATTCCCCTAGGAAAAAATCCTGAATCCGCCCCTGAAAATGGTTATTACTATCACTTTAATATAAACTGTATATAAACATTTACCTAAGTTAGGTTCACCAGATATTATAGTAGATACAACAGTTTGTGCTAACTGGGCTTTAGATTGTGATGCATGATGTAAACATGTTTTACCATCACCATCTGTGGCATGTAAATCTCTGAAATAATAAACATTATCATGTAACCCGATAAAAATCCATTGTCTGAACTGAGATTCGAACCCACAACCTCTCGAGTAATAAACAGACACTCTACCATGTTGCTATAAAAGCTAGCTTGAAGGCAAGGAGGTACAAGTGCCGTATTATACCTCTGCTACAATCATACACTCATTGTTTAAACCAACAAACCTATAGTCCTGGACGTTTAAAAACAGATTCAGGGTCAATGAGAGAACAGCTTATTTCACACAGTCAGGCTCAATGATAATGGTACATTTATTCGCATTTGATGCCCAAGATATTGATTGCTAGCTAACAATCCAATAATTGAAATGAACGATAAACTCGATCATTTTCAAAATTAATTTGTGCAACAAATTAAAAGTAAACAATAAAAAATAACAGGCTAACATGGACATTCTCAGACAAACAAATGAAATAGTTATTTATGCACTATAAAAGAAAGTTGAAATAAAAAAAACTCGAAAAAAAAGTCTGATATTTGTTAAAATCCAACCCTGGATTATACATACGCTCTTGCAGACAGCAACATAGAAACCACTTCTATAGGATTATATTCTCTTGACATTTGTGATGATATCTTCTCAAATAAGTGCATATCTCTTGTAGCTAACAATATCGGGGTATAACCATCTGCATTCTGACAATTTATATCTAAAACTTTCTTCTGACTCTGAAAATATATCATAGAACATTTATAGTTACTGTACATAGATGTACTGTTATAAAAGAAAATGACTGAAAACATCATAGCAAAAAAATTCATATTATAACTTGGGCTATCAAACTGTAAACAAGAAATATCTTTGAAAAAAATATTCGGCGCTCTGCTGGGTTCATTTTCAACCGTTTGAAGTATAAATGTTGGTCATGCACGGGGTACATGTATTAACTATAGGTCAAATGTAGTTTGTCCGAAATTGCA
Source organism: Mactra quadrangularis (assembly GCA_025267735.1). NCBI lineage: Eukaryota > Metazoa > Mollusca > Bivalvia > Venerida > Mactridae > Mactra > Mactra quadrangularis. The sequence continues at coordinate 43,855,277 of CM046304.1, read as the reverse complement.
ATTCAGCCTCAACTGACAATTTTTGTCCACAATATATTGCCACTTCACTGATTTTGTCAATTTGGAAAATCTGTCCGATTCTAAAATTAAAAACATCTTTAATGACAATGCCATGGATTTTCGATTAAAAATCACTTCTTTCCAGAATGACCAAACTATTTAATATGTTACTTTTCTGGCGAACATAAAACAATTTGATAGAAATGCTCAATGGCGGCCTACATATGACAAAATGAAAACCCATTCCGAGCATGCGCTGAGTCATATTCGCAGTTTAGTTATACCGCAAGGGGCGTACCACGACGAATGTGTGATCAATAAGCATAGTGAGTCACTCATTATACACAGAGTAAATAGTCAGCAGCTACTGTACGTGCTACGCACCAGTTTATCACAAATAGCCAATGGTGTCAAGTGTTTTATCCATTTCTTTATACCGTAAAGGATTTTCATTGGACAAACAGCTATGGTAGAGCAAATTGTATTGGTTGAAATATAGGTCAAAAGTTGGCTAAGACAGCTGCGCCGAAAAATATACTGTGACATCAATGACTAGAAACAAATAGTCATCTAAGATAAATCCAAGATCACCATTAATTAGTTTATCAACATATAGTACCCATCAAAAGTTTGGAGAGAAAAAATTTTTACTACAATTCTTGAATTTTGATGATTATTTTTGTAGAATCGTTTTAGTTTTAATATTAATCTAAGACTATGGTTTGTGATGATATGAAAACAAATTCTATGAATGCAACACGCTTATATGATAAGCACCCGATATGCCTAAACCCCTAAAATCAAGTTTATTGTAATATTTTTTCATAACATGGCTTTTATGCTATTTATGTAGTCTCAGTTAAAACTATGATGTTAACCAAAAAAGCAAGACTAGAAAGCTTTTCAAAATAAACATTTAATAAAGAATAACAATAAACTATAAGTTTTAGATAAGCTATTTTGTAGGTCTACAAAGTGAAAACCTCTCCAAACTTTTGGTGGGTACTGTATGATTCAACTATGTTATATAAATAAGAATTAAACACAGAAAATAACTTGTGGTATACATGAACAATTTTTCATTTGGTTTAAGAACATCAGAAGACATAACATCTATGTTAACTTGTTGAGAAATTGCAGGTAAGCCCCACTAGAAGCCAGATTTGAAAATAATACTATCTTGAGACTAATTTATTTATTTATTTTGCTGGGTTTAATGCAGTAGAAACACATTGTATAGGTCATATAACTGAGGGTCCAGCGCACCTAACCTAGCTTTCCTGGACCCTTGTCTAAAACCAGAACTCACCTACCCTTCCACAAGGCTTCTCCATATACCTTATTAATAGAGGACAATTGACATTATTGTCAAATTTTCCCGGAAGGGTATAACCTCCCTGGGAGACACGAGATCCAAAATCCAGATGCGCTACCAATTGCACTACCGACCTGGGTTATCTTGAGAATAAAGTTGAACATTGTATGTCACATTAATTTGAGAAACATGGTCAACTTGTATGTTACCTAGGACGACTATTTAAGAAGTGCATGCAAAAAAGGACAATGGTAATTTCAAATAGGTTAAAAATATGGTTATAACCAAATTTGTTTACAAGTTTAAAATTGGACCTTAGAATAGTTCACTTTGCAGTCTGGAGATAAAACCAAACATACAGTTTATAAATGATCTACATGAAAGAAACACAATGTTGTATGTAGAAACAGACAGTGCATTAATCCTAAGTGTTTAGTACGAATTCTATCTAAATCCACAAAAAGCTTAACAGTTTAAATGGTGGCGTTAAGTTTGAATAAAGTGATGAAAAAAATTTAATTTTTTTATTTATATTTAAATATAAGTGTTTCTATAATTGTTTTCAAATCAACATAAAGTTCACATTTACTCGTACAGATCAATATTTTGCTACATTATGCAGTTGTGACAAAAAATGTTCTTGTTCTATCTTAGGAAGTTTCGTTCAGCATTTAAATATTTACTTTTTTAACAGTTTTTTGTTGTTGTTGATGTTTTTTTAATTTTCAGACAGTTAAGACTTAGTTTATATCAACGACTTTATACAACATGTATATATAGGGTCCTTGTTTATATATATTGTTTGTATTTTAAAATCAATACAAGAGTTTCCTTATATAGATATTGTAAATAAAATGTACAATGTTTTAATCTATGGTTCAAACATTAGAGTGGATTTATACAAAAGAGTGACTGATGAAACAAAGATTTTATTATTATCATCATCATCACTATAACCACCATCATTATCATCATTATTGTTAGAAAAACACTGATTCTGTTCTTAGAAAAATTTGAACTACAGAGGCCTAACTCTCAGATTTTGAAGACAAGTACAAAGTAAAGCATTTAAAACTTTGTTATTGTGAAGACTAAAATTGACAGGCAAATCAAGTATGTAAAGTATACCAAGACAAGACATTTGAACTTGTAACAAGGTTGGTACCAATCAATGTCTAAGATAGAACATAAAGTCCACATTAACCTATATATGTGACAATCATAATACATCCTTATATTTTATATCATGAGGAAATTCACTCAATATCTTAACTGATCATATAATGGCTCTTCTCAATATTGTTCTAGGTTTTTATTGGGACCTTATTGATTTTGTCTTGATTGTAAAAGACAGGTGAAGTCCCGGAGAATTATTGATACTGATCCAGTATCCTTCATAGTGAGGGAAAATATTGACTTGGAACTAGGACAGAAGGAAAAATAGATATTATTGTATCAGGGATGAAAATGTTATTATTAAATTGTTCAAGTTGGTTTTAGCAATTATAATTACAGAGTAATTTTTTTTTGGGATAGCTTACAGAAAAGTGGGCAACAACTCAGCTAATATGTTTTCTATGACTTGAAATAGTTTAGTTACAACATTTTGAGGAATAATAATTAATTCACAACATTTGATCTTACAGTTGGAGTTTAGGGCAGCATCCATCCTTAAAATAAAAATGTCATAAAGCAAATTTGCACATTTTTTAGATGTCATAATTTAGACACTACCTCCTACAGTACAAGTGACCTCTTATTTTAAATTAAACTTCAACTACATTAATTTTCTTTTTCTAATGACAAAGCCCTTGGTAATTAAGTAATAAAAATTAAATTGACTGATGAGAGGAACAACGAACTTTACTTGAAATTCTATTGTTCCAGTCATAGAACACAAAACATCATGATCTCTTTATCTTTAATAAATTAAATGATATTTCTTTATTTAACAATGTAATTATGTCAGCAACAAAAATACAATACAAACTTATATATCTATACTACAATATTTACATATCCCTAAATAGATTATAAACATTTTCAATACAATATAATATCATTAAGTACCTTTTATAAATACAATAACATTTATATACAGAGGCCTCCAAAAGTTCTTGAACAAAATATAACATGAAGAAAAACTGAAAAATGCTGCTAGTAATTTTACTATAATTAAAGGGATATACAGGCAAATGACTGTGTCAAAAGTATAGAACCAAGTTTAGTCTTTGAAACAGCATTAAGAACGTAAGAAATCACTTACTAATAACATTTGTCACTTATAACATTCAACTGAACAAATTAAAACATGTGGCATACACATTGTTGAAAACGAAAGTAGGATACTGAGGGAATCACCAAGCTATTTATAGATTTGTTATATGTCGTACTTGCTGAAATTAAACATTTTCATTGGTCCCTTCTTTTCTTTTCGACATTCTTAGGTGGTTAGGATATCTTATTATTAAATTATACTAATGTTGCACAATAACAAGCTCTAGTATCTTCTCATCAGTAAATGCATATTTTAACACTAATCTATTTTTAGCTAACCTGACCCACGTGGGTCTAGTTAGGAAACACCCCAAATATAAAGAGAAAATATAGAAATATTTTGCCAAGTAATATAACAGTGTGTCTGTTGCATTCACAAATCACAATTATAAAAAATATAATTCAAAATCAGGAAATATGAAGTTGAACTTTTGCCTTGCAATTCCTTTAAAGTTTATTCATGTAACATAGTTTGAAATATGCATTGATAAACTAACTAATATGGATTTAGAAGTTTGAACTCATGGTTGTCTTTTTTTATGGGTAAATGTAATTGCATTTCATAGTCTAAGTTTCATGCTTACCACTGGCACTGGAGTCCTTACATTCAATAAAATATTCATACTAATGATTAAAAATAACGTTGTCGAAAAACAACACCATAAAACGGTCCTTTTATAACTATCGCTTTTGAGTCGTCACATATCTTATTATAATGTATATACCTATATGGTGTTGAACCGTTTTAGGAGTGATCGACGGTCAAACTGATTTTTTACATTTTAGGAAATGACTGGACATTAAAACCGGTTGTAATTGAAAGCTGACACTTATTTTTACAAAATTGGAAAGTATCAACTTTATATCTTATATAAATATCATAGAATTAAGCGTTATTTCAGTAATTTTATTATTCAGCGATTGAGAGACACTACTGACTTCCGGTATAATTTACAGTGATGTAACATGCGTTCTGATTGGTCTAAAACTCCGCGAAACTTTTCCCGTAATCTGTCACCGTAACGATGCGATTGGTCTATTGGCCTCTTAATTACACAGACATTTTATTAGTTACACGATTGATGAATTGACGGCTAAACGATAACGCGAGTTGAAGAGAAATTGCCTGTGTAATGTATTAGCGTTTAGATCTTGGTTTTGTAAACACGCCATTTCTGTAGTGTACAAAAGTGCTACTTTGCGTTGTATTTTATTTTTCATAAATGGATTTCAATATTCGCCAGTGCCAGTGCCTGCCTGACCACAAATCAAAATTTAATGTCCCCATGCACCGGCACTAAGAGTCGCAGATTGGTCAAATTCAGAATGACGCTTTGTTGATGTTTGCATTGGCTTCGTTTCATTGACAGATTACGGGAAAAGTTTCGCGGAGTTTTAGACCAATCAGAACGCATGTTACAAAACTGTAAATTATACCGGAAGTCAGCAGTGTCTCTCAATCGCTGAAAAGGGAAATTACTGAAACAACGCTTAATTCTATGATAATCATATAAGATTTGAAGTTGATACTTACCAGTTATGTAAAAATATGTGCCAGCTTTAAATCAGAACCGGTTTTTATGTCGAGTCATTTTCCGAAATATGAAAAATTCAGTTCGACCGTGGATCACTGCGAAAACGGTTCAATACCATGTGTATATTATAATAAGCTGTGGCACGACTCGAAAGCGATAGTCAAACAGGAACCGTTTTTTCTACCTTTTTATTCACCAATGTTATTTTTAATCATAAATATGTAAATAGTTTATCCAATATAAGGACTCCAGTGCCAGTGATGCTTACGCACGTTCACCAACATGACAGCTATTACCCCTGGTCATCGGGCTACTGGTATCTATCTATCAATCTCCCTGGGGAGTCTTTTAACTCTGCTAAGTGCAGCCGACACTTTGGTGCAACGGAATTATACCACCCTCGCAGGTACCCATTTACACCTGGGAAGTGAAGCAATCGCAGGTAAATTTCTTGCTCAAGGAAATTAGCAGTGCTCCTGGTGGGGTTTGAACCCGGGACCTCTTGATCCCTAAGCGCGCGTCCTACCACTGGACTACTGCTCCTATGTGAACTGGTCATCCTATAAACATGATTTTGTCCAAGAACTTGAGTAGAGCACTTTATTAATGCCTACTGACCAAACTGAAGTATAATCTTACTATACAGAAATATAAACATATGACTAATATTTGATAATAAAACTGATATATTAAAGGTCAAATCATTAAAGGTATTAACTTTCATATCCTAGCTATTGATAAAATCTTGTATGAAGACATTGAATATATTAACAAGATATAAAATTTGTCTACATACAAAAGAGAACATAAGTCATTGACTTATAACAAATATTGAAATATATTGTAATATAAATAAAGTATTATTTTTAATAACATCAAATGTCAATGATCTTTATAAGGGTTCTTATGACAGTAAAATGTCTGTGGGTATTTTGTGTTAATTTAAGTTTCTTGTAATTCTGTTTTTGGAAAAAAACCAGCCTGCAGCATCATATTTCAAATCAACCCTTGCAATGCTGAATCTCAACAATGGACTAGTCAATTTTCAATGTTTAGACCTATCCATTGTCATTTTAGGGATTTCAGGATAAATATTAGACAATAAGCAGCCAACAGTAAAGAGCCTGGTCAGCTGGCATGTGTTGTGTTGGCTGACTAGACTCTTTGCTGGTGGCAAGGGTTTTTCTTATTTGGCTTCAGCATTGTAAGTGTTAAACCTTTAACATGTTTGATAGCCAGTTCCTGTATCTAAGTGAAATATATGTAGAATTGAACTGAAGACATATTACAGACAAGCCAAGTTTAATAATACAGATCATGTGACTTGAAAGTAGCATTAGAAATACAGCAAACGGTATACATGAAAACTTAACATACTTAACATTATTTCTTTTTATCACAGATCATTTCTACATGTAATTGTCAATTAACTAATATCCAGTAGATCATGAACTATATTTATTTTTACCATAACAGACAACAATAGAATGAAAGTCTAGAGAAAAAGTTCCCAGACTGAGAGGTAATTGGTTTTACATCATTAAGCATAATTGTTACATAATGACTTAAAACCAAACGTTGAATGGTAGTATTACTTTGATATTGTCAAATATTGTAGTCATTGCAGACAATGTAAGACTTAGTGTAAGTTCATCACATACCAAATGAATCAACTACTGCAGAAAACATTATAATCATCTTTTAACTAAATCTTAACAAATTTTACAAGTTTTTAACAAAACCAAAAGAATTCACAATTGAACTGTTTTAATCAAAAACTAAGTAAATAAATTATCAACAAAATATATTTTAGTTAAAACTAAGTAGAACTATCTTTACTTGAAGATTTATAGAGTTGTTACAACTAATGTAAAGATTTACACAAAATAATTGCTGATCAGACAAAAATGTAACAATTGTAATGTTTTAGTCTGGATATAGAAGGTTTTATCAACTCAACATTGATTGTGATCAATGATTACCTTCATGTTAACATTGTAAACTATTGAAACATTTGATAACAATTATAAAACAGTTTCTTATCTATTTACATTGTATGTTTTTTTATAAAAATGTTTAAACTCAATATGTGATAACCTTACAATGTCAGGGCATGTTTTATGATCAGTATAAATGAGTAATAAATATAACATGAACAAAATAAATAAGACAATTCTAACATTTTTAAAAAGCTTGGATAATGAAATATTTCAGCAAGGAAGAAAGTTGCACAAATATTTTACATAAATGACAATAATAATACAGGAGTTTACTAGAAAATTTGCCTTTGTTATTTCAAAATCATGTGATTTAATATGATTTTTAAATTTCAACTTCTGTATGTTTTATGGGGATAACTATTAGAAAACTGCTGAGTCAAGTGGTTTGTTTTGAAAAATAACAGCAACTGATTAACTTATAGAAAGTGTGACCAATTTGAATGCTTGAAAATTTCAAAGTTTCAGGAAGAAACTCTGAATTTTTCTGACCAAACCTAGCTAACCTGACCTTTGTCTATGACCAGTCTAACTCACCCTTCCACACTGTCCTCAACTTCTCTATATACTTAATAATGGAGGAAAATTATTGTTGAATTTTCATGGAAGGGTATAACCATCGTGGGTGAGGCTCAACTCAGTCCCCATTCAGGACACATGATTTGATATCCAGTGTATAGTATACTGCATAACGGGCCCTTATATGAAAAGATCTACTGCACACAAGTATAGATCATTTAGGATAACTTGAGACAAATCTAAATGATATTTTATGTAAAAAATGTCTCATGTTATCCTAAACAAGCTCTAGTATATAATTCTGATATCATTTAAACATGAACTTACCAGTAATCTTGCTACAACTTTATTATCACCTTGCCAGGCAGCTTGTAGTAAAAGTTGATGTGAAGCTTCCGTACTTCTTTCAACTGATTCTAACAATATAGATTTAATGGTAGGGGAGGCAACTTCTACAGCTGTTTGACCTTCATAATTGCGTAGTGTAATATCTGCACCATGCTTTAATAATAATTGTACAATCTGAAATATGAAATATTTAGATTATTTAACTGTTTGAAATATTAACACAGAAAAATGTAACATTTCTGGTCACCAAGGTTTCCATTTGACAGGTAGGTTGTCCAGATATGTCTTGTGTTATAACTGTCAGCAGGACATATCTTGTTATCAGTATGTTATTTATTCGAATCCCGGTCGTGGAAGGGTATATTAGTGATATAGTTCAGTTTTTTATTGTACTGATTGCTTTCTTTACTGTGTTGTTATTTGTTGTTCAATAAATATTTACATGTTACAGTTTTGTTCGGTATAATAAAACAAATAACACATGGCAGTGAGGGTGACAGTACAGATTATCAACCCTTGAAAAATAATATCAACCTCGGCTAGCGCCTCGGTTGATATTATTTTCCTCGGGTTGATAATCTGTACTGTCACCCTCACTGCCATGTGTTATTTATATAATGTCACCCTTTTGGACATCACCTATCAGCCCACTTGACATCACCTATCAACCTGCTTAAAGAAATGGGAGACTACTGTGTTGGAGTTTACTAATACCCAGACTCAAGTTTTAGCCATTCAATTAGAGTTACCCCCTTGCGCAGACGCTTGCTTTTTATAAAACAACAAATTAAAAATGTCTTCAAGTTCAGAAGCAAATAAAACAGATAAAATTAAACAGTTTGTGCTTATTAAATTGTCAACAATTTCTTATTTTTGTTGTTTGGTATAATAAGATAAATATCACATCTTACAGAGGGTGATAGAACAAAATGCTTATATAATGTTTATGGCTTTCAAGATAAATGTCCATTATCAATCAATCAAGTTTGAATCAGAGTTACCCATTGAATATTAGTTAAACTTAAACTTATTCATTTGATTAAACACCTATTTCTATATTACATATTCAATGGCGTTGTACAAAAAGATTAATAATAACAATAAAAAATAAGTATAAGTCATCTACCATAAATATATACAATAACATAAAACAAAATAAAATTCATCACACATGATGTTATATAGTGTGATTGTGCATTTTGTTTTTCATACATCAAGTTTATAGGACCTACAATCATCTTAGTTGATGATTCGACTTTATTTTTACATTTGTTTTTATTAATTTGATATAGTTCAACCAAGTCTGTGTTTCTATTATTTTTCTCAATACATGAAAGTAAATTTAATGCAACAATACAAAAAAGAAAGAACTCAGTAGATGAAGGTACCAATTTGTTTTAGCTACAAGCATTGTTGAAAAGTTTCCAAGCTATTCCAAGAATTATATAAGCAAAATTAAAAACAATATAAAATGAAAAAAAACTACTTTTAATGAAACAAAAAATAAAACAAATACCTGATATCAATAGCTAATTTACTAATCCATAATTATTTTTTTGAGATTTGAACAAATATTAATGTTAAAATCTAATTTTAATTTTTGTAATCTTTTAAGGCTAAAATACATAATTATTGATATTAAAACAATAAAAACTAAAACACTTTATAAACCTTGTTTCTCTTATTTAATGAATATAGATAAAGTTTAAATATGTCACTCTCTGCAAGAATTTAGACATAAGTGACACACATACAGTTCATGATGACTTCTTTATATTGAATTGAAACACCAACAAAGAAAAGTTATATAGTCTAACTTTTGATATAATTGGCAAGTGTCCATCTTTGTGTCCCACTAGGTAATTTAATATTCCAATACATCATTAATACTTCTATTGAATAGAGAGAACATTCTATCAAAAATTGTTACAAAAGACCAGATGATGAACGTGGTTATGTTTCCATTTTGATTATTAGATAAATTAATGATATAACATAAAAAAGGTCATAATAATAATATGGACTATAGGTTACTATAGGTAACATGTAACAAAGAACATTTCACCATTAAAGGTATTGTTTGTCTAGTTTTCTACTTTCTATTATTGTCAGAGACATTTTCCAACAAAAAATACACAAAGAACAGGTACCGGTATATTTTTATAACAGACAAAGTTCAGTTTGACATAGTTTCATATTTAATATAGATTTCTTTTAAATAATGTAAAATTATGTTTTGTATTGATGTTAAAACAAAAAACTTTTATAAACTCATGCTTTTTTATTATTACACATGTATAAACATTTTGATATCATAGTAAACAAAGTAAAACCAATTAAAAACTTTAAAGGTACTCATTTATAGATTTCAACTTAAACATCAACTTTTTCTGAAACTATCAAAATTGTATGGAAACATTTTTGAAGCAGCAAATTAGTGCTTTGATAATGACAATTTTAGTGCAAATTGACATACAACTACAAATGATTGTGTTTTATATAGTACATATATACTTTTATTTCCTCCAATTACTGAAGAGCATAATATATAATCATATATACATATAAACGATAAGGCAAAAATATCATATAAATACAAAAAATATAATCAAAGCAGATCCTGTAATAGCTAGAAGGCAAAGAATTATCTATCCATTACAAGCTATTACAGGAATAGTTCAAACACAAAATAAGTAAGTTCATGACCAAACCCATCTCACTCGGGGGCGAAAGCGAAATGTGGGTGAGATGGGCTAAATGAACTGTTAACAAAGTCTTCAAGCAAGCAATATCATATACAACCAAAAAAAGCCCTAAATGTCACACATAGAATTAATACTCTATGGAAACATTTTTGAAGCAGCAAATTAGTGCTTTGATAATGACAATTTTAGTGCAAATTGACATACAACTACAAATGATTGTGTTTTATATAGTAAATGGCTAATTTTAATTCTAAATAATTACTTAAAGTATTATATTTATGACGGATGAATCATTATTCATTTAAATGAACATTATGATCAGTGTATAACATTGTCTTAATTGGAATAGAAGATATAAGTAATGTGTGTTTCTAGTAGTGACATTTTGTGACAGTAGTTGATCTTGCCTTTATGCCCTGGTGTAGTGTTTTATTATCATGGGCTTTATTTGTATTTAGAATTGTTCATCCTACAAAACTGCTTCTAACTAATAGGACAAGATAAAATATATTAGAAAAATAATGGAATAGTTTAAATCAATGAGTAACAATGAAAGAGATCCTAAATAGATCCATACAATAAACAGAACCATCTGTGTCCAGCTGATTATATTGTCTCATAAAGACAGGTGGAACCATTCACACACAACATGTTATCATTCTCTCAAAACTTAGACCTTTGTTATATACAACAGCTGAACTGTCTAAAAATAATTGTAAAACTTATCAATAAATGTTGTTTAATATTTAAAAACCACAATATTTAAATCTTTATCAACATTTATGTATTTACATTGCCCCTACACAGAGGATATAAATATAAATCTCTTATAGAGAAAAGTCTTTACAGACCTCCACATGTCTTAACCACAAGAAACGTTCATATTGTTATAAATTATTGTCAGACATAAACTTAACATTTTAACAATGTTCTTCCAGCTTTAAGCAAATGTTAAACATGGACTATATTCCTTTGTTAAAACTTTCTATAATTTGATTTAATAATTTTGGTCAAATAAAAAATATTCCTTTATTTTTCTATATACATACTGTATGCAAATTTATTGATATTAGACATTAATATTGGTTGATGGTAGGTTGTCGAGAGTTTGGTAAGAGCAAAGAGTTCAACAATAATATACATAGATAATATACACTAGTTTGACCAGTAGCTGGACATTAGCCAATGTCACTAGTTGACCAACAAATCATTGACCAACAGTCACATGCTAACCTTCTTGTTATTGTTTACTTTATTTTACTTCATTAATCTAAAATAAATTTCATGTGCCAGGCACCTGGAACAAATCGCAGGCTTAGCGCAAAACAGTCGTAACTCAATTTAAAAAGAGAGCAAGTTTCGACCATTTGCGCTAAACCCACGAAATGTGGAACCAAGCACAAATCTGTGGTACAGAGGTTAAACCATTGATTACTAGACAACTAATATGGTCAACTTTCATAGAAAACAAGGAATCAAGCCTAAGGCCACAACAAGTAGATCATGTGTTCTACAGATTTTTCAGGGAAAAAATGGGGCGAGCGAGCGAAGAAATAAAACTTAAAAAAGTCTTTATTCACTTTCTTTATACAGCGGTTTGACCAAATTTTTATGAGCAAGTGAGGAAATAAAAATATTTTTTTTGTAAAAACCGTCAAAATTAAGGTGCGAGCGAATCCATAGAACATATGATCAATTTGTTGTGGCCTAAATTGCTACATTCAAATCCCTGGATTAAGGACAGTCATTCTTAATTTAAAAAAAAAATTATGACAGGGTTTGTCTTGTTTGTTAGTTTGTTTGTTTGGGTTTTGTGGCACATCAACACAAAAAGGTTATATCGCGCTGAAAACAGGATTTGTCATCAGTAAAACTACACTTTTTTTATACATTACAAGAAAATTTCTGAAATATTTTAAGCCATTTATTAACTTGTCATATAACTTGTCGTATATAGAATCTAGCTCAATTAAACAGTTTTATAGTGAGATATTTGAGAATAAAAATTGTAAACTCATGAAACAAAATCCCATATACTGGTAATATATAATATAACCTTAGCTACTTAAATAAATAGACAACTGAGATTCCACCCATGACTTCTTGGGTTTGGAAAGAGAAATTAGCAAAAATCGAAACTTTATTCATCTCGCAAGTTATAGTAGTAGATCACATGACTACAGACCATATGATACAAGTTGAATATTGTATAGATAAAGATACATGTAGTGTGCAGTTTAATTTCTATATCAAGACATTATCATTTAAACTTCAAGTTTTAAGTAAATTTCAATCCCTCTTCAAGTTTCTATATATGTTTCATATTGAATCATTGACAATATTGGTAGACAAAGAACTGGCAATCTGCCAAACGGGGAAATTTTTAAACAGCTGATCAGTGTCAATAATATTGATCTTACAATTATTTCAGAACTTTTAAATGTGTACCTAGGTATATATATACAGGTTTATATATTGGTAAAACCAATGAGAAGTAAATAGTAAAAGAGTCATAAAACTACTAAGGGTAATAATAATAGTAAAACATTTCATATACTTGATAGGGGGATTATAACTATATAAAAAATTATAATTACATGTATATACAGTCCAACTTGTGCTAACGGCCACCTCCGAATAACGGGCACCTGCCGACAGCGGCCATTTCGATTTCCCCCCGACCGAAAACGCTCTTAAAAAGGCCGTGAATAACGGCCACCTGTCGTCTGCGACCAGCGGCCAGTCAAAACCATCCCCGCGGCCAGTTTATAACTGTGAACAACGGCCAGACGATTGTTTGAAGACAGTATTTCGTATCAAGGCGATTTCGAAAGCAGGCCGCCATTTTTGTTTAAGTTAAGCTAAAAACCCGTTATCTGATTTTTTTCCGGATTTTCGTAACAAACCATCTCGAGTACGATTTTATTAGTTATTATCAAGCTGAAGACAATTTTCTCGTCTTCTTATTATAAAAATATGTAAATGTATCCTTTTATTGTTAAATTTCTTTGTAAATCGGGAGTAAATTACGTATGTGATGACACTTTGTTAATTAGTTTTGAATGTTTGGAGACTCTACTAGGTTTGTTTTTCACACGTCCGGCTGTTAGATAAATGTTTGTGACACGCTATTAATTCCTAAATTCGTTCAACTGTGACCGTTGTATACAGGTAATTTGACAACTGGGATAAGATAGAAAGACTAAACAAAAGGTCAGAGTAGTGAGAATCTGTAGAGTACATTTGTTAATGTTGAGGGCATAGCATGAAATGTAGCTGCAAACAAAAAATTACTGATTTCTTTGTTTAAGTCATTCTTTGTTCAAAGTTTTGTTTTATTCATTTATAGTCACAACTTCAATAATAATAATGTGAATAATGAATTAAGGTTGAAAATAAAAACAATTTTAATTATTACTTCATGCTAAATTCATTCAACTGTGACCGCTGTATACAGGTTATTTGTCAACTGGGATAAAATAAAAAATACTTTAAAAAAGGTCAGAGTAGTGAGAATTTGTGGAGTACATTTGTTAATGTTGAGGGCACAGCATGAAATGTAGCTGCAAACAAAAAATCACTGATTTCTTTGTTTTAGTCATTCTTTGTTCAAAGTTTTGTTTTATTCATTTATAGTCACAACTTCAATAATGATAATGTGAATAATGAATTAAGGTTGAAAATAAAAACAATTTTAATTATTAATTCATGTAAATTATGAACTCTGTCTCCCAAGTCTGACGAAACATTGCCAGTTTGTTCCTCCCTCCGAACAAAGGCCACCTGTGAACAAAGGCCACTTTTCTATTTTCCCTTGGCCGGCCGTTGTTCACAGGTTGGACTGTATATATATATATGTATATATATATTATTTGATTAATGGATAAATGAAACATGACTTGCTCTAGTCTATATACAGTATATCATTTACATGTTAATGATGTTACATTTTACATGAATTAAAACACATGAGAATTTTCCTGGTTAAAAAAAATATATCACAATGATGTATAATGACTCTTGTAGAAGTTTTGGAGATTTTGATTTTAATTTGTTATATGTGAGAATTTGATGAAAGTTTATTAGACAGAGTCCAACGTTTCAAGAAGTTTGTTTGGACCTTTGTAAATTTTATTGGCAAGGACCAGCAGACCAATATCTTTGGTATTAGCTGTTTGTAACATTTTCAGTTTGATCAACAGCAAATATTATATTTCATTAACAAATATTAGGGTAACCGGAACACTTGCATCATTCATAACTTGTCTCAATAGTAAAAAAATACTATTTTCAAAATTACTGAATATCTAAGCATTTTTAAATAGAATACTATTTATCATTTAACCATAAATAGACAACAAATACAGAATATAGAATATACTACTACATACAAGACAAGGTGACATTCATACTTATAACCAACCATTAACTAAAAACCACATTTGTCTAAAAGTTGTAAATAGAAATATTAAAACAATAGTTTTGAATGGGAGATACAAACATATTCAAATTCTATAGACATTATACTAGTGATATATAAAGTGTTGAGTTACAATGAGGGAAATACCCCAAATATGGAACTGTTCCAAATTGTATGTGTACTACTAATTTATAGTAATTAGGAGAATTATTTGCTTAGATCATCAAACATGATTTCTTACCATATATAACATGTACTGGCAATTGTTTTACCAAAGTTTTAGTTTCTTATGTGCAACCTTCATCCCCCATTTTGGTATATAGTGGTAACTGTTAAGCCTAGCAAACCCCTAGGGGACATTGGGATGGTAAATCCCCAGTTAGTAACTTAGTACCCCACAGAACGAATCAGAGAATGCCTATTTCAAAGACTGGACAAATTTATATTTACAGTAGTCCAATTATTATTGTGTTATAAACTAGGAATTGTGTAGTTGCTCCCATTTATTTTCCAACAAACATTCAAACACATTGAACTTGCAGATAATTTCTGATAAGGAGGGATTGTGCAATGGTTTATTAAACACCTATAGTTGCTGGCCTTTGCTTTTACGGCAAAGAAGAAAGTGTCTTAGAATTTACAACTTGGAATATTTAATTCCCGTACCAGTCTTACATACCTTAGCATGTCCTCTTTTAGCAGCCCATATTAAAGGTGTATTACCAGTCAAACATACCTTAGCATGTCCTCTTTTAGCAGCCCATATTAAAGGTGTATTACCAGTCTTACATACCTTAGCATGTCCTCTTTTAGCAGCCCATATTAAAGGTGTATTACCAGTCAAACATACCTTAGCATGTCCTCTTTTAGCAGCCCATATTAAAGGTGTATTACCAGTTAAACATACCTTAGCATGTCCTCTTTTAGCAGCCCATATTAAAGATGTATTACCAGTCTTACATACCTTAGCATGTCCTCTTTTAGCAGCCCATATTAAAGGTGTATTACCAGTTAAACATACCTTAGCATGTCCTCTTTTAGCAGCCCATATTAAAGGTGTATCACCAGTTAAACATACCTTAGCATGTTCTCTTTTAGCAGCCCATATTAAAGGTATATTACCAGTCTTACATACCTTAGCATGTCCTCTTTTAGCAGCCCATATTAAAGGTATATAACCAGTCCTACATACCTTAGCATGTCCTCTTTTAGCAGCCCATATTAAAGGTGTATTACCAGTCTTACATACCTTAGCATGCCCTCTTTTAGCAGTCCATATTAAAGGTATATTACCAGTCTTACATACCTTAGCATGTCCTCTTTTAGCAGCCCATATTAAAGGTATATTACCAGTCTTACATACCTTAGCATGTCCTCTTTTAGCAGCCCATATTAAAGGTGTATTACCAGTCTTCTTATCTTTAACATCAATGCTGACAACATAATCACTTCTATTTCTATGTAAGAAATTCTCTATTTTATCATATAATCCATCCTGAAATTATGTAACAGAATATACAATAAAAGTATGTTTGCTATCCATGCATGTAAACTAATGTTCTGTGAGGAAAAAATGCCATCATCAGACAAAGTTACCTCAATCAGTGAGCAATATCTACACAATTAAGCATTGTCATGCAATAAGAATAAATATTACATATTTCAGGAAAATAGTGTCATACAAAATGACATGGATGACCACCCTGGTTATATTCTATATTCAAATAAAAGAAAAATGACAGAACAATGGTTGTAAACATTGAAGTTAAACTACATGTATTACATGACTAAATCTTCAATACTGAGATACACACAAAGTATGATTACATTCATATATTAGCAGACTGTAATCACAGTTAAATATTATATTTACATCAAGGTTACAGCTAGTAAATGGTAAAACTATAAACTAACCCAAACCCCTAACCCCTGACTATATGAAATAAGTACTACTCCCTAGCCTGAATTAATTTTAATCAGTCCCTGATTTCAGGCTAGTAGGTTAAGTCTATGACTGTCAAGAACTTAATGTTAATTATAATACTTTAATAGTTCAATAAGTATAGATTTAACAGGGCGTTGACTAATGTTTGAAATATAATATCATATAAACAATCTAATATATCAAATCAATCAATACTTTACAACATATATAAAATATAGATTATAGAAGTAGAAAATAAACTCTATAAGAAATTAACATACAGTATACTCTAGCCCATTTTATTAATATATGATATATCTAAGTTATATAGTAAATATTTATAAACTAGTTTAAAATTTTTGAATGATTTTAATTTATGCACAATGGCATGAATTTTAAAAATGAAAAGGAATATACAGGTGTGTCAGTACAGATCAACTCTATATCTTTCCTTATTTACATGAAGTTTGTTTTGCACAAATCATCTACATCTAAGAAACCAACAGTAACTGCTTCATTTATATATTTTGATAGTCACTAATACTTTAAAACACAACAGTTATTGTATTACTGGCCACTACTCACTACAGAAAACTTTCTGAGTTGAATGCTAAATATAGTTCAAGGCTGTTCACAATCGTAAAACACTCCTTTAATGTTTTTTATTTCAATTGCAGTACTGAATAGTGGTTGGGTTTTTTTGTGCGGTTATAATTTCCACTAAAATTCACTGTCTACATTGAAAGCAAATTCTAAACCCTGTGAATATCTCTGTATCTATACTTGTAAGGATAGAATATATGTCAAATGTGCAAATCATAAACCTAAAAATTTGAGAGCCCTTAGAAAATGTGAGAACACAGACAACATGAAATCAAAGTGCTACACAAAACCATAATCTAAAACTCAAACATGAACTTACCCTTGCAGCAGCAATAAACAATTCCTCCAAGTCTGATCCTGCTTTACCAAGTAATTGAGTAGCAATATCATAATACTGAGTATTGTTAGCAGATGACACACGTGGTATACCTTGCTTCCGGTTGTTGTTGTTATTATTGGTTGCCATAGTAACGTTTGCATTGTAATAGCTTTCAGATCCCATATCAGGATCAATGTTGGGATTTTCAGGCATTTTGTCGTCAGGACAACTTTTGTAGCCATAAAACTTCAGAGGTTTCCCCAATGTCTCCGAGAAATCTGAAAATACAATATAAAAGGTCAAGGTCATTTTACTATGTACATGTATTACTATGTAAATGTAAAGTTTGAGAGAAATCAATTCTGAAAACTGATGTCAAGATTAAATATTTTAAACTAAAAAAATTATTAAATATATATATATATATTTATAAAAGCAACAACTATTACATATGAAACAATTTTGGACAACTAAGTTAAAGGCTAAAAGCTAAAAATTATTTCTATGTCAAGCATTCTAGAGTCTTAATTGTAAATGCCAGATGTCAAAAACCAGCAAGTTACAGATATGACTACATGTATAACATTTTCATTAAAGACATTTACATGATAATAATTATAGTTCTAATGACTTGTAAAAGAAATTTCAACTTAAATCACTCAAAGTGACATTGTAGAAGACTATAATACAGTACTTTAATAATATCCACAAATAAAATAGCAACACAAATTATACCAAAATTATATCCATAAAATGCTGCCATGTTGTCAGAAAATAGTTTCAATTTTTTTATTATAGAATCACTAACTTCTCTTCACTTTCACTAATGTTGTTTTATAAGCATGTTCAACCCGACAAACACTTTCTTCTGTCAATGGTTTATATTACAGTGAATACACAATTGAAGAATAAATCACAAAACATACATCCATTCCCTTGCTTAAAAATGCTCATAGATGCGCATGAATATTAAATCAAAACGTCAAATCATGACCATCAAGGTCATTACTGATGCAAGAAATAAACATTCAGAAACATTTCAATCCACATAATTTCAGCACTTGTTCCAGCAACTTTTCACTAGTGCCATTACAAAAGCAATAATAAACCAAATTATTGAAGAAAAAACATATCCACAGAAAAGCCAGCCTAACAATGGTACGTAACCACAAATGGCATTAGCAAGACAAGGATCTATCAAAGCTTAATTTTTAACTATTTGTTGAATGAATTATTTACTGACTTACAGTAACATAACATTGTGAAATAAACAAAGCATTTCATTCAGTACATTGACAAACAATTGAAAATACAAGAATACCAAGTGTTAACCCATATCTATCATAAATATACTACAAACATAAATGTTCCACTTAAAAACAATGAAAATATTTATCATGGTCATTAATACAAGTAAGACCCTTTAATACAATACATGTAGTTAAGTTTAAAGTTTAATAGGATGGAACATTTTACTCGATGCATATTTGATTACACCAGACAGCTAGGTGATGATTGAATCTTTCTTGAAATATCTTGTATAGAGAGTGAGCATTATATAAAGTCATATATATCAAGATACATTGCCAAAGACAAGGTTGTATATCAAGATATATTGCCAAAGACAAGGTTGTATATCAAGATACATTGCCAAAGACAAGGTTGTATATCAAGATACATAGCTAAAGACAAGGTTGTATATCAAGATACATTGCCAAAGACAAGGTTGTATATCAAGATACATTGCCAAAGACAAGGTTGTATATCAAGATATATTGCCAAAGACAAGGTTGTATATCAAGATACATTGCCAAAGACAAGGTTGTATATCAAGATACATTGCCAAAGACAAGGTTGTATATCAAGATACATTGCTAAAGACAAGGTTGTATATCAAGATACATTGCCAAAGACAAGGTTGTATATCAAGATACATTGCCAAAGACAAGGTTGTATATCAAGATACATTGCCAAAGACAAGGTTGTATATCAAGATATATTGCCAAAGACAAGGTTGTATATCAAGATACATTGCCAAAGACAAGGTTGTATATCAAGATACATTGCCAAAGACAAGGTTGTATATCAAGATACATTGCCAAATACAAGGTTGTATATCAAGATACATTGCCAAAGACAAGGTTGTATATCAAGATACATAGCCAAAGACAAGGTTGTATATCAAGATACATTGCCAAAGACAAGGTTGTATATCAAGATACAATGCCAAAGACAAGGTTGTATATCAAGATACATTGCCAAAGACAAGGTTGTATATCAAGATACATTGCCAAAGACAAGGTTGTATATCAAGATACATTGCCAAAGACAAGGTTGTATATCAAGATACATTGCCAAAGACAAGGTTGTATATCAAGATACATTGCCAAAGACAAGGTTGTATATCAAGATACATTGCCAAAGACAAGGTTGTATATCAAGATACATTGCCAAAGACAAGGTTGTATATCAAGATACATTGCCAAAGACAAGGTTGTATATCAAGATACATTGCCAAAGACAAGGTTGTATATCAAGATACATTGCCAAAGACAAGGTTGTATATCAAGATACATTGCCAAAGACAAGGTTGTATATCAAGATACATTGCCAAAGACAAGGTTGTATATCAAGATACATTGCCAAAGACAAGGTTGTATATCAAGATACATTGCCAAAGACAAGGTTGTATATCAAGATACATTGCCAAAGACAAGGTTGTATATCAAGACATATTGCCAAAGACAAGGTCAAGGTCTTAAGCATAAATTTCTATAACCTTGACCAATATTTGCAGAAGAAAAGTGAGAAGATTTTCATATAACTTTCAGTTAAAATTGTAATTTTTGCTCCAAGTATCTTGCAGTCATCCAAATCATCACTTATATTGATTTCAGTAAAAGATATTTGAAAATCAAGAGATAATGTTTAGTTTCAGGACATCCTTCCCTGCCACGGAAAAAATCACAGATTAGAACCTTCAGTAAACATTTCACTCTGTTCCAGCAGGAAGCTTTCACTTCAAACTGAGTATCAACTCACATTCTAATCTTTGCTCCAACACGGTACAATCTCATAACAGTTTAGTCAAAAAGCAAATTAATAAAACATAAGCAGAGAAACAAAGAGAAGTTTATAAATTGTGTATCTAAACTACAAACTGTTCTAAATCAATCAATGGACAATTAACTGATCAATAACAACAGAAAATATCAGCCACAGTTCTTATAACATCAAGTTACATGGTCTATATTTGAAATATAATGTGGAAATCATTGTAAACAACAAACAAAGGGAAAGTTCCGATCAAGTCAAGTCTACTGATTTATCTCACTTAGAAATGTTGGTAATTTAAAAAAAACAGCTCTTAATATGTACCTTAGCTAGTTTTTTATATGACATGGTGAATTGTCAGGGCTGGAAAATCTCTAAGTTTGATCTATCTTGATTTTGATTATAGATTTCATCATCACATTAAATTTTCTCTAGCACTAGTCTCATTAATGAACGTTCACAGTAATTTTGACCAATAGGCATTTGTGTCTCACAGTTTTAAATCCTCTACAATACATTGCCATATACTCTTTCTACAAGTTTAAAAATTCCGCGACACTTTCTAGTATTACATTTAACTTTAATATTTAAATAACTTGAATTCTATGATTAAAGTAAAAAACTAACTCCTTAAAATAAAGAATATTAACAAAACATAACTAAATAAAAATCACTCACCACAACAAAACACAGATAGATTTCTGACAAATAAGTAATGAATCCTTATTTATAACACTTCAATATTTCAGTCATAAACACCTAATACAAAAATCTATGATACAAATATAATGAAATAATCACAAAAATTGATAAACTAAAATGTTTGATAACATCAATAATAATGTTCACAAACTTTCAGGTACAAAACTCCTTGTTTACAGCACCTCATCATCATTAAATAACAAACCTAGTTTATATAGAAAACTAAATACTTCAATATTTTCATTTTCCGTTCAATACAATCAATAATCAGCTGTTCTAGTACTTCTACGTCTATGTTTTGACCCAATATTATATTGGCAATGATCCAAGACCTTCGATTGACATGACGAAATATACTAACTGACAAAGACAAGCAAGAGCTTTGACCATTTAAATCAAACGTAATTCTTTAAATGGATTTCTTGTTTTAAATGGCAAATCACTGAGTTAAAAAGTAAAATTTCCTTCCTATGGCTTATATTGTACTAAAATAAATTAATCTAACAATATCCGTCAGCCAGTGGTATCATATTTAAATAGTATACCACAAGGCTAGAAGGTTATAAACAATAACAATAATAAAACTTGAAATAAAGTGTAATCAAATACTTAGACAGATAACAACATAATGATGAGATATAACAAGTTATAATTACTTTGATCATTGAACATACAACATACAATACTGAATGCAAATCAGCAGTATAGAACACTCTAGGGTCCAATTGAATTAGGCAAGTGAACATTGTAATCAAGATAATATAGAACATACACTGGCCCTCCAAAAGTTTCTTCACACATTCACAATTTATATTGTACCAAATAGAATTTCAAAATGTTGTAAAAGCAGTTCACTGTTTAATGATTTTCAATTCTGCTTTTTCTAATCAGAAAATTAGTCTTATGGATATGAAATAACTAGTGATACCCCCGCAAAAATCTAAAAATATGCGACAAACAGGAAGTAGATGAGTAAGGAGCATGAAATCGCTTTACACCACATGGGACTACAGGATGAAGCAATACGCAAAGTTTCAGGCTGCTGCATGGTATAGTTGCTGAGAAAACTGTGACGGAAATTTTGTAACGGACGGACGGACAGACGGACGGACGCACGCACAGACAAGGGTAAAACAGTATACCCCCCTCTTCTTCGAAGCGGGGGTATAACAAAATATGTCAAACTTGATAATGGTTCAATAAAATACATTGACCATTGTTTTGAAGGCTGATTATAAAGATAACTTCCATAGCATAGCATGAATAATGGATGAAACCAACAATAATATGATAATACTTCAGACTTGAACTTAGAAATTGTAATTGTAACAATTTAATTAATTGTACTGTGAAGAAACTTTTAGAAGGCAGTGTATAGTAATTTTGTTCAGTTAATACAATAGCGTGTGATAAATAATGCCACACTTACAGCCAACCACTGACAAATGATATAAAGTCAGTTCATCTTTAGAAACATTATCAGCCTGATACTGCTTGCTATCTTAGACTTCAATTATAATACAATGCAATGTTGCACAATTGTAATCCACATGATATTTTGCAGTATTTTCACTCCGACTGGCTCAGTTTTGTTTATGAGAGCCATGTTTATACAAATTGTTGTAACTACAGATAGTTAACTCTGCCTGGAACTCTGATAGGGCACCCTTAGATAAAACATGCAGTTTGCACCCTTTACTTACAGAGTGTAATGTGTAAACAGACTTTAACATTTACACCCAAGGGTCAGAATTCACTTTTATTGAAGGTTGTTACCTTGTACACTGAGAGTTTACTTGTGAACTGAGATATGTAAAAAAACTTTCACATGAACTATGTCAAGCAATGGTTTCGTAAGGTAACAAACAGGGGGTAGAAGTAGTCGGCACCTTATCAGCAATAACATTGTGATAAGTAGAAATAACCAATCGGAGACCATCTAAACATGTAAGTGTTGCCACAATATTTTACGTCGTATAAAATCATGCCAAAGTATAAACAATATTGGAGGGGAAAATTGAAAGACAAAAGTTCTATCAAATTAAATATATATAAGTCAACAATGACAAGTAAAAACTTTATCCAAAACAAGACAGGGGGTAGTGAACACATTAATGTTATCGTTATCAGGTGATGTCACAAAGTGCAAGAACTTAAGATATCTTGAATAACATAAGTACAGACTATTAGTAAATAAATGATTAACAGCTATGAATAATATAACCCAAGGTAAACTTGTACAATGCCAGATAAACAACAAAAATGATGTCAACTTTACAATAAGCATGCATGGTAGACAATAAAAATGCTTTAAAGAAAGTATTCAGCTTTTAATAGCATCTGGCAAGAATCCAGTTCACATTGTGACAAAATTTAAATGTTATACAAATCTTAGATAATAGTACACCACATTACAATTTCACATGGGTAACTTGGGTACAGCGTAACTATTCATATATGCAATATAAAAACACCATAATGCTATACATGTATTTATCTCTAGATAGAACAAGGGCTTTATTGTGGGATAGACTAAGTATATCGAACATGTTTTTACTGTGAATCTTTAAATAATTCTATCGACCTATCTGGTTGTTTCAATGCTGGTTTAAGCCTCTTACGTTTAGACAAAAATATTTTGCGGCAATTTCAACTCGCGAAAATTTGCGAATTAAAATTACTCGCAATTTTCAAAATCCACTCGCATTTTGCAAGTATGCGAGCTTAAATTCGAGCCCTGATATATATACAGACATATGAATTAGATTTAACAAGCATTAACATAAAACAAAAGATATAATAAAAACATGTGTCTAAGAATAACAAAAAACCCTTTACAGTAAGAGACATGTTTACAATCATATATATTATATCTATACTTTAATTTCCAATAATTGTACATTATATAATTTTATTTACCACATATATTAATTATGTATTATAATTAAAAAAATGTTATAATACAAAATGTATCTTAATGCACCATATAAAAAAGTCCAAGTTTGTACACTGACATCAGACTAACATGTAGCCACATAAAACACTATCACCAAATTTAAACCAGCAAATAACTTTAGTGATCACAACAATATTATACCATGAACCAGAGCATTCTATAAAAACTTCAACAACAAAAAACTGCTGGATACTTCCCCACCTTACAACACAAAGAATTCTTGTACTTTAGTATTTGTAAGTAATGGAACAATAAAAGACAATTTTAACATAAAAGATAAATGGCATCAAACAGCAAGAAACATAAAAGTATTAAAGGGACATAACTAGTGCACCACAGGGTAACATAACATCTGATATGTTTTTCACACCCTATGACATTCCTTCTTTAATCTATTTAAAGGGTGATAACTCTCTTTACAAAAAGATGAAAATAACAGAAAATGATAGCTGCTTGAATACACAAACATTTACACTACAGGAACAAAGAGTTGTCACATTAAATGATACAATAAGAAAATTACATCATACAACAACATCATACAAACAACATTGATGGAGTGAACCCAAGACAAATAACTGCAAGGTTATAAATATATACCACAAAAATTGACAATATGAAGTAATATAAGCTTTGTGTCCTGATAAACTTTTTGTAGAAACTATCAAATGTGAAGCAATTCTTTATTTGTATATTTGACAGAAATTGTATTTATCAGACATTCTTGCAGACATGATTTCTTTCAAAACCTTAGAGTCTAGTTTTAGGAGTAGACCTATCCATTGCTAGAATACTAAAACATCAAACTAAAACCTATTAGGAAATACAACAACTAGGGTAAAACAACTAAAACTCAACTTATAACAGCAATTTTACATCAGTATTTTATATATAGATCAGGATACTAGAGAATAATCTAAAAAGATATACAGAAAGTTGAAGCCTTACATGATTGATAATTGTCTCAGAATAATCCATAGAATAAATAAAATCCTAAACACAAGACTACATGAAATAAGTAACTCTAAGGAAATATTACTAGAAACAAACTTTCTTTAGTGGACACTGTATGCTTTCTATTTTCAAATACAGAATACAATAAAACTATCAAACAAAACAATGTGAGGCGTGTCTCTGACAAAGTGACAATGAAAAAATCAGTGAATGAATACAACATTAATTTATTGATGATAAAGTATTGAGTAAAACAAGAACCTTAAATAAATAACATCACACAGTAGTAGAGGTCAGAGCAGGTTAAGTTATATATGTTAATTATTGTTACAATGTATATAATCAATAATCAATAAGTCAGAGAGATCAATACATAATAAAGTGATCAGTGAATTTATCAAAGAAAATACTCAATGTAATTTAAAGTAGATAATATATGAGTCATATATAACATGTTACATGTTAGATGTATTAATTACATTGTATTAATTATTCAATGAATACTGATAGACATAAAACCAAGAATCAGAAGTTCCTTCAGTTAGTGAGTGTGGCTGTGAGGTTAGACAGGTTAAATAGCAAGAAAGGGTCATAAGTTGATGATCTCTTTATGACATCCCCTCTTTCTTAGTACACATGATTTTCTCTTTCTTGTTAATGCGCAAAGAGAATTACAGCTCATGAATAAATACATCTTATTTCCACTTGCATGGCAAAATTGGCAACAATAATAAATGAACAAACTCTAACCAAATAACATTTTTATATGTGGATACAAACCATATGTATGAGATAAAAAATCCATTTTTTCTAATTTTTAACAAAACAGTAAAATACAACATTATATTATAGAGTTGTTACAACTATCTCATGAAAAATGAATACAGCATAATATCATATTCCAAAGACTTATTTGATATAATTGTAGCATTTTTAAAGACCTCCATTCATCAATATGTCTCAAATAAACAAATGTATACGGTAGTATTGTAGAAAACGTCCTTCAAAGTTATGAATAGTTTAAAGTTTTTTTAACTTACCAATGATTCAAAAGCAAAATATATACTTTGAACAGAACACAATTTAAATCAACCCACACAACCTAATTTTGTAAAGTTTAACAATGAGATACAATTATTGACAAAAGTTGTCTCTTCATAAAGAACAAAAAACACAATCCCTATCATATACAAATGTGACTGGGGTACAATACAAAACTACAATTAACCATGATTCACTATTTGTAATTACTAGTAATCTATCTTATAATGAGAACATTTCTAAAATGAGTCAACTTTTCATCTAAGACAAATATTCACATACAGAAAGGGTTTAAGTTATAATTCTTATGAAGAAAAAACATACACTTAGCTATGTTTTAAATGCCATGGAATAAAATATAGAAATGAGCTTGTTTATAAAGAAATGAGACAAAGCATAAATCTAATACGATAAAAGGCATTTGCATTAAAGCAGATAAGGTTAGCTTGCTTATAGATATAATTAATCTTAAAGAGATAACAAGCTACTTTCATATACAATTATGTATAGGGCTGCGGATCATTGAGCATGTGGCAATCCGATTCGAACCACGATTCATGTAGAACCATTCACGAATCAAACCACCAACCACAAATCACCCGTTAATGAAAAAACATACAGGAATTCATATATAACACATATATGTATGAATAAACATATAAATAAATATAACAAAAATAAGTTAAGAATTGCAGAAGCTTTTATTACATTTTCAACAGTAATGTCTGCAGCGTCATGTTAGAGGTTCAAGGAGGGTTTTCCATGTGCTGAAAATGTGCGGTGCACAAATCACGTTAATTCATGTTTTCATACGTAGGGCAGCTCATTTTCGATGGTAATTTAGCTTTTTTTTTCATTTTTTGTAACAATAGATCGTGATCTGATGATTTCGGAAATGCCGAGTATTCGTACTCGGTTTTCTAGTTGGGATCGCGAATATCTGAGTACTCGGATACTCACAGCAGGCCCAAGTATATACACATATGTAGTCACAATACATACTGGTACTGGTACTCATGGCAGGTGAAAGTTTATAATTTTCAAAATCCAGAATTATGAATTTCATTATTTCAACAGCTTAAACATTTATAAGAAGTAAACACATCTTAAGGTCATTGAAATCCTGATCATCAGGAAAAGTCCTGAAAACTTTTGTCCTACATTATCAGAAATGAAAAAGAAAATCAACATGACATACCTCTTTCGTTTCATTCTTGTAGAGCTGGTGAAAGTAAAATCCAAGATAATGAAGAAAGTAAATCCAATATTGGAATTCAAATCACCATTCACTTTTACACCATTTTAATCACAAGAAATATTTTGATTTATTTCCTATCTTAGATTCACTTCAGGGTTCATCAGAGGTTAAACATGTCAAGGCTGAAATATAAAATAAATGTTGATAGTAATGTGGGTCAGTAATTAAAGAATAGATAATTAACAACCTTAGACTATTAATTAATGTATTTATCACATTCTTCTAAGGATTTGATGAATAATAAATTAACTATTTAAACTGTGATAAACTTTACTCATATAATCTTTTATTCATTGCCATATACTTTCATTCTTCATTGTTTAGACAATAGCAAATCAATTTCTGTAATCTTATCCTTAGATCCTGGCAATAACCAACAATTTTTTCTAAAAATTTGAATGAAAATCTAGTTATGATCTTTTTTTATTGTCTTTAGCATGCATTTATTGAGTTCTATCCTTTGCTTTAAATATCCCTTGACTTAATGATAGAGATATACACTTATAAATATCTCTTAAAAGTAGATCTGAGATGACCAGAGGACAAACTTACAAGACAATACAGTCTGTAGCTTTATCAAGCTTTTAAAAGAAGTGAAACAGTGTAAGAACAATTATTTTAGCATGTCCTTACACGTAGCAACAGATAACTGATGGGAGAGAACATTTAATATACAAGATGAAAAAAGTCAGGACTGGTACATCTTATCAAGCAGGGCTCCACATTAAAGATCATTCTACTGCTAGTTAACATTTAGCTTGAGCAAGTAAAATATAGCTGGTTGTCAAACCTGACAACCATCTATAAAAATTAATGTCAAGTCCTGCCAAATCTTTTGATACAAAATTAACTGTATGGTAATCTGACATGTCAGAACAAAACTTTACTTACTAAGTAACTAACAAATGTACATTCACCTCAATGTCATCATAGCATTAATATTATATCAATGTTCTAACTAAATAGTAAACAAAATATCAAGTACTTGACCTAATGAAGTCTATCAGTAAATGACAGGATGATTGCAACATGTTGAGATAAAATATGTGAATATTTAGAGAGGTGACAGCATGTTATCTTAAATTACAGATAATAGACATCATCATTGCTGGACTTGAAATATAACGCTATCTATACAAAATATTTGATGATAACTGAGACATTATTATTAAGTATAAATCATTATGAAGTTTACTCAATTGAACTTCGTTCAGCTAAATCAAAAACCTTTGATGTTGAAAAACTCTAATTTTAATAAAGTTTTCTCTTCAATCCCTAAAACCTTCTTCAAGGAAACTGATATAGTTTCTGAATACAATGCAAAACAACAAAGGGCTAGCTTATATTCATCTGTTATCACCCAAATGTTGCAATCATTATGATAAAATTATGGTCCACACCTGCTCTTCAGATTAGATTACTCTAATGTTATGTTTATCAACATTACGTTGAAACAGTTAACTAAATCATTTAGTAAATGAGGAATATCTCTCCTTGTTTTGTTGGGTTTAAAGCCGTAGCAACACATTGTATAGGTCATATAACAGCGGTCAGTCAACCTATACACTCCTCCTGGAAAGGCTAAATCTCTGGATTTAGCTGTTAACCAACTACTAAGCGCATACTTTCGTCAGTGACTGACAACTGCCCTACATAATTAAAAATCAGTGGTAGGAGGGAGAATGGCCGTAGAAATAATTTCATGACCTAGCTCCACAAAAGTATGCCCAGCCCGGGATTCGAACCCACAACCACTTGAGACTTGCGTGCTACCAACTGAGCTAGCCGCGCAGCTTACTTGTGTGTTGACAATAGAATGAAATTGTCATTACCAATGTTGTATGTTTACATGCATGGTGATAGTGATGGTTTTGTAAGTGATTAGCCAGACAAGCCAACCAATTGGATATCAATAACCAGTAATGTCTTAGCCATTGCTGATCGGCGAAAAATATACCTCCCCATTACTCGGTTAGGAGAAACAAGGAAGCATACGACCATTCAATATTAAATTTGGCCAAATGGCATTAAAAGATAAAGGTAAGTTTGACAGTCCAACTGATTGGACCTATCTATTTGAACACAAAAAGGAACTAACTGATAATATTTATTAGGAATACAGAAAATGTTTTGAAAATATAAACCTAAGGTTTTGTGTTTAATTTAATAATGAACAAACTTGTCTCAAGAAGGAAATGCATTGTATTTAAAAACAGGATATAATGGAGCTGAAATACAAGGTATTCAACTTTTTATGCACAGCAATTGACGAAGATTTATAAGTACAAAAAAGGGACATAACTCATTCAAGCTGTTTATCAGTTAAGATCTTATATCAATACACTGCATCATAAACTAATAGACATTGAGCATGAGGACAGGAAATAAATGTAAGAACCAGAATAAAATTATATCCATTCACAATCTTGAATCTGAAATTTGATAACATGCCCATCTAACCCTTCAGCCTTTTGTAACCCCCACCCCACCACAGTAATAGAAAGGTATTTGAGTCCGACTTGGAGCCCAGCAAACCACTGGTTTAATCCCTGCCCTTTAAGGACATTCTGATTGCCAAAACCCTAGCACATTAGTGGGCACTTCCCAACCAATGCCTGGATCATAAACACCACAATAGTTCCAACTTTATTGGCATGAAAACAATTCCCCAGCAGTATCACAGAAGAGAAAGGAAAGCTGGAAGGTAAAAGTACAAGTCTTTTCACCTGCTATTCCCACACTGCCCATGGGTACAGATGACCGATGCTGTTGTAAGCAGGATTAAATATTTTATTTCAAGTCTTAAAAGTTTTGAAAAAAAATTGTAGGTCTATACAAAAAGGTCCATGTTGGGGTTCACTCTACATTATGCTATTTAGGAATTTATACTCATGACAAGGGTCGAAAAACATGAATGAGTAGTCCTAGTCCTAAATATAAGACCAAGCGTAACTATTTTATCATTTGGACATTTTTCTGTTATGAAGGGTCTTAACGGTTTGTTTCAAAAACGCATAGCAAAAACTTTAGTGTACAGATTTGATTCAGGTCTGAACATTCTACTTGTTTAAATTCGAAAAATTTACAATAAAACTATACACCAATGGAAAGATAAATGAAAAAAACATGATAAAATTATTATTATTTCTAATTCTAACCTTAGACAGTCAATTAATCCATTTAAATTCCTTCATTGATGAGTACCGTGCAATAATAACCGAGGCAATTCGAATTTAAATTGGGTTGCGTCATTTGTAAGAATTGATTTTGAACAAATATATAAGGTATTTACTAATATTGACTGTTAGTAGTAAGAACAACTACTCTAGATAGAAAAAAAAATCGTTTAAGCAAAGCAAAACTTTATTTACCGGCACGAATTCAGTTGAAAATGGTAGAGCGGCGACAACCCTGGATAGCAGGAAAAGTAATAAGTGTTTTTATAAGCAAAAAAACTGATAATTATCTTCTGCTTTATGGAAAGAATAAAAGTAAACTTTTATTTATCGATGGTGCTAATTTGACCCATATTCATGCACTTTTTGATGTTGAATTATTTCGAGTTCAAACTTCATAAATTGGATACACAGAAATTATGTAAATAAAAACAATTTGACAGACAAATACAAGGTCACTAAAAACATTAAGAATTAAATTTATACAGACTACAGTATTTAAAATTGGTAACTTTAAAAAAAAACAATAATCTCAAACAATAACAAAAGTAAACATGCTGACACAAGAATCTTTTTAGAATGTCAAATCAATAGATCGGTAAATTAAATTCCTTACCTAATATTTGCAACGACAGCCAGTTTGAATAGTAATGTTGACCAGATTCAGTTTATTTTATTTATAAATTATCAAATTGCACAAAAATAACGCGTGCAAACTACCTGTCAACGTTTTAAATCACATGAATCATTACGGCATGGTAACTAAATGTTGACATATCCTCCATTTTGACGCTAAGTGTCACGTGACTAACATTTCTACTTCCGGGATTAATTTACTTACGAATACAAATAAGAAAACGTAAACGTCGTCGTCTATATTTTGGCTCGTCTAGAGATATAAGGTTTTTATTTCTTCTTAAATTAAGCTATTGTAGCATTTATGCGTTTACAGTTTCAGTCGAATGAGAGTGACTTCCATTTATCGACAAATTACAATTAATAGGAGTACATTGCGTTAGAAATGCCAAAGAATATTGTTCGAGTTATTTCCCTTACCAAATAAATCGTAATATCAATCATATCTGGATCTTATTAAACTAAAATGTTAAAAAAAATATAGGCACGGCATATTGATAGAAAAGACAGGCAAGGTTTGAAATCTAATTATTTGTGAGGAGAAATACTAGTAATTTAGGCATGAAAATGCTATTTAGCACATCCACATACACTCAGCAGACGTTCAGACGACGCAGGGATTTTATTTTATAACAGCGATTTGTAAAGACATAATATATTCTCATCAAATTTCACTGTCTTTGCTATTTTTTCGGCCCATACGGAAAAAAAGTCTAGGTAAAGATAGTCACATCTTTATTGACATAAAGGTTTGGAAAATGTGTTTCAAGATGATTTTGAGGTAAATTACGCTCACAGACTGTTTCACAAAATAATGCATTTTCCCGCCAATCTGCCATTTTCAGCCCCATTTTACTTCACCTAAAGTCATATTTTTGGTCATAATTGCAAAAACTGTTTGTCAAAAACTTCAGAAACATTCACAAGTTGCGTGGAAGACATTTACAAAAACATAAATCAAGTATTCAATAGTTTGTACAGCCTTCTTCAGTCAGATATAGACAGTGAAGACAGTGAATTTTCAAAAAGCACTTCGTTACAAATCCCTGTAATATAGAATTCCTGGACGACGAAACAATAAGATGCTTGAAAATGATCAGGACTCGTATTACAGAATCATCTTATCTTTAATTTATTCCTTTTGGTATACCCTTTTCCTCAAATATATCGAAAAATCTTAAATTCTATGTATGAAGGGTAAATTGTATTAAAGAATCTTCTTTCTTGAATATTTTTCTAAATTATCCAGTTTTTCCTAATTGTTTAGTGTAACTAAAATCTGAATTATTTTTTCCAAACCTTCAAATGAAGGTTTTATAATATAAGAAACAACATTTATTGCATATATATTTTATCTATTTATGGTTTTTTCAGCTTGAATACATGTAATGGTAACAATGGTGTCTGGGCACGACTAGAAAGTCTGAGTTTACCACTTCATAAGTTCTAACCCTCCATAGATTACATTTTAATATATCCTTGCTTAAACTGAAATGTCTCTTCTGCATGATGAGAAACATAAACATTTCCTTCCAGATGTATTTTTCTAGTACAACCTTAGGCATATGCTTAGTTGGGTATACCTAATTGTCTTGTGTGCACAATTCTAAACAGAAATAAAACCCCTATAACAATAGTGGAAAGGGAAGTAACAACGTTATATACTTTGATTTATTAGAAATTTGATTTACGTTAAAATTCTTTCCTCTTTACAAGAAAATCAGAGAACGTCTGTAAATGGTCAAAGACAGAAATAATCCATGTCTCTGTTTTTATTCGAATCATGAGCCCTTTTTGACTGCTTGTAAGCACAGTGTTACCTAATGAAGTATTTTGGTAATATGTGGCTCTAACTTTAACACTTAATCACTCAGTAAAAGATTTGTGACGAAAAAACGTAGAATACCATTATTTTCCCCACGAGAAGAAATAAAAACTTGACAGTAAACGATGCAAATATAAGACATATTTCGGGTAGGAATGAAACGATTCGGTAACAACTGTATTGCAATACGTAGGCCTATTAAGAAGGATATTATGCACTTGTACCATCTTCCTTAGATCAACATCTCGCACACATGGGTGTTGTCAATCATGAACAAACAACAAGTATTTCATATGGAGTTTATTTATTCATGCTGTACACTGTTACATATAATTCACCCACTCTCGACAATTCTTTGTAAAACCGTCACATGACATAACCATAACTAATAAAATTTGTGCTAGGTCATAGCGGTTTAAAAATATTTATATGTAGGCATGGTCACCAAACCATTTATACATGGACACACTGTTCTATATCAAAGTTAACATTGTGATACATGACACATTGTTCTAAAAGTCAACATTGTGATACATGGACACATTGTTCTATATCAAAGTCAACATTGTGATACATGAACACATTGTTCTATATCAAAGTCAACATTGTGATACATGGACACATTGTTCTATATGAAAGTTAACATTGTGATACATGGACACATTGTTCTATATCAAAGTTAACATTGTGATACATGGAAACATTGTTTTATATCAAAGTTAACACTGTGATACATGGACACATTGTTCTATATCAAAGTTAACATTGTGACACATGGACACATTGTTCTATATCAAAGTTAACATTGTGATACATGAACACATTGTTCTATATCAAAGTTAACATTGTGATACATGGACACATTGTTCTATATCAAAGTCAACATTGTGATACATGAACACATTGTTCTATATCAAAGTTAACATTGTGATACATGGACACATTGTTCTATATCAAAGTTAACATTGTGATACATGGACACATTGTTCTGTATCAAAGTTAACATTGTGATACATGGACACATTGTTCTATATCAAAGTTAACATTGTGATACATGGACACATTGTTCTATATCAAAGTTAACATTGTGATACATGGACACATTGTTCTATATCAAAGTTAACATTGTGATACATGGACACACAGTTCTATATCAAAGTTAACATTGTGATACATGGACATATGGTTTTATATCAAAGTTAACATTGTGATACATGGACACATTGTTCTATATCAAAGTCAACATTGAGATACATGGACACATCGTTCTATATCAAAGTTAACATTGTGATACATGGATACATTGTTCTATATCAAAGTTAACATTGTGATACATGGACACATCGTTCTATATCAAAGTTAACATTGTGATACATGGACACATCGTTCTATATCAAAGTTAACATTGTGATACATGGACACATCGTTCTATATCAAAGTTAACATTGTGATACATGGACACATCGTTCTATATCAAAGTCAACATTGTGATACATGGACACATCGTTCTAAAAGTCAACATTGTGATACATGGACACATCGTTCTAAAAGTCAACATTGTAATACAGTGCAACATTGTTCTATATCAAAGTCAACATTGTAATACATGACACATTGTTCTATATCAAAGTTAACATTGTGACACATGGACACATTATATCAAAGTTAACATTGTGATACATGGACACATTGTTTTATATCAAAGTCAACATTGAGATACATGGACACATTATTCTATATCAAAGTTAACATTGTGATACATAGACACATTATTCTATATCAAAGTTATCATTGTGATACATGGACATATTGTTTTATATCAAAGTCAACATTGTGATACATGGACATATTGTTTTATATCAAAGTCAACATTGTGATACATGGACACATTGTTCTATATCAAAGTTATCATTGTGATACATGGACACATTGTTCTATATCAAAGTTAACATTGTGACACATGGACACATTGTTCTATATCAAAGTTAACATTGTGACACATGGACACATTGTTCTATATCAAAGTTAACATTGTGACACATGGACACATTGTTCTATATCAAAGTTAACATTGTGATACATGGACACATTGTTCTATATCAAAGTTAACATTGTGACACATGGACACAATGTTCTATATCAAAGTCAACACTGTGATACATGGACACATTGTTCTATATCAAAGTCAACATTGTGATACATGGACACATTGTTCTATATCAAAGTCAACATTGTGATATCTCCATCTTTGTATCATTAGAATATCTTCCAGTTTAAATTGATCTTTCATTAAAAACTGTATCAGAAATAGAGTCCTGAAAAGAAAGGAAGAAAATAGTAATTAGAATTATATCATTGATGAAATGTAAACATTTGGGATATTTGAATTGATTACATGTTGTAGCTTATTCAGTTAAAGTTCCACTACAACATGAAAACTGTAATTTTAAACAGAATTTCTACTTAACAATATGATTTCATAGGATGACGTCTACTTTCAAATTTCCTCAATCTGGCGACCAACTCACCCACAAGCTATCAGGAAATTAGTTTTATTTATAATATCATTCGATTCCATTCATATTTCTAGTGTATGTTTTTGTACTGAACTGTACTGTAAACTATGTACGTGTACCAATACCGTACATGTCTACCAATATCGTATACAGCATCGTATATGTGTACCAACACCGTATATGTGTACCAACACTGTATATGTGTACCAATACCGTATATGTGTACCAACACCGTATATGTGTACCAACACTGTATATGTGTACCAACACCGTATATGTGTACCAACACTGTATATGTGTACCAAAATCGTACATGTGTACCAATATCGTATACAGCACCGTATATGTGTACCAACACCGTATATGTGTACCAAAATCGTACATGTGTACCAATATCGTATACAGCACCGTATATGTCTACCAACACTGTATATGTGTTCCAATACCGTACATGTGTACCAATACTGTACATGTGTACCAATATCGTATAAGTGTACCAATACCATACATGTGTACCAATACCGTATTAGTGTACCAATACCATATTAGTGTACCAATACCGTACATGTGTACCAATACCGTACATGTGTACCAATACCGTATAAGTGTACCAATACTGTTCATGTGTACCAATACCGTATTAGTGTACCAAAACCGTACATGTGTACCAATATCGTATAAGTGTACCAAAACCGTACATGTGTTCCAGTACTGTATAAGTGTACCAAAACCGTACATGTGTACCAATACCGTATAAGTGTACCAAAACCATACATGTGTACCAATACCGTATATGTGTACCAATACCGTATATTTGTACCAATACCGTATATGTGTACCAATACCGTATATGTGTACCAATACCGTATATGTGTACCAATACCGTATATGTGTACCAATACCGTATATTTGTACCAACACCGTATACGTGTACCAACACCATATATTTGTAACAACACTTTAGAGAAGAAATTCATCTCACCTTTCAGCAAGAACTTCAGCCTCTGTACGACATTGTTGTTCAACATTGTGTGGTACAAACTTGTTCAGTAATCTTACATGTTTCTTCTTGGGAGGTGGATGTTTCTTGAAGAAATGTTTTAATGTTTCTATCCAATCACTAGGTGCTCGAACTAGTTGTGTAACATCAATGTCGTCATCAATATCAAGTCTTAACTTTGGTATCATACATTCTGTTATATCTATATCTGTACAAGGGAGTTTAGTAGGAAGAATATTAGAGGATTCGCTACACTTATTCTGGTTGGGTAGTAAATGTCTGGATATAAAACTACATGATTTTGTATTCCATCTTTTAGTCTGAAAATGTAAATAATAAAATAATTACTGAAAATATAGACAACAATAATGATTGAAAAAAACAACAGTGTTGTCAAAACTTTTAAAGTAAGAAACGACACATCAATAAAGATAGAACTTAATCATCCTAACTCTAAGTAATGTCGGACGGACGGACGAAGTTGCCTCCTGGAAGACTTTTTTAGTGTATTAAGTTATAAGGCGACAAATTTAGCCAGGTTGAAAATATGTAATATCTCATAATATAGGTGTATATGTAATACTAATCTCTTAGAATGTCGTAACATGTGTTAAAATGGCCTACAACTCTCCTCTTTAAATATGTTTTATTTTTGTAATCGTAATACAGTCACAGTATAGGGTATCGTATACAATAACGTGCTATCATTGATAAAATAGCCATATTTATAAAGTATTTATTATTTATACGATGAACAAAGTTGTATTTAAAATACTTACTTTATTCACGATAACATGAAACAAATGTATTCTTGTATACAATTCATTTAAATGATTCAGATGATTAATAAATGGTTGGATTGAGTCGGACATTCTCTTGGCGATCTCCTCTGCCTCGACATTAGCAGTTGACATGACGTCATTTCCGGAATTCAGATCTTGTAGAATTGACGTGGCACATAACATAATATCCTGTAGAATGATAGAATGACATTAAATTTGATCACAATAACTACCATACGCGTTAATATCTTAAAGTAAAGAGTTAATTATATAATTAATATTATATACCGCATTTGTATAGAACTCTTTTCATATTGAATATATGTTCAAAAGCGCTTACAAAGGAAGAGTATAATCTAATAAAGCAGCCCATAACTAACAATCCACTTATGATCGTCAAAAATTATAATCAGTATTTTATAAATGGTGTTTCAGTTATGATTTTTCAGCAGGATGTCCTTTTGACCTTCTTATGTAAAATAATGGAGATTTTACTTTCTAAACAAAGAATACACATACTCAAAGTCTAAAATGTTCGTGCTTAAGGCAGGAAGTCATATACATGTATTTCAAAATCTTAAAACTTCTATCACCGGAACTCTGATTCTAGACAAGTTATGAATATAGCTATAGATGACGATGAATGCAAAATTCTTGTAAACTTGACATTGTAAATAAACATTTGTATTAAGTTTTTTTTAGTTCTTTATGTTATGTTATAATGCCAAGCGTCGACAAGAAATCGTAACTATGTAAAAGTTTATGACGTCAGCTTATCACTATGGTAACGGTTTAGTACATATTATAAGATATAGAAGTAACCTGTGATGGTGCAAGGACTGTTGTATTAAATACATCTCTGTTATATTTTGCTTGTTCTTCACTTGAACTTTCCAATGGTAATCCGTCTGCTTGTGACGTCATAAGTTCAATAGTTTCTTCTACCTACAATGAAAATTTAGAATGTTGGTATAATTTAAACATGAATGTTGTTTAGTAAATGTTTGTTGGTATTTTTGTGTTTTAACATGTGTCTCCGTATAAATTACAAAGAAACAGATTTAAACTTCCAACACCAAACATTTAGAACGCTAACCAACAGTTTCCCCGTGTACCATGAACTTCATCAGCATAATGAAGGTATCAAGTTATAACTTTAAAGTGTGAAGGCTCTAACAAAAACACTATTTTATTGATGAAACAATCAAAGCAAACTTCATGGAATACATTAGACCAAGTTCTACATGTAGTTGAGTATGACACCACATTATTCCTAGACACATAGTATCTCTTGATTCAGTAATTATCCTGGACAATGGTCCCTCTTGTATTAGGTGCGAAGTACGATAAACAATAAACAGCGGAGCACACAAGTCAATATACTCGACAAGAATGGTGGTCGGTACAACTTGTTATCTTCTACATCAACAAAAAAAATTACCTCTTTTGTATTATCTTTACAATCTTTTAGTTTAGCAAATAAAGCATGTTCATCTCTAGTCCTTCCTACAATATCTTCAAGATGATCTAAATATTCCTCTAGTTCTTTCATTACTTTGTTTATTTTATGTTTGGTATCAGTTACTATGGCAACATGTATTTGTACTAATGTTGGATCACCGTCAGGGTGTTCTAATCTATCAACACAATCCTGACAATCTTCTACAATACTTCGTACATTATGTTTACTGTAAAATATTTAAACAAACAAATCTTTATCTCATATAATACCTCCATATTGTCCCTGGAATACAGTTGGACATATTGTAAAATAAAGATATTTAAGGACAGTTACGGATTTTACTCAGGGGCGGGACCAGGATTTTTTTCCAGGGGGGTCTGAACTTTTCTAGGGGTGGTCCAAACTTTCGAACAACAACCACATTATACACATTTTGCAGAATAATGCAACATATTAATAATAAAAACTACATAACCTTTAAATATATGTTAAGCACCGAGAAAAATTGCTTCATGATATTTAAAAGATGACTCACAGTCAAGAAATACACTCGTGGACAGGTACACTTTCTCCCCGCTAGATCCGCCTATGTTACTCTCTGGACTTCCTGTACCAACAATGGTCATATATAGTTAGTGACAAGTCATTTTGATTTAATGTGACAAAATATGCTCCGAACAAGTAGTAATAAAAGGGAAATAACTCAAACTGGAGTTATATTCTCCACTGTTCTGTCATAAATTGTTACAAACAATTGTATCCTGTATTAATGCGTTCTGCTTTAACATGGTTATCATTCCGACAAGAAATGAAGTATTAAAACCAATCAAAGAGTAACTCCAAAACTTAAGATGGAATTACGGTTCTTGCGCTCTACACTTTCTGTTACTGTAATGCACGTGTATAGTATTGTATACCAAGTGTCAAGTCATTCTGCCTGTAGGTCATTAAGTATTGTTCCGGACAAAGGCGTATATGCCCACACCCTCTTGTCAGCACATACAAATGTCCATCCTTTGTGTTCCATAATACGCACCAATTCGAAGAGCGTATAAAAAGTAACGCCTTGCATCATAAATCAACGAGACCAGTTTTGTACTATGTAGAAGACAACTTTATGGTAAATATTTACTTGAGAAGTTTTTCATATTTAGTCCTCACAATATCTGTAAACATTTTATCAGAATCTTGACATTTATCTACAGCTACTTCTTGTAGTTGATGTATTTTATCTTCTATGTAAGGTAGAGATTTCATTATAACATTAGCTTTAGTTATCAATGGTAAGTATGTCTGTAATATAACAGAAACATGATGATGATGATGGGCCTGACGTACTTATTATTTAATATACTTGAGTAGGTACATTTGTAAATGAACCAGGTACATTGGTTTAATGAGCTAACATTCATTGTCAATCTTAAATAAAATGCTACATTGGGATACAATTGTTTTGATGAATTTTGTACTATATGGATACCATAACAACTAGAATTGTGACCAAGAAAAGAAAAGACAATGATGTACATAATGAACACATTGCAGTGTATTCACATATTTAGTTTCATCAATTTAACTGAAGTACTTCTATAGAAATTGCGATTTCCAGATTTAAGCAGACACACAGACAGACGCTCGGTCGGACGGTCAGTCGGACGAATGGACAATGGACAAACCTATTGTCCCCTCTGGTGTAAAATCCAGTAAAGTTTAATTAGACAAATGCTTGGAATTTTTAGTTGAAAAAATAACTTACATGGTTATAATGTGACAAAGAAGATACTTGTTTCCGGAGTTTTATTGATTGGTTAATTTAAGTATAAATGGTTAGATTAACTGTCTCTATTGTCTAATATGTGACTCTATTTATTAAAAATTAATGTGAAACAAAAACCAACCCTTTGAAAGTCAACCCAGGTCACGTGATTATATTGCAATGTTCCACCATAATCTACCGTTAGTTGAGATTTATCAATATAAAGATGTAAATCTCCAAGTTTATCAAGATATTTGATGATGTTAGTTGATTGTTTCTTGTTATTTGAAGCTGGTATCTTGTATATGTGATTGTTGTTTGTAGGAGGACGGATAATGTAAGCTGATGTAAGACATCCCTTCCGTGTTGTCTGTAATATAGAATTATCATATACGTGTAGTAATATTATTTATATTATGTGAGAAAGAAACACCTAGGTCAGTTGTGGATAGTTTATTTTTTAACGCAGGGAAACTTGCACCAAAGTCCTTCAATTTGTGAACATATACAAAATAATTGTAATAAAATATACCACCACAAAAAGCATATGGGACTTACAAGGTGTGTTTAACTTGGGATCTTATTAACAATATTGTTATTGATTATTTAATATGTATATGTTTAAAGTACTTTTAAACTTGGCTCTTCTCTAAGTACAAGTTTAATGTCCTAACTGTTACAATGTATAGGTCAAGCCATGTTTATATACTTTCAATACGTTATCAAATATAACTTATACAATGTACGTTACATTACCTTCAAATTGCATCTTCTGTTTAAAGTTAAATAGTGAACTATTATAATGGATTGTTTGGTACGTTATGCCATATTTCAACTATTTCAAGTAATATCACAGGGACCAATTGTTCAACTTACTGGTCCTTGGAGTGTTCTAGATGTCTGGATCCAGGCATTCTATCTAATAATAAGCACGCTTATAGAAATATTCATGACCAAGCTATAGTATGTACGAGCAAATCGTCCGGAAATCAAACCCAGATTCGTATTCAGGTGCGCTGCCAATTGAGTTTTATCGAAGCGTTTAGTGAACAATTAATTATCAATTTACAATAAAATAATAGTGACACTACCTGCAGTTTTTCAAGTAGATGATAAAACTTGTCCGTACTTTCAGAGTTCCATCCATTCTGTAGGTCAGCTAATACTGCAACCTTACCTCCTGACAAATCAATAAATACTTTTATAAGATCAAATATGTCATGTGTTGAATATACGTCCATTAAGTCTGCCGAGTCTGTAGGAAATGTTAACAAAGGTACACCCATCTTGTCTATACCACCTTAAAACATAACATAATTATGGAATATTTAGGAAATGTCCATACCACCTTAAAACATAACATATGGATTATTTAGGAAATGTCTATACCATCTTAAAACATAACATATGGACTATTTAGGAAATGTCTATACCATCTTAAAACATAACATATGAATATTTAGGAAATGTCTATACCATCTTAAAACATAACATATGGACAATTAGGAAATGTCTATACCATCTTAAAACGTAACATATGAACTATTTAGGAAATGTCTATACCATCTTAAAACGTAACATTCTGTGTATATAGGTAATGTTAACAAAGGTACCCATCTTGTATATACCACAGGCAGCCGGTACGGTCCCG
The DNA here is from genome assembly GCA_025267735.1 of Mactra quadrangularis. Lineage (NCBI taxonomy): Eukaryota > Metazoa > Mollusca > Bivalvia > Venerida > Mactridae > Mactra > Mactra quadrangularis. The sequence continues at coordinate 43,812,546 of CM046304.1, read as the reverse complement.
AATTAAAAGCATGCTTAGGGATCGTAAATGGATACCTGCGAGGGTGGTATAACTCCGTTGGACCAATTTGCCTGCTGCTCTAATAAGTAAAAAGACTCCCCAGGGAGATTGGTAGACAGATACCAGTAGCCTAATGACCATGGGTAATAGCTGTAAAGTCGGTGAACGTGCGTAAACATGAAGCCTAGACTATAGAATGCAATTACTTTTAAAAAGCCCTTAATACATTCCCAAAGGAGTTTAAACATCGCCTTTAAAGGGACCTCTTATTTTAGGCAGTAATACAGTCATATAAAAACAAGGCATGCAATGACAGGATCTCAGACAATCTTCATTCTCACGTCATGAAAGATTCACTTAATCACTAAATAATTATATTTACCATGGTATGTTAATGCATTACCTAGCCATATCAAATTTAGAATCGATCATAAGTAAGAGAAATAGTGAGTCTTTAATCGGTTTATGAATACATTCAAAGTAGGAGATAATTTGACATCATTTGGTAGTTTATTCCATATCATGGGGCCCATTGTGCTAAAGCTTCCGTCAATAAATGTTTCTTTTTCTTATTTAAAAAAGTGGTACTACAAAATTCAAGTCTTATTATTTTACATATCTAAGACCAGATCTGCTTTGTGCAGGCTTTTGGAGAATTTCAGTCAGATGTGCAGGTGCAGTTCCAGTAAAACAGCTGTGTATGAAAGTATATGACCAGTATGTAACCAGTGCAGTGAGTAAAAGGCATCCTTTGAGCTGTCTGAGTTTTAGCCTTAATACTAGTTTGGCATACATGTTTTGAATTCGCTGAAATTTGTTAAGATCACATTTTGAGATTCCATACAAGATCAGATTACAGTAGTCGATGTGGGACATAACCAAATATAGGACTAGTGTTTCTGTTGCGTCTTTGTCTTAATATTTCCTTATACGTTTGATACGTAAATAAAATTTGTTTACCTCATAAGTTGTTGTTGTTTGTCTGTTTGTTTTTGTTGGGTAGCAACACATTGTATAGGTCATATAACGGTGGTCAGTCAACTTACTGTTCCTGGAAAGGCTAAATCTCTGGATTTAGCGGTTAACCAACTACTAAGCATATACTTTCGTTAGCGTCTGAAAATGTCCTATATAGAAATTAAGAATCAATGGTAGGGAAGAGAATGGCCGTAGAAATAATTACGAAAGTATGCTCCGCCCAAGAATCGAATCCACGACCCATCGATCAGTAGACTTGTGTGCTACCAACTGAGCTAGCCGGGCTGATTTAGTTGTTGTCGTAGATCATCTGTTTATAGATATACAATGTAATTCTATTCTAGTACAATTATTATTGTAGGAGCAGTGGTCCAGCGCTAGGACGCGCCCTTAGAGATCAAGAGGTCCTAGGTTCGATTCCCACTAGGGACACGGCTAATTTCTTGAGCAAGACATTTACCTACAATTGTTCCACTCCACCCAGATGTAAATGGGTACTGTGAAGGATCGCCTGCCTGAGGGTGATTTCAATGATCAGGAGTTATTGTACAAGATTGTAAAGTTAGCTGAACATGTAGATGGAAGCAGACTTTAAACAGCACTTTAACTTTTTAATATATTAAAAGTACATATATCAATATAACCATTATCTTCACATCAACTTACAAGAACCAAGTAATCACTTATTAATGTTGATGACAAACTAAAACTTACTGATCCAATGAAATAAGATAAAAGATATAAATTAGATAGCCTACCACTTAAAATGACGACTGATGATTCCACTACAATTTCTTTAATTAAATCCATTTTATGAACAGATTACTCACAATTGTACCTTCATCTATCAGACGATACAAGTTTTACTGGAACAAATCACAATTAAAAGCCAAGACTTTTAACATAACTACTGTCTTTGCTAATTAAACATTCAACTCCATTAAGCGAAGAAAATAAAAATACCAAAACATTTTGTTTTACAAACTTTATTTAAGGTAAGTTTAATCCGGATTACATGAACTCTAATGCTGTGAACAGTAAGTTGAACTGCTCAACGATTATCCTAGCCACACGAAGTAAATTAATCTCTGACTTTTGATCGCCAGTCTTAATCCACTTTACACTTTGTTGGATTTCGTTTGTTTTCTCATTAGAGAATGGAAAAGAAAGTAAGCTGTGACATATGATAAAAAATGAAACATTATAATGTTTTAATGAGTACAACATTTCATTAAAGTTAAAGTTACCACATTTTTTAATGTTCAACAAATGGGTATATTGAATACATTTGGTCGTTCACATGAGAATTAAGAGTGCAGGAGTAATATAACATAGTCTAACATTATCTTGATAAAGTTCTTTGTGTTGTTTCTTATTGTCAATGAAATGTGCACGACATCTTTCATGGTGAACAAATTAAAGCATAGAGTGCCAGATTACCTGCAATAAGAAGATTTGTTGTAATTATAATAAAATAAATTTTAAGAAATGATTACAAAACTTACTTTTAACACCTTCAGTAATGTAGCAAGACAATTAATAAAATTGAGAAATGTACAAAGACACAGATCTAAACTTTGACTTTGGTAGTATCATATTAGCTCTTTTATTACAAATCTGTTTTCCAAGTTTGGTACTGGTTCTGGCAGTTTATTGTATATTCGTCAGATAAGGGACGTTTCTAACAATTTTCCCAGGAACCATGATCAAAGCATACGCAACAGAAATTCAAGAAATAGTGAACAGGCCTAATAGCAAGAATAGCCTTCATCAAAAGTGTTTCAAGACTTTCTTATAATATCTTCAATTGTATTTTATATGCACGTAAATCTTTACTTCGTCCAGTCTTCATCATTAAGAGTAAAACCACAATGGTACACAATGTGACATTGTTCATAAATCTACAGTATCCCCAATAACTGACAATTACAAATCAATTATTTAAAACGTGATCGTTTATTCATCGTTCGTTATAAACGGAGATCTAAACTACTGTACTTATAATATGCTTAAAAAGGGCAGCTATTTTAAAATAGTTATACCTTGACTGAGACCATGTCACCATCAACTACACCGGCTGCTTCAGTTGTGTTATCTGAGGCAAATGTATGTGCTACTCTTATAATCGTATCAAATATGTTCAATGCAATATCAAACCAGAAATCCATTACTTTAGCTTTTCTTCTGGTGATCACCTAGAAATAAGTCAAAGCCACTATTTGGAGATATTTTCGTTTACAGCAACCATGAAAGCAGAGGCGCGTTCAACAATGCGAGAGCTCGAGCGAGCGCCTGCTTCGCAAATTGGTTGACTATTGAACGCTTGCAAGCATCCGTTGTAAAATCCAAGATGACGTCAAACAGCACATCATTTAAAATAACTAGTGAGGGGAACAATTATTTCTGCTGATACAATATGTATCGTAGATTGTTAGCATATTTAATCATAATTATATGTATCATTATGATTCAAGTTACTGTATTATAACTTATATTCTATGCATAGCGTGTTTATGTAATGAACAAGTAACACATGCACATACGTTTGCGTTCCATTTTTCAAAGATAATTCTTTGAGATACAAAACTGAATTTCTTCCAGCCGTCATCTTTGATATCTAAGCGAAATACCTCTCGAGCTGAATCGCGAGCGATAGTGAACACTCGCGCGGGCGTCTGCGTTCAGAACAAAAGTGAACAGTGTTGCCCCAAGCGCTCACATTGATGAACCTACCTATGTCTTTAAACCTAGAATTACTCAAATTATAACATGCATTAGATACACAATAATCATTTAAGTTAAAGTTTGACAAGGCGTCCGTTTCGAAAAAAGGAAAATAAGAACACATCATAGTCACAATGAAGAATATATATGACCCAAAATTGTTTTATTTGGAAATTTGGAAAAATCATAAAGATGTTTATCAATATAACACAGATATGATAGTGTCAATCAAATTTAAGATTTACAATATAGTATTTAAATTTGACTGTGGCATTAAGGAATTGAAAAAGTAAGGGTAAAATCCGAGCAATACAGCTAAATGGACCAACCTTCTTGACGAGTCTACACGGGAAAATAACTGACAAAAGTCTCTTTTTGTACAATGGAATTGTAAATGCTATTAATACACAAGCAGTTGATAATCAAGCCGTAACATGTGTACGAAGGAAATTTGATTTACAAAATATTACATTTTTCACCTGTTTACTGAGATTAAACTGAAATGGACGGCATATAATGCTACTACATGTAGTATCTTTTCAGATGTAAGGCATAATGCACCAAACATCCAAAACTTCTGTCATTCCAAATTGTTTTACTGATTCACCTAGTAAATCAGCTTCTTGAAAATAATGTTAATATTAAAGGCAGAAATTATTCAAAATGAAACCATAGTAATAATTTCAGGGTCAGTAATCAAAAATGCAAAAATCAAGCACTGATTAGCCATCTAAAGCTAATTCGAATAACTTATGATTATGACAATTCAAACAACAACCATTAAAGTTAACATTTTTATATATGCACGTAAAGAGTTTTCACTTAAAATTGTTTTCGCAACTTAAATATATGACTTGGACTTTACAATCCACAGGATAAATACATTTATATCAGAAGATTATTTAATTACATTTACAAATCATGCCAATAACTGATTAGTTGTGAGTTTAATATGTGAAAATATTCAGTGAAATATTTCAGTACGTCGAATGTTGGAGCAAAATGACTCTTTAAGAAAAAGCGGATAAGTTTTGCAGAGGAGAAAATAGAAAATGTGTTTGATACTTATGAAAAATAAGAAATAGTTAAAGTCACCGTGAAGTCGATGTCATCTGCAAAACAAAATAAATCTTATTAGAATCCAAATGTTAAATGAAGAAGGTAATTAAAATGCAATCGGTTGTTCACAAAAAATATTTAACTGAAGAGTTTATTATTCATTACAATTATATTTTAAGTTTAATATAGGTTTGAATCATCTTGCAATTTGTTCTGGTGTCATTTTTACAATATATTATATATAGCGCTGCAGTTGGTTTATTGTTCTAATTCACTAAATTATCACTACTAAATTATCTACTAAATTATCTAACACGATGAGCCGACCACCTATCAATGCAGCTTTTTTCCATGCATTTGTTAGCTTACGTTACTCATATTTAGCCAATGCAAAATGATCTTCTATACTAATCACTCCAATGAAATTCTCTTCCAATATAGTTAGAAATATTAAAGATATGGTACCAGTAATTATTTTTATAAGCAGGTGGGTAACATGTACAGTAGAAACTGACAATTTACTCTGTGTGTATGGGTGACTCACTTTGCTAATTAATAAACCATTCGTCGTGATACGCTCCGAGCGGTATGACTGAACGGCTAATATGACTATTTATACTTAAAACGAATTGAACCCTGCATTGCACCGAATTTATTTTTGAATTTATTTCTTTTTTGTTTAAAACATGGTAAAACATACAGGCGTCTAATAAAGTACGAAATGAAGATACTATCATTCATACCTTCTACTTGGTAGACTTCTAAATCTTTCACATCAAGCCCTCCACCATTTATACTCTTCTTGTCAAAACCTGATTCATTTGTTTTGTAGACATTGTTGAAATTTAAACTACCACTCAATTTGAAACAGTCATCATTTTTACGAACATTCTTTTCCTTAAAAACTTGCAAATCATATCCTCGATATGATGGATAACCAAATGTTGGGCCCCAATCTTTGCGGCGTGTTATCGCATAGTCATAATATTCTGGATCCAACTCGAGGAATTTCATCGAATCTCCTGGACGACGATAAAACAAAAAAGCTCTCGAGTCTCGTGTTACTTTTTTCTTTTCTGCAGTCCATGATTTCCTAGTGTATCCACCAAATACGGTACCATCTTTCCCATATAGCACGGTTATGGTGGGTCCCTTCTTCAAACATTTACGTTGAAAATCACCAAGACTACAACCATCTTCCGAAGCTTTGTACAAGAGGTTGAATTCTTTCTTTGGTGCATTTGGATTATCCTTCATTATACGACCTCGTAACTCCTCCATTATATCAGGACCATGAGTTTCCTGTGAAATAATGTTCACATAAAAAAGAAAATTATGATAACTCCTTCTGTTAGTTCACAGATTTCAACTTAGATATAACTTACACTATAACTATCAAAGCTGTATGGAAATATTTTTGGAAGCAAGAAATTAGTGTTCTGATAATGTCAATTATTTGTGCAAATTGACTTACAACTACAAATGTTGGTGTTTCATCTAGGAAAAATCTACAACGTATGTCACAGTATATACACTTTTAGTGCATTTTTGTGACTTTCATTGTATATTTCTGGCAACATATAAGTCAGTTGGTCTAAAAATGATAACAGTTATTTTTGACACAATTACAGACACTAAATGACACTATTTTGAAATTATAGAAAAAAAACAAATCTGTGAACTAGTATCTTTAAAATCATTGAAGTATTCTACCGTATCAGAAGTTCGCAGATTTTAAATATTTAAATATACCAAATGTATTCTCGATGTAGAAGTTAGTTCTAGATTTGAAGGCATCATGCTTAAAATATCAATTAGTGGTTTTATATTTCTTAAACTGTATTGGAAGTTCAAAAGCTTAAACTACCCGGCTAGATCTGACATTTGACATTGAATCAATTAGTACCTCTTATATTTCTATGTAAAAAGCTCATAGAAAACAAGTGAGAAAAAATTGCAACAACAATGACGACTTTGAACGGATTGAACACCCAATTTGGTTTAACTATTTGTCACGACTTTTCGAGTTATAACTTTTACTTTAAACTGAAATTACAAAATTGATAAATTCATTGGCTCATTTATGTTTTTGTTTTTTTTTTGTTTTTGTAATCATAGTAAATATTTCGGTCAACGTATCGATATATTTTATTAAGAAAACATGATGAACATAAGAAGACACATTAAAAAAAAACATGTCAAATAATTCAACTTTTATACATGTATACATTAAATGACTTATGTCTAGTAAATATGATTGTTATCTTACCTTATCCATTTTGTTCATATTCACTAAAACACACAAATATTGTTGTTCGACAAAGTTAGAAATGAAGCTTCTCTTGTTTAGATCATGATGCAGTTATATCACAAACTATCTAAATACATGTAAGTACACTGCATGTGATATCTTAAATAAATGTTCGCATAATATCAGATAAAATTATTTAGACAAACATCTTGAAATAGTTTATCATATTGATACACATCGTCTGTAACCTAATTTATTATATATTTAAAAAATCTAACCAATCGACAATCTGCATTTGTACCACGTGACCGTCCAATATATTCCCGTATTGGATCCAAAAATATATATTATTTTCGTATTGGACGGTTGGGTACATGTGCACTAAATGATGTGATAAGGATGGCTGTGATTGCTTTGTGGCGATGATGGCGATGATGATTATTTCAAAGTAAACGAAAGATATATAATAAAAAGGTTATTTTACATTTTACTGTACAATACGGAATATATTTGGACGAGTACACAGCTTGAAAAGTCAAATATGACTTCAAGCTGTGTACTCGTCCAAATATATTTCCGTATTGTACAGTAAAATGTATAATAACCTATAATTTAATGTCAACATATAATATATAACTTTAATACAGAGGTTTTATCCTGATCCATGTTGTGTTGATATTCGCTGGTTAAACCCGAAAAGGAACAGTTATTAAAAGAGATGACAAAACCAAACATTCAAGTATGAATTTCTAATATTGACAACTTAGATAATTTAATTAAAAAAGAAACAAATTAAAAAACAAAATGCAACTAGACATTATAATTATCATTCAATAACATGATACAATTGAATAATTATTTCCTTTAAAAGGCGAAACAAATATTTATGTTAGTGATGAATCGAAAAATGACAATGTCTGACTTATTAGATACAATTGATGCTCGCCACACAAGTGAATATAAGTAATGATAGACATTATATGTGAAATGACAACACAGTGACAAGCACAGAACATGAAACATGTATAAGACACTATATAAATTAAAAACATTGCCCATTAATTGCTATCATGCTTATTAATTGTTATTTTGTTCTTTGATTGCCATCTTGCTCATTCATTGTTATCTTGCTAATTGATTGCTAACTTGTTCATTGATTGCTATTTTACTCATAAATTGCTATCTTAATCATTGATTGCTATCTTTCTTATTGATTGCCATCTTGCTCATTCATTGTTATCTTGTTCTTTGATTGCTAACTTGTTCATTAATTGCTATCTTACTCATTAATTGCTATCTTGTTCATTGATTGCTATCTTGCTCATTGATTGCTATCTTGCTCATTGATTGTTATCTTGCTCATTGATTGCTATCTTGCTCATTGATTGCTATCTTGTTCATTGATTGCTATCTTGCTCATTGATTGCTATCTTGCTCATTGATTGCTAACTTGTTCATTGATTGCTATCTTACTCATTAATTGCTATCTTGTTCATTGATTGCTATCTTGCTCATTGATTGCTATCTTGTTCATTGATTGCTATCTTGCTCATTGATTGCTATCTTGCTCATTGATTGCAATCTTGCTCATTGATTGCTAACTTGTTCATTGATTGCTATCTTACTCATTAATTGCTATCTTGTTCATTGATTGCTATCCTGCTCATTGATTTCTATCTTGCTCATTGATTGTTATCTTTTTTACAAATTGATGGGAGGATCCAACGAAGGATGTCAGTCGAACACAAATTTACATCCTAAAATATGGCTACTTTCTGCACTCGCCATGTTATTATAGTTTATTTTTTTCTTGTACATGCATTTTTTTTTTGTTTCTCTTTCTGCTGTAATGTTTTCTTTCTGCCAGCAGTCCCAACAGAAAAAATAGTCTTCTGCTGTAATTTAATCGTTCTGCCAACAGACACATCAGAAAGATCGATCCTTCTGCTGTGTCTGCTGAGTCTGTCAACTTTATGTTCATGTTATAAATGAAAGCGGAGCTTCGTTCTTTCAACGTATATGTAAATGTTTATACGTACACGCATCTAGGTCTGCTTCGAATTTCTTATGCTAATACTTATTGAATCTGCCAACATTGTAGAGTAGAATGTGGCACGAGTCTTGATGAAACCATAAGCTGATAGTTTAGAAAATAAGGCAAACACAGAATGATATAGCCGCCCGGCTAGCTCAGTTGGTAGCACGCAAGTCTACTGATCGAGGGATCGTGGGTTCGACTCCCGGTCGGGGCATACTTTCGTAGAGCTTGGTCATGAAATTATTTATACGGCAATTCTTCCTGCTACCAATGATTTTTGGTTATGTAGGGCAGTAGTCAGTCACTGACGAAAAGTATGCGCTTAGTAGTTGGTTAACAGCTAAATCCAGAGATTTAGCCTTTCCATGAGGAGTGAGTAGGTTGACTGACCGCCGTTATATGACCTATAAAATGTGTTGCTACGGCGTTAAACCCAACAAAACATACACACAAACAGAATGTTATATCTACATTGATTATAAGTCAAGTACATGTACATGTACAGGGTGTCCAAAAAGAAAGTTTACAGTTTTGATGCTAATTTATTACTTGTTAATACTATGCAAGATTAACAAAAACTTGTACGTGTATAGACAATAGGTGTAATTTTTGTCCCTGTCATTTTAAATATATTCGGGCTGATACTTTACATGAAAATGCCAATTTAATTAATAAAATAACAAGTTTTGTTGTTGACGTCAAATTAGTAATTAATAACGTTTTCCACATGTCGTCCCTTTTGATGGTTCACTTCACTCATGAGCTCCTTAAAATTGTCAATAACTCTAACACAAGTGTCTACAAAATAATGGCGCTTCTCAGTTAACCAAACATTTTTTATATTCTACTTGCAAACATATCCGAACAAAAGTAAACTCATCGGTAAACCAAACATCTTGAAATGCATCGGCATAATTTTCAACAACGTCTGTGGCTCATTTACAAAATGCAAATCTATCCACTTAATCGGTTAATTATAAGCTTTGTATAATTAGTATTTTATATGGAAACAGTTCTAAGTTCTCTCTTATAATATTATGTACAGATGTTTTGGAAATGTCCGCCTCTGATGATACGCGTCAAACAAATTGTTCTGGACTTAATTGAAGCATGTCTTGGAGCGCACTGACGTTTTTCTCACTTCTGCTGGTCATGGGGCGACCCGTCTTTGGTGCGTCTTTTACAGTTCCAAGTTGTTCAAACTTTCAGACAGTCTTGTATATATTCATTCCACTCACGCTCATGCCTTTATAAAATACGAACGTGTACTTTTGAACTTACATCGCACGATAAAAATGCCCTGATCGGACGTCAGATGTTCCATATTAAAAATAACAAGTTTTTACATGACGTCTTTATATGGGGACGTCAAACATTTTAGTGTGGCAAGTTAACATGCATTAAAAACTTTAGCATATGCGCTTTAAAATGGTATATTTTTCATTAATATAACTTAACAATTGATAAAATGCCGAATGGGTAAAACTGTTAACTTTCTTTTTTGACACCCTGTATAAACATACAATTTTAATTATTTAATATTTATTCTAATCTAATATAGATCATCCATATAATACACATATAAATAAGATATGCGTCATAATAAAACTGATAATAATAAATTATGCCCACGATGATGATAATGATGTTTTTGATGATGATAGTTATGATGATGATGACTATTGATACATATGTAGTCATAAAAGTGTTATAATTGTTACGATGATGACGACGACGATGACGATGATGATGCTTATGATAATGATGATAACTAGATCACAAATAAACATTGTTGGTACATTAATAACATATATAAGGCCACAACAAATTGATTATATGTTCTAAGGATTCGCTTGCACCTTAATTTTGACGGTTTTTACAAAAAAAATATTTTTATTTCCTCGCTCGTTCATAAAAATTTGGTCAAACCGCTATATAAAGCAAGTGAATAAAGACTTTTTTTTCTTCGCTCGCTCGCCCCATTTTTTTTCAGAAAAATACGTAGAACATATCATCAACTTGTTGTGGCCTAACTTAGTTTAAAACATCTATGACTAGAATATATTACACTACATGTATACCAGTCAAACCCTAAACTATACATCAGTGTGAGTTTCCACAAAATTTTTGTTCACTATTTTTACGCACACAATATATAGAACACTGTCAGTAACCGTTCTGTTTTGTCCAACACTGAATGTTTGTATACAAAGTTCAATCAACAAAGTTGCTTTAATAATTTGTCCAGTTCAATAGTTCCGTCCTAAGTTAGTCAGCACGGCCCTGATCAACACAACACATTTCATACATATATATAGTGTGGCATGGATGGTTCAGGACTGTACTGACTGTCTGTGTTCTGTCTAACAATTGAACTCTATTTTTTCAGAATTTACATTTACCAAAGTTACAAAATCTTCTCCGAATGTAGATTCTTAGTCAGGAGCAATACATGATGATTTATATAACGTTTTAAAATAAAATGATTTATGTGAATGTGTATTTTGTTTTACAGTGACCTCCAGATCTCCTTGGACGAAATACCTTTTTAGAATAAACAGATTTACCAATTTAAGATTCTAAGTGTTTGTTTTATGTATAGAATATTACAGTGTCAATATTCTAATATCAGGTATCATTGAAAACATCTATATATGTATATACTCGTTCAAGTATTATTAACTGACAGTTTGATTCTTGATTTGTAATTCTGTATACAAATCTTGTTTGATGTAACCTGTATGTACATTATTTTTCATGTTATTTTTTGTTAATGTATGTAATATATTTGTATGTATGATAGCTCTCCTAAACGAAGGTAAATAAAGAATCTATTTACAATTAGCCATCCATGAACAAACAAAAAAGAATCGTGAGTGGAAATTCTAAAATTACCATTATTTTTTTCAGCAAATGATTAAAACTACTTATACAGAATCAAAATTAACTATAGTAAAATACTTGTAGAATGTATGATCAGTTTAACCTAAACAATTAATTTGTCTAAGACTATCTAGAGCTCAATGTATGTACATGTAGAGAAAAGTTGGTTTAATTGTCAAAGTTATAACGTTGTATGATATAATTACATCGTTCATTAACAATGTCTTGAAACAAAGGATCCATTCCTTGTTTCCAGGTATCAATATGTTCTGAAGAGTTCGATCTCGTTGTACAAATAGCACAATTGTCCGATTGTCCCGCCATTGTTATATTAAACACGTATTCCTGTGCCGCTTGCGTAAATTTAGCGCCAATAAAGTCATACATCATTTTAGTTGTTTTTAACGGATCTTTGGCGACATCTTGGTAAAACACTGGCATTATTCTACCTGGGTATTTCTGTAGAAGTATTTCTTCTTCAAGTACATCAAGTTCAACTCTCTTACAAAATCTGTTAGTACAACCATGTCTTCCACCTTTCTTGTCACCACATTGACCTAATCTTGATTGTGAATATAAAGTAGCTCGAGGATCTCTAACAAGATGTATGATCTTTAGATTGGGTAGTTCCTCTAACAGATTTTTGACATCACTTAACAATAAACGTATTGTTTTTATTATTCTGAATGGAGAGTGTTCACACACAGATTGCAACTGTCGTGCACAGATACTTAAAGCATTCCTGGGATCCATTGTTCCGCTAATATCACTCATACACAATGGAAACAATCTTGACTTTAAACCTTTCTCTGAAAACAAATAAAGTACCAGTGAATAAAATGCTGTTGAAAAAAATATAAGCTAAAGAGTAAAACTACCTTGACATGAAAAGACATTTAAACAAAACATTGTACAATGTATATTGAATACATATTACCTGTGTGTTAGAAATTGGAACTAATTTTAAGCAGGAAAAAAACCTTTCCCAAAAATGTCATAAATGTTGTATGGTCATTTCCGATGGCCCAATGATTTTCCCTGTTCACAAAAGAAATCTGTCGAATTATCGTCAAAAACAGAAACCAAAAAAAGAAAATAACAAACTGTGCATAAAATAAGTGTTACATTACTTTATCAGAAAATGTCCACCTTATTCTGTGAGTTGTAATTGTTTCCTTTGAATCTTCTGCACAAATATTTTTGCACATGACCTAGTTTACAGCTCGATTCATTTATTGTGCGGTGAACTTGTAGCTAACTATAAAAACTCTTTTCTGGGGAAAGAAATGTGGTCGTTGTTGTAGGGACAGTAGACCAGTGGTTGGACGAGCGCTTAGAGATCGACAGGTCCTGGGTTTGAATCCCACTAGGGGCACTGCTAATTTCATTGAGCAAGAAATTTACCTGCGATTGCTTCACTCCACCCAGGTGTAAATGGGTACCTGCGAGGGAAGTATAATTCCGTTGCGCCAATTTGTCGGCTGTACTAATAAGCGCAGTAAAAAGACTCCCCAGAGAGATTGATAGATAGATACCAGTGGCCCGATGACCAGGGGTAATAGCTGTAAAGTCAGTGAACGTGCGTAAGCATGAAACACAGTCATGCTATAAAACGCCATTACATTTTTTTTGTTTTATGTGCTATTTGTTGTCACTCAGTCATTTGTCTGAAGAGAGAGATATCGACAAAAAAACCAAGTGTTTGTTTACCTCATTTAGTTTGTGTAGATTACGTGACAATAGACCCTGAAATCATAGAAATGAGTCAACAAATAAAGATTTGTTACTTACTCATAAATGCATCATTAAGTCCTATGGTTGGTATATTTGTTATATTACACGTAAACCAATTATACAGAGTATCATAGGCTACGTCAGCAAACTTGTATGGTGGTTCTCTGCAATATAGAAGTAGGTTTTATCATATCACAAGCGTTGAATATACAGTAAAGTTCCGCTGATAAAACGGTTATTGCAATATCATGCGATATTTAACGAATTTTAAATACCAAATGCTTATTTTGAGCAGAAAATGGTCACCATATTATGAACATTTCGCTATGAAATGAATTAATTTTGGCAGTCTTTGTAGGAGAATTTTACTGTACTTATTTCAACCAAATAAATATAGTTTAAATATAAATAGATTCTTTAATATTATAATTAGTATATTACATTAATTGGCGCGAAAGAGATTCAAGCTTTTGATATTACCTTTTATTTATATCTTGTAAATGTATGTACATTGTGTACGTTTGTGTACAAAATCAAAGATCATGAAATATGAAGTCATTACTTTTGCCAGAATGTTCTGCTAATAGTTCAATAATTGCTGCCAAAAGTACTCATGGTTGTTTAAATAAGAAAAAATACAACACTTGAACATTATCTAAATATGAACTACATGTATTCATAAAACATGGAATTCACTATACTCAAAATACATGTATATGATCTTTTGTTCAACATTACATCATATCTTTAGCACATTAGTTATATCACTTTTTCTTTATATTTAAACGTCCATTTTAACATTACTTATAATTATGCTGGTACTGAATCACAGTGTCCAGAACATTTGACCACATGGTTCAAAACTATGAAATTCACTCCTAGATTTATTTCATGACCCACAGAAATATTCACGCTTTGTACAGACAAATTTATAAACCTAAGATATCAAATTCGAATGAATTGTTGATATGATGTTATGTTGAAAAAAAGGTTGTATAGTAAGTATGTTGTATTCCATCTTATATGATACATTTAACATTCCAAATTTTAAATATAATACAGTGTTGTTGGTCTTATCAGAACAAACGGTAAAAGCAAATTGTATAATTATGACAGCAAACGATAGCAATGCGATTGTCTTGTGAATACCTTGCGTGTCATGAGGTCTTTATTGAAATCAAAGAATGGCTGCATGAAAAATTCTTCCTTTTTATTTGTTATAATGAACTATAGACGGTTCAAGGGCAGTATACGCTTTCCATAGATCATTTAAACAACTTGATTTAGGTTTTAAATCATTTCAGTTATATAACTTGAGATTGTAGCATTTAGTCACGTGATGGTACGGTAAATGAAGAATTTTCATGGAAGGATATAATTTATAAACTACTTCGGACGTGAATCGAATTCGAATCACCAGATTGACTTCCCGCGCTGTGTCACGGCATCACAGTAGCGACATTAGAAACAGACGACCTATAAAACATATATTGTATTACCTTAAAGTTCCATCTAGATACATAAATACAGAATCATTTGTAACTCGTTTTTGTATACGATGTAAAGGTTCATAAAGATAGAAAGCTCCTCCTGCTTGCTGTAAAATGTCACCAACAAGACTGGAACCACTTCTCATGTAAGTTAGAATTAGAACTGGAATAGGTTTTATCCCTACAGAAAGAAAGAAAGAAGAACTATATGAGAGCATGCAAGAAAATCTAGAAATAATAGTAAAAACTAGAAAAAGGAAGTCTCACGTGACCCTTACACTGGTCACGTGATCTGTCGGCTGGTGAAAGTGACGAGAGGTCACCAAAAATATCAAGATAAAATAATTTTCGCTCTAAGAAAAGAAACTATCACCATGCACTAAAGATAACAGAAAACCCTCTTTAGATGTATGATAGGAACTTAAGCTAGAAACACAGGCCTCAAGACCGTTCAGAAAAATACAACAAAATATACTTGACATCTTGCGTCATTAACTTTTACCGATAACAAGTTTTACATCAGTGTCTAAATAAAAGTGATGCAGATATTCTAGGCTGGCAATATTCCATTATTGTCATTTAAGTATTGATATCTTGAGTAAAAAACAACACCATGATTTTCTCTGTTTATTCAATTGTTTTTTAACCAGATTTACAAAATAGAAAAAGTTAAATATTCGCCATATTGCTTTCCTACGCCAGACATCATACTTTCAGAATTCTAGTAGTTTTGAGGGATGGAGACCGGAACGAATGTCATAGGATAAACTGTAAAGCATTTATTGATAACAAATAACCGCCACCTCTAATCAAAACTAACTCATTATCGACGTACCTGTACGTCGATATATACAATTATCAAGATTTGAGCATTTTGTAGTCGACACCGGTTGCCTTAAGCCAATCAAAACGATGCATTTGATGTCACATGATAGAAAAATGGACGGCAAATTGTCAATTTAGGGGTGCGTGAATTGACTCGTCTGGACGCCATCTTTTGTCGGGTATTACCAGAAAATACAATAATCAGAATAGGAATGAGTACCAGTTTCAAGAAAGCTGCATTTAAGACCCAGAAAATACAAAACTAACTGTAACATGTTTGTTTTCTTTTTAAAACTCCCATTTGTTGAAAAAAATGCAAACTTATCTTCCCTACTAATGGGCGAATCTATTTTTACGGGAGAAGATTATTTGTATCCAATCAGCTGAGAGGCGTAACCAGTATCCACTGAGACAGAATTAAGTCACGCCCCTCATAAATATCGCTGTTCGCTTAACGTTAACCAGTATGCCAAATAGACAGGAACAATTCTAGAGTCTACCATAATGCTGTTTTACGTGCATAGTCCGAACAAGACCTGGACAACACCTGTTCATTCGATGTATTTTTATCAGCCCGGAAGGTTCCGTACAATGAATCAAAAAGGTCTAAAAATCTGTGAGCTAATGCTCACTAGTGATACCCCCGCAAAAATCTAAAAATATGCGACAAACAGGAAGTAGATGAGCAAGGAGCATGAAATCGCTTTACACCACATGGGACTATGGGATGAAGCAATATGCAAAGTATTAGGCTGCTGCATGTTATAGTTGCTGAGAAAACTGCGACGGAAATTTTGTAACGGACGGACGGACGGATGGACGGATGGACGGACGCACTGACAAGGGTAAAACAGTATACCCCCCTCTTCTTCGAAGCGGGGGTATAATAAAATGTTTTACATATAGTTAGCGGGTCACGCAAATCCTGATATTCTCTAAATAGACTTGGCACGGTTAATAGCGTTGACCTATATTACTTGGAAGGAGATGTTGTAATACACGGCTAAACGTCGATTTCAAGCATTTTTGGAAATGCTATTACTTGTAATCATAATATAATTTATAAGACAAAAGTGGACAGTGGCACTTTTCACAAAACAATACGATAACTCATTTAATTAGTTAAAAGCAGAAAATTTTCTTAATACAGTCAGCCATTGTCCCTTACAATTCTTAACACATGTATTCTTATATTATGTGTATCCCTTCTGAACAGATATAGTTATTATCTTTATCAAACTTTGAACTCTGAACTTCAATTATTAAATTGGCTCACAATACTTTTTAGTCTGGTTCCCGACTTCCTGTGATAGCAATCAAAGGGCAGGTAATCCAGACTAAATACTTTTTCATATTACTATTTTGTGAAAAGGGTCACATGTTAATATAGAACACCAAGGGTTAAGTAGTATAAGCGAATTACAACCAGCCCCAAAAGATCATGAAAATTCTTATAAATATTGTTTCAATTGCAATTCATCAGTACTCATGTTTCTATAGAAACAAATAAAGAAAACCCACATCAACTATATAAAATGTAAGAACGACATCAACAATGACGTCCATTACTTAGTAGTTTCATATATTGATAGAGTTTATCAATTTAAGTATATTTCTGTTGCAACACATTCTAAAGTTATCCTATTATAATTGTTCTCAGACGGTTTATAGTCACTACGGTAAAATGTTGTTGGTACCACATATATATATATATTATTTATATTTTATTTATCATAGTGACATGGTACATTACATAGTACAACATAAATATACTAACAAAACAAACAAACAAACATACCCAGCCTAACAAGGCTTATCTTGTCACTTATACTAGAACATAACGTTAATTTATAGAAATATAAAATACAAAAAACACACATACACAAAAAATGCAACAACAAAACATACGAGTAACAAACAAAATAGGAAAAAATCTACAAGCATAATAGTACAAAAACAAAAATAATAAAGAAATAAAGATGAGGGCATGAGTAGAGAGGATAACATAACTTATAAATTTGAATTCTGAATATTCCGAGTCTATTGAAACATCATTGTATTGTTGTTATAGGACCAGATTGGATTATATCACGTGACTAAATACTACAAGTCTTTCTGACAGATTGTTAGAACTTAGTTTTGAAAGAAAATAAGAAAACTTGAGATAAATTAGTTGATCTGAACTTATAGGTTCGTAGTTTCCTCGAACATTAGAAAATACTGGAGTTTTTACAACGCACTGTATTGTCAAATATTGTTTCTATTTGTCATCTGACGACATGTATTTTCAATATTTGTTCTAATCACGAGGATAAGACATATGACCCGGTTTTCTCTGATTTCTTTACATACCGTCATTCGGAACATCCTCGGCCTTTCACTACGAATAAACTCGGACATATTTAGTTTATAGTCCGTAAATTTGAAATTACTCATTTTAATGTTACCGATGAATATATTTGGTTTAATTTAAAACAAATAAATATGTTTGAAAAGATATGTGTGTATACTACAAGAACTATTTTGTGTAACCGTTACGTGCTTCGCCTCGCGTAGGTAGTAAAATCACCAAAATCAAGTGAAGACCCCCACGAATCCTTCCGAGATTATTCATTCATGAAAGGTCGAGGGTGTTCCGAATGACATACCGTATAATACATATATAGACAAGGAACACAACCGCGTTTGGTAGACCACTTCGAGTAGATTTAGTATTTTGATGCACACAAAAAGTACTGTACCCCTTGTATATATGTCTATATAATGTATGTTTGAAAATCAAAAAGGGGTCACATGACATATCCCTGTGGTTCTAATGTTTAGATGACTACGTCACTTGTTGCTGTGATTATGGAAGTTTGTCGTTTACTTTATTGAACCGTCCATGTTTCAACGTCACATTTAAGATTAACGATTAGATTACACTGCCCTTTTTAAGGTCGTACATAAATCAACTTTTGGGGGGAAACTGATCATGCATACCGCAAGAAATTTTTCTAAGAATAGACTGTTTATTTATTTCAACCCGTGAACTCAAAAAATGACATTTTTACTTGTGGCTATGCCACTTGAGAAAATATGTTTTCTGAGCTCACTTGGTGAAATAAAAATCGATCTTACACCAAAGTTGACGAATACCCTCTATTTATACACAATTATTTGAATTAGTTTAAGTTTTTAAACTAACAAAATGTTAATTTTGGAATTAGCTCCGATAATTCTTTTTTTTTTCCATTGTTAATTGGAATTAGCAAAAGGAGAGACGCTGTGTCCAATCAAATTTCTTAGCAATCACTAATAGAAATTATTTCAGTTACCTGGACGTTCCGTTAGCAAATTGTATGGTGAATGTGGATATAGTCTTATGTCCTAAACCTCGAAATGGTTCATATACATAAAAAGCCCCAGGACTATGTTGTAATATATCACCGGTCAAACTGGACCCTGACCTCATATAGGTGAGTATCAGAACCTGAACCACATTCTCCCTGGTACCACTGAAAACTAAAAATAAGAAACAAAAGTTTCCATGTCTTTACGATTAACAATTTGAATAAAAAAACTGAAGCAATCATTAAAGTAATATCACACGTTACTGACAGGATGTTCACAAGAAAGGAAGCTTATATTGTTATAAGTAAATACTATGAAGGTAAAAGACTAAATTCATTATTCGTGTCAAAAGCAGTTCTAAGTCAAACACAATATACACGGTGTATAAACGACTGTACGACATCAGTGATTGCGATTGGTAGTGAATTTATACAGAAGTACAATTTATTAGTTTTTATGGGATAACAAATCTTCTGGTACATAGACAGATTTTAAAAACAAACCTTAGCTCGTGATAAACTATTTGCAGCAGTTTTGCTGATTCCATATCGTTCTTTTATAGTAAAAACGTTAACAATCACTTCCAAATCACGAACTATTTTGCTTTTTTGACATCCATAGCTTGTCTTGTAAACTCGATTTCGAGAAAACAAATCACATTCATGTTATTTTATAAAGACTTTTTTGGTATAAAATAAATTATTTATTGTATTATATCAATAATTTATCAGAATGTTGAATGCAACTATGTGTAAACTTGACGTTTATGTCGTGTGCATTCGCTGACATACTGTACGACTTCGACAAATGATTGTGTACGACTACTAACGATTTTATGTAAAGCCCGTGTCACACAGGCAAAAAATTTGACCGCGAGTGTCGGCGAGTTGCAACTCGCAGCAACTCGGCTGGTATCGTGTAGATCTCGTACTGATGTCGATGCATCTCTCCACATGTCGCAGCGTCTTGGCTTGTCGCGGCGACAATTTTAAACCGTTTAAAATTCTCGCGGTGGGTTGCCGAACTTTTTATCTCGTGTAGATGTCGAGAGGATGTCGTATGCATGTCGTGGAAACTCGTACTCGTGTCGTAGTAATGTCGTCACATGTCGCCGTGAAATCTACCACCGCGGTATGTGCGCGAGTCTTTGCGAGCTTTTGCAACATCTTCACGAGTTTGCGCGACCTCTTTGCGACAATCACACGACATTATCGCGAGTTAAATATACTTCGGAAGAAATCTGTCAACATTCATTTCGATGAATATCTCTGGATGTAAACGCAGAAAGTTGGTAAACGATTTTTGTCTTCCATTTCAAGCTCACGCATCAGACGGTCATAATGTCCAAAGTCAACCCTTCTCATAATCCATGGTCTAACCAAACACTGTCGGCGCGCTCTGCCAATACTATCTCTTGTTAAACGATTTTAAATCAATCTTGATATTTCAAGTTCATCATCGGCATCTTCTTAATCAACATGCGCCATCAATGCCACCAGTCTGATCATCCTGCATGTCTTTCACCTTTTGGTGCTCATGCGCTTTGCTTGCTATTTATTTACAGCCTTCGCAAGATGTCGTGTCATCTAAAATGTGTGTCGCACTACTCTCTCCACAGATCGTAATGAACTCGTTAACATGTCGCGTTTAAATCGGGATAAATCGTCGAAACTCGTAGTAGCGCGTATGAATGTCTTTAGATGTCGAGAGAATATCGTGTACATGTCGCTCGTATGTCGATCGCGATGAATCGTCGCTGACCGTCGATGATCGTGGACGTCTCGTGTGAGTGTCGTACAACACTCGAGCAGATGTCGTGCAAGACTCTTTATAAACAAATGTCGCGACAACTCTTTCATTTTGGCCACGAGATTAAACTCGCCCATCGTCGCGGAAACTCGCAGTACAAACTCGCGAATATGTGACACGGGCTTTAAAGTATTGTACGACTTCGTTTGATTTAATTGTGTGATTTAATATGATATTATTGCGTTTTAAGAGTTTAGCCATGTACCACTATCTTAAGCAATGCATAATTCATAAAACAGGTTATATTTAACTTAATTGTACTTTTGTACCCTTTGTTTGTGCCCATCTAATTAAAGTATACAGTGTCTAAAACTAATTTTACTGACAAAATATGACCAAACATCAGTTTTTCTGCATGGGAAGGCCTAAACATTACATTTTAAGAAGGGAGATAACTGTCCATTAACGGAGTATATTAAATTAAAAAAAAATAAAGGGGTAATTTCCTTAAGGTACACAATTTCATAGGTTGGAAGGAATTTTTTTTCAGTATTCTGCTATGAGGGGGGGGGGATTAATTTTTTTTACTTTGGTACTCATCAAATGAATGAAATGCCTTAAAATAATGGTATTGGTAGTTATTCACTTTTGCTGACACTTATTTTCAAGAAGAAAGTGATAATGTGACTGACAATTGAACAGAGGATTGAGTGTGCGGCCAAGTTCCAGCAAAGGGAGCTTGTTGTCAAGTTTGCCGAAGAAAGGGAGTAACAAGGTAAGGTTTTGCTTAGTATTTTCTTTCTTCTTTCACTTTCATTGTTGTTTTGACCTTAAAAAACCTTCGTAAACAGATATCCAGTAGGGCGTTGTTGTCCAGGATAAGCCAGTATGCAAGCGGAAATTTGATTGGGTTATTATCAGATTGAACCTGAAACTAAGTGCATTACACTTTTGCCTATTTGACCCGAGTTTAACATTTTTTTCTATTGCAGAATGAGCAGTGACGAAACCACCCCTGACAGCTGTTCATCAAGCAAAACGGATGGAATTTGCCAACAATCATGCAGACTGGACCAGGGTAGACTGAAGTGATGTACATCTGATATAGATAAAAAATTAAAAACGTTTGTAATGCATTAAATAGTATTGACATTCAGAATACATAGCCTAATGAGTTCGCCACTTGCGCTTTCAAGGAGAGCTTTAGCGTTATACACGTTCTATGCCATAGGTTTTGCTTTACGCTAGCAATTTCAAAAAAATGCGACCCCCACAAACAAAAGTATAATTTTGACACAATTGAAATGTATACCAATCGATGACCGTCACGTATATTAACATCAAGCGATTTTCCTTTGTTTCTATTTTTAACGTCGTATTCAACACATATTAAGGTTATATATACGACGGCCAGCTGTTCCTACTATAGGTTTCCTGGACATTTCTATTACCAGTTCTAACTTACCCTACTACGAGGCCGACAACTCATGTATAGGGTATGACCTACCACGACCGGGTTCGAACCCGCGATCACCGGATTCGAAGTCAGACAAGCTAACCACTACGCCACGACCGCGGCAAAAGCTATTTTACCAAATGTGCTCATTGAATATAGAATTAAGCTTTTTATTTAAAGGAATCCACATTTTTACAGTTTCATTTTTTCTCAACTGTCAAAGTTTGAATAATTTCACGGTGAATGATTACACACTATCTCAATATCATGAGTGTTAGACAAAGAGCACGAAGTCACCGTGAAATTATTCATATTTTGACAGGTGAGAAAAAACGAACAATACATAAACCGTCTTACAGACTGGTGCTCTCTATCGTTTATTTATAGAATGACGGAACGCAGTAAACAAAGAGAGTACATCATTTTAAATGGTTAATTATTAAGTTATTGTTAATGTATTCTGAAGCAAGGAAAATACACGCTAGGGCTAGCTAACAAAGAATTTTGTTTTGTAATAGCCAACCGTTAGAAAACCATTAGGTAGCACCTCCTTGCACACCCTCTGTATATTTGTATGACTGAAAGGAGAACACGTATTACATGCATTATTTAACACAAAACACTGGTAGCAGCTATACATGTGCTAATTATCAATTAGCAGAAACAATCGATCATCTATATAGAGCCCATTCTGCAAGGATATAGATGGTGGCGCCACCTAATGACTTTCTAAGAACGGTTTGCTATCACAATTATATATATATATATATATATATATATATATATATATGTATATATATAGTTGACGTAAATCATTGTAATAACAAATGATAACTTTTTTTAGAATTCACACCTTTTTCTTCAACTTCAAATGAAAGCATTAAAAATGAACGATTTTAATCAAAGTAAACATGCAACATGTTGTAAGTCTATTATAAAAGGGACGAACGTTTATCAGATTACTGGAAGCTAGTGTTCTTTTATAAATGCTGAACATCATGTTGTATGTTTATCATCAATAGAATGGTAAATACAGAAATTAATTCATTAAAGATGTAATTATATTTATTGACTGCAAACCCACATCTACAGACGCTGTATAAATATTACAAAGCTTTGACGTGTTTATAACCAAATCCCAATATATTAACACGATCTACCTCATGGCACTGTCGGTAGTGTGTCTACTAAATAAAGGCTCGGAGCTCGTTTGTTACGCGTATAAGGACGGTTTGTGGGCAACTTGCAACACATTATATAACAAAAGCAATCTGAGGACAATTTGACCATGGTATAATGTAAAAGTAAAAGTCTAAGGGCAATTGTACCATGGTATAATGTAAAAATAAAACTCCAAGGGCAACTGGACCATGGTATAATGTAAAAATAAAACTCCAAGGGCAACTGGACCATGGTATAATGTAAAAATAAAACTCCAAGGGCAATTGGACCATGGTATAATGTAAAATAAAACTCCAAGGGCAACTGGACCATGGTATAATGTAAAAATAAAACTCTAAAGGCAACTGGACCATGGTATAATGTAGAAATAAAACTCCAAGGGCAACTGGACCATGGTATAATGTAAAAATAAAACTCTAAAGGCAACTGGACCATGGTATAATGTAAAATAAAACTCCAAGGGCAACTGGACCATGGTATAATGTAAAAATAAAACTCTAAGGGCAATTGGACCATGGTATAATGTAAAAATAAAAGTCTAAGGGCAACTGGATCATGGTATAATGTAAAAGAAGAGAATAATAATGCGTAAATATGAGTTGTTTACTGTTAATGAATTAACTTACCAAAGTCAGGTTTAAGTAATCTTGCTATGTTCATGATACCAGATGATATATCTGAAGTCTTTAATGTTGATTTATTGTCTTGTATACTTGCTGAAACATAAAATAATATAGCTAGCTATTATCTTAAACCACTTGTTACATGTACTACTTTTACTTATTAAAAGTTATTAATTTAATATATATGGCTTTAAAATATGTATAAACATGCAACAATTTGGACCCTAAATGACGTTGGACCCTGTTACAAAGCGTGTTATACATTTAGATTAGAAGTTCTATAACATATGGCTCTATATGACAGTATATATAAACATTGTATACATGTAGGTTTATAATATAGTAATCAACGTTTTTGAATTGACATATTTAGAGTACTTATAGTGAACAGTGTTCGATCTGCTTGATAAATGCTCGAGGTACTTAGCATTTACAGTGTGTACATCACAGATGGCGTATATGAGGTAAAATTATCGCAAACAGTCACCAAGTTACAAAATATATGACAATATTTCTAACCATATGACGTAAAATTATCGTCACCAAGTTACAAAATACATGTATATTATTGTATTTTAACCATATGACGTAATTATATCGCATATTGTCACCAAGTTACACAATATATTATCGTATTTCTAAATATATGACGTAAATTTATCGAAAATGGTCTCCAAGTTACAAAATATATTATCGTTATTCTAATCATATGACGTAAATTTATCGAACCGAAAATGGTCACCAAGTTACAAAATATATCATCGTTTTTCTAACCATATGACGTAAATTTATCGAAAAAGGTCACCAAGTTACAAAATGTATTATCGTATTTTAACCATATGACGTAATTATGTCGCAGATGGTCAACAAGTTACTTAATATATTTTCGTTATTCTAAGTATATGATGATATTTAACGCAAATGGTCACCAAGTTACAAAATATATCATCGTTATTTTTAACCATATGACGTAAATTTATCGAAAAATGTCACCAAGTTACAAAATATAACATCGTTATTTTTAACCATATGACGTGAATTTATCGAAAAATGTCACCAAGTTACAAAATATAACATCGTTATTTTTAACCATATGACGTGAATTTATCGAAAAATGTCACCAAGTTACAAAATATATTATCGTTATTCTAAATATATGACGTAATTTATCGAAAAATGGTCACCAAGTTACAAAATATATTATCGTTATTCTAACCATATAACGTAATTTATCGTAAATGGTCACCAAGTTACAAAATATATTATCGTTATTCTAACCATATAACGTAATTTATCTAAAATGGTCACAAAGTTACAAAATGTATTATCGTATTTTAACCATATGGCGTAATTATATCGCAGATTGTCACCAAGTGACAAAATATATTATCGATTTTCTAACGATATGACGTAAATTCATTTTAAATGATCATCAAGTTACAAAATGTATTATCTTATTTCTAAGTATATGACGATATTTAACGCAAATGGTCACCAAGTTACAAAATATATTATCGTTACTCTAACTATATGACGTAAATTTATCGAACATGGTCACCAAGTTACAAAATGTATTATCGTATTTTAACCATATGGCGTAATTATATCGCAGATTGTTTAAGTATATGACGATATTTAACGCAAATGGTCACCAAGTTACAAAATATAACATCGTTATTCTAACCATTTGACGTAAATTTATCGAAAATAGACCTTTAGTAGCAAACTAAATTAATGATGCGATGTTTTGAAGGTATAACAATAGTCTGCATAAATGATTGGAGTTGATCAGTGAAAAGAATCTAAATATTTATGATCAGTTTTTTTTTGTATTTAATCAGGAATTTAAAACTGAACCCTGTTTTAACGTCAATGATTTTGGACGTTAGATAATTTTTGTGAAAAACTGTTTATGATTTATATAGACACTTATATTATCTTCGTTGTTTTTACCGAGATAATGCTAAGTGATCTTTCAATTGATTGGTATTTATAATTTATATCACGTTTAATACTTGAATATATAACTCTACAATAACTTTATATACATGTTAATACTTGTGATTTTATCAGAAAAGTGTTAAGATAAAAATAAAAAGGGCCATGAATAAATCGTATTTTAATTCTATGAATGATTGTTTTGAAAGTTTTGTACACTATGACTGGCTTTCATTTTTGTCTCTTATTTGTGCGTAGATATCAGCCAGTGTTATGGATTGTGTACTTAATCAACAAAATGAGATTCCAGAAGGGTGTGCGGGTTCAAACCCACCCGGGATGTTACACTGTCCACAAAAAATGACAAAAATGTAAATTTTCCTCCCATTTGAAAGGGTAGGTGAGTACTGATAATAAACAATGATCTTGGAAAGCTAGGTTGGGTGCGCTGGGCGCCGTAAATGACCTTAATTTCGGTTGACACGCTAACGGTAACAAATCCTGTAATAACGTGCCAAGGATTCCCATTTTAGGTCATGGTGCATGTCAGTCAAACTGCTGGTGTTGTGGTAACGATTGGAGGTGTGTCGTGCTGTTCTACGTTGAACCATTTCAATCTAGGTGATGAGAGTTTTATGATTGGGATTCTATACCCTGGGGCAATATTCTAAGTTGGAACATACAAGAGCATTATATGAGTCTTTGTTTCTTGATTGGCTTGGTGGAGATTCCGGCATGTGAAAGCTAAGGTGTCGGTTGCCTTCTTGGTGACTCTATTTAAGTTATCTTTCCAGGATAGATTTTTCTTTTCGTTTACGACTACAAAGTCAGACCAGTCTTATGAATGAATTGTACGGTCCGTCTGAGTTCAACTACAGTTTCTCCTGGGGCTCGATCCTGGGACCCATGTTGTTTCTCATTTCATAAATGACCTTCCGGATGGAATTCATTTCAAGACAAGACTATTTGCAGACGATTGTATATTGTACCGTCAAATCATCTCTGCTGAAGACCAACACATACTATAGGAAGGCCTTAATACCCTTGCTAAGTGGGAAGCAACACTGGGGATGGATTTTCATCCAAAGAAATGTAGCGACATGTAGATCACCAGGTCAAGATCTCCCATTATGAACAACTGTATCTTGAAGGGCATACAACACAACATGGAACAATCTAGCAAGTACCTCGGCATACACATCCGCTCAGATCTATACTGGATTTATAGCTATTTAAGCCCCATGCGGTGAGGATGACCAAACCACGGAGCACATCTTTCAAACCTGGGAAAGACACCACCAGGAGAGACTAGCAATATGGCCGACTGAGACTCTACTGGGCTGCGTTTCATTGAAAAAAAACATAGGACATGCTCCTGGGATCGGTCCTAGGACAATTCTAATGTTTGATTTAGGTGCGTTTCAACAAAAAGTCCGAGGACGAAAATTATCCTAGGAGCCCCTCTTCAAACGGAGGAGACGTTGGTGCATAAAGAGGAAACATCCGCTTCAAATGGTTATTGTTTTAAAAAGGAAATCTTACTGGGCGAAAGAGGATATTGACATACTGGCTCAGTCTGTGGACGACAGACGAGAAAACACTTAACAGCAAATTTGACGGCAAAAAAGAAAAGCCAGTTTTAGGGCTGATAAAGCGAAAAATCTAGAAAATTTAATTTTTACTGCATGTTAAATATTCTCGTTTGTTTAAAATCCATCCAGTCAGATGTTTTAAGCCGATTGATTTTAAATTGCCAATTGATCCAGTGAAGTTGATCCAGCCATGCAGCCAATAGGTTGCAAAAGAGAAATAAAGCATCTGTTCTGTTCTGTTCTGTTCTGTTCTGTTCTGTTCTGTTCTGTTCTGTTCTGTTCTGTATACAATCTGCGATCATTGTATTAATGTTTCCTGGGTTACAAAGTGAATCATGTAAATGAGACAATTCTGTAAATTATTATTATTATTATTATTTACCTAATTTATATAGCACTTTTTTTCATACATGAGTGCGCTCAAAAGTGCTTCACATAAAACAAAAAATATATAATAAAACATGAAAAATACGGATAAAATGACAAGCAATATAAAACGACATAAATAATCAACCAATCAAGTGATCTAAAGAGTATAACTAAAATGCACTACAAAAATAGCATAAAATACTGGTACATATCAACAGTCATTTATCACTGGATATATATTTGTAAAAATAGATGAATTTTTTAAGATTTCTTAAAAGATGCAAGCGTGGTAGATGCTCTAATTCCAGCATAACTCCATAACATGCTACAAAATAAAACAATTTGTAATTTTTATCGGGCTCCTAGGACGGCCCAAGACCACTCATAAAGTTAGGAGCGTTTTCGTCCTAGGATTTTATTTAAGAATTATAATGAAACTCATTTAGGACTACGATCCACTACATTTATTTCCTGCGCTTTAGTGCATCAAACTAATTATTGTCAAATTTTAAGTCTTAATTTTAATTATATATTTAATTTGCAAAAAGCATTGATAAGCTACTTCTTATTTTTAACAAGTATTATACTAAGTATGTTGAATATAAGTATGTTGTTAGTAAATGTTTGATAATTTTAGTAACTTACTGTACGTATAGTCTTTTATAACTTTTATTGTATACTATTTATTTGTTTTATATTCATGTTATAATATATAGATTCGTTTTAAATAATTTATATCGTTTGCTTGATTGTGGATAGCATACAAGAATTGTTCTAGGATATTACACAAACTGAGCTAAGAATCATTCTTAAGGCAATTATGTACATGTACATCTTTTCATCTCTATTATTTATTGTTTATTTCCATAATTATATAATGTTTGTATCTTCAAATCTGGAGGAAATAAAGTTATATGAACGTTTGTCAATTTTAACTACTGTGTCAAACTCATATTTTGTCAAAGATCAAATAAAACTCTGTATTAGCGACAGCAAAAACAAAAGTTTAGTTAAACGTAATTGAACTGATATATTTTTTCTTTTTAAAAAATGTGATTCGTTTTGAATTTTGATAAAAACCAGCGCATCTCTAAAATAGTTATTTGTGTAATAATTTAAAAAAATTATAAGTACAATTAACTCAATCTCAGTACGAGTCAGGTATGATAATATATTTTATTAAGATGAACGCAGTCGTTTTCTTAAACCAAAATATTGAACATAAATATCCAAATGTATGACTTACACATAGTAAACATTAAACACAATAAGACGACCCCTACTAATACAAAAATGTATGACTTACACATAGTAAACATTAAATACAATAAGACGACTCCTACTAATACAAAAATGTATGACTTACACATTGTAAACATTAAATACAATAAGACGACTCCTACTAATACAAAAATGTATGACTTACACATAGTAAACATTAAATACAATAAGACGACTCCTACTAATACAAAAATGTATGACTTACACATTGTAAACATTAAATACAATAAGACGACCCCTACTAATACAAAAATGTATGACTTACACATAGTAAACATTAAATACAATAAGACGACTCCTACTAATACAAAAATGTATGACTTACACATAGTAAACATTAAATACAATAAGACGACCCCTACTAATACAAAAATGTATTGTTTCTTCACAATCATTCCAATACCAGAGCAATATTCCTTACAATGATCTGAACACATTACATTTGGTTAATGAACACAAGTTGATTAGAAATACCCGCGATACCACGATGTTAAAGTTTCTACGATAAATGATTTATACAAGATTTATTGTACGATTATATCAGGTACGATTGTGTCACAAACTTGACGTGAATTATAAACCAATAGGAAAGAGGGTTGTTCAATATAACCACGACGTGATTACCGGCAAATTAATACATTAACAAACATGTTATAGAACCATCTAAATTTGTTGTCTTCATAATGGAATGATGTAAATATTTGGACCATTATTTTCTCAATTTAAGCGTCTGAAAGATCAATCTGATTACAACCTGATCTAAATTTTCCGCTCACCTACTCGCTAATTTAGATCTGGCCTTATCAAACGGAGGTCACGTTCAGCTGACCTTTTCTGATCATAATATTCATGACGAAATTGTTATGATACGTAACTTTTACATCGTATACGTCACGCAATTTGAAATGAGCCGTCCAATCGCAGACTGTAAATATATAATACCGCTGTTAATTAGCTTGCAAACCTTGGTCTAAAAATTGAAATTACGAAATCAAAGTGTTATTAATAGTGTTTCGTCTAGATGAAAGCTACCCATTGATTAGTCGACATAAAGGTCGTCTCGACTTGACTTCCCATTGAGAGAGTAGAGATCATGTACGACAATGCTCTACAGGATATCTGTTCACGGAGATTGCTAGAACATTAAATCGTCATTAATCACATATTTCGCGCTAACTATGGTGTGCTGGCGATGGAATATAACTGGATACATTGTTCATTGGTTGGGTTTTGTACTATGTACAAGTCCTGTCCTAGCTTTTTAAAGAATGTCCGTCCAATCCATATGGATGCATTATGTGCAGACCCGAGGATGTGACCCTTCATTCCTAAAAACTATTGATCTTTCAGTCTAAATTATGTCCAATTTTAACAAACAAAACGTACAATAGGCCAGGGGTGTTATTGTACTTTTACATTGGACTTATCCACTCAGTAGGTGCATAAGGTAATGCACATATTTATTCAAGTAGTTTTCAACTTTCGTTTTCCAAAATATTTTTTTTGCATTTTTTAAAATAAATATTAGTTATATATTAATACGATATAGTGTTTCGTAAAGCAGAATTATATGTTATATCATTAAAAATCGAAATAATACTATTCCTAAAATTATTTTGTAAATAAAAGAAACGATATTGTTTCGTTTAATTATCCACGATTGAAGTGCATGTACAAATAATAACTTAGACAAAATTTTGTGTCAATTTTCATGAAACATAGACGGGTTGATGAGGAATAGTTTATGATATAATATTTTGATTTTCAACAATAGCCACGTGTTATATTACATGTATATTATTAATTAGGTCTCAATGTGTTACACTATAAGATTATAGAATTATGAAAGCCATAATACTTGACTAACAAACTTTTTTGAATGAATTGATTTCAGAATGACTGATTAATTGACTTTCTGTACTGGTTGGTCTCGTTTCAAAGGAAACATTTTCAATGGGAACGACCACCATGTGTTCCTGCAGTTAAGAGCGAAACTAAATATCTGTATATTGAAACAAATTAAATGATTTATATGACCCCCGGCATTCAAACATACTATTAAGTTACACAACACAGTCTTGATGTTTTTCTGTGGTGTTATCATATTAGTTACTCAGTTGTCCTGAGTCTATATGACATAACAGATGGTCATGATATGCAGGTCAGGTTGTACATCACATTATGAACAACATTCCATTGGTACATGTATTGATATTGTTGCTGAAATTTAATGACCGTCACTGGAAATAATTTTATGTATATTTATATGTTATTACATGTTTGTATTGCCTATGGACAAATGTCTTTTTTGCAATAAAATTATGTCTATGTCTATAAAAAAGTTTGTATAAGATGTTCAGAAAAAAAGACACAAAAAATCCAAGATTTCTTACTAATAAATTAGATCCATTTCATAGGAACACATTTATATAATCAACTGCTTGTAAAAACCAAACCTTAGCCATATTAAGTGTGTTTCCGTATTTTGTTAATAATTTGGATCATGGTTCTTAACTTCTTATCTTTGTTAATTACTTTTGCCCCACTCAGTAGAATGTATGCTCCAAGCTGTGTCCTGAATTCTGTCTTTATAACAATAGAAAAACATATCATGAAAAAACACATTTTTTCCAAATTTCTCAATCGCAATGATTTTATGAAGCACCATGTTTAACTGTGGTATTTGATTGTCTGATTTCTGTTTAACTAGACTGGAATGTTTTTAAAGTACTTTTATGACAGATAAGTCTTGAAAAGACCTCAGCGGGAATAAGAGTTTTTATTTTACTATTTTGTGTCATCCTTGATATACATTTGTATAATGTTGTTTGATATGGCTATTCGGTAATTTAGTCATGTTTATTATTTTAACTTGAATGTTATTGTTTTAACTTGAATGTTATTATTTTAACTTGAATGTTATTATTGTAACTAGAATGTTATTGTTTAAACTTGTATGTTATTGTTTTAACTTGAATGTTATTATTTTAACTTGAATGTTATTATTGTAACTAGAATGTTATTGTTTAAACTTGTATGTTATTGTTTTAACTTGAATGTTATTATTTTAACTTGAATGTTATTATTGTAACTAGAATGTTATTGTTTAAACTTGTATGTTATTGTTTAAACTTGTATGCTATTGTTTAAACTTGAATGTTATTGTTTTAACTTGAATGTTATTATTTTAACTAGAATGTTATTGTTTAAACTTGTATGTTATTGTTTTACCTTGAATGTTATTGTTTAAACTTGAATGTTATTGTTTTAACTTGAATGTTATTGTTTTAACTTGAATGATATTATTTTAACTTGAATGTTATTGTTTAAACTTGAATGTTATTGTTTTAACTTGAATTTTATTATTTTAACTTGAATGTTATTGTTTTAACTTGAATGTTATTGTTTTAACTTGAATGTAATTGTTTTAACTTGAATGTTATTGTTTTAACTTGAATGTAATTGTTTTAACTTAAATGTTATTGTTTAAACTTGAATGTTATTGTTTTAACTTGAAGGTTATTGTTTTAACTTGAATGTTATTGTTTTAACTTGAATTTTATTATTTTAACTTGAATGTTATTGTTTTAACTTGAATGTTATTGTTTTAACTTGAATGTTATTATTTTAACTTGAATGTTATTGTTTAAACTTGAGTGTTATTGTTTTAACTTGAATGTTATTGTTTTAACTTGAATGTTATTGTTTTAACTTGAATGTTATTATATTAACTTGAATGTTATTGTTTTAACTTGAATGTTATTGTTTTAACTTGAATGTTATTGTTTAATCTTGAATGTTATTGTTTTAACTAGAATGTTATTATATTAACTTGAATGTTATTGTTTTAACTTGAATGTTATTATATTAACTTGAATGTTATTATTTTAACTTGAATGTTATTAGATTAACTTGAATGTTCCTGTTTTAACCGGAATGTTATTTTTTTAACTTGAATGTTATTGTATAAACTTGAATGTTATTGTTTTAACTAGAATGTTATATAACATATAGCCTTAGGGACGAAATGTAAAAATCTGGGATCTCACTTAGCTTACCCGTATATAAAAGGGTTTTGAGGCTAAAAAATTGTCATTCTACACCGAGCGCTCACATTGTTGAACGCACCTCAGACTGGTTTCCTTTTTTCATGTCTGATTTCAAATTTGTTAGTCAAACT
This sequence comes from Mactra quadrangularis, assembly GCA_025267735.1. Classification (NCBI taxonomy): domain Eukaryota; kingdom Metazoa; phylum Mollusca; class Bivalvia; order Venerida; family Mactridae; genus Mactra; species Mactra quadrangularis. The sequence continues at coordinate 43,778,861 of CM046304.1, read as the reverse complement.
TGGTTTTTTTATAAGACAAATACGTTATTAATGGTTTCGTATTTTATTTTCATTACTTTACCTGAATTCACTGATGTCAGCAGAATTTGTCCAAAATGTTTATTTGTAATGATAATAATATATATCGTTTATGCTGACCATGTCATATGAAATAATGTTTTCTGTACTAGCTCTACATTGAGCATGATGTGTAATATATAACTATACATTTCTTTTTGGTATTTATTTATATTAAGTTTGATTAGTTAGGTATAAAAACAAACATACATGTTTATCTCAAATTGTCACTGTAAATGATATAAAAAGTGTTTCTTTTACTCCGTAATTTTAGATTTCCAAATGTTAGTTGTTAAATATAAAAAAAAATATTGATTGCAATGACAATAATCAGAATAATTATTGCCCTTACACTGTTTTGTTTTATAGTATCTACCCAATTAACACATTAAAATATGTTGTATATTTTCATAGTTTAATTAAAGCAATTCATTTTATACGATATACATGTACATTATAATAAAAATTTAACAAAATCTGTTACAATAGTATCAAGAATAAGGTCGAGCATTCAGCGACAGACACTTAACAAAATGACAGTTTCCCAGAGCAATGACAAAATATAACAAATTTTGTCATTGTATCTTGTACTTGTATCTACTATTGTCATGACTGTAAACCATTAAATCAGAAACGAACAGTAATTTTAATCGCACGTGTCTGGTATTGCATATACACATATAAATGTTGATTGTGAATTTCTTAATTAACCCGTGTCAGTAGGTAGCGCGCCGGGATTTGGAATCTCGTGTCCCGAGGGGGGTACGGGTTCGAATCCCACGGGAAAGGTTATACCCTCGCATGAAAATTTAACAATAATGTCAATTTTTCTCCATCTATAAGTTATATGGAGAAGTTTCCGGCCTTGTGGAAGGGTAGGTGAGCACTGGTTATAGACAAGGGTCCAGGAAAGTTAGGTTAGGTGCGCTGGACGCCGTAAAATAACCAAAATGTGTTGACAAGGCGTAAAACTCAGCAAGATAAAAATAAACTTAAATACAAATTAAACTTAAGACCATGGTTCTATCATTTTATTACAGGTAGACATCTGTGTCAGTAGCGTGTTCAGTTACCGCGAACGTTACAGAACGTTACATAACGATAATCTATTAATCTAATCTAATACACAAATATGCGATCGTTAAGGCAATGAGTGATGTTTCAAATTCATCACTCAATGCCTACACGATCATATATTTGTTTACTTCAACACCGGTAGTTTCGAAATATCGTCTAAATATGTCCGAGATTATTCTTAGCGAATGGCCGAGGAGTTCCGAATGTATCGTTATGTAACGTTCTGTAACGTTCGCGGTAACTGAACACGCTACAGGTTCCTTTGAGGAAACAATAGTTGTATAAATTACCATTGTAAAACAACTCGAGTACAGTATTCCTATAATTTTATGACCTGCTGTTGCCTTTTATGATCATTTAGATAATTATGATATGATCTGAACAGCGTTGTTGATTCGATAAATATCACATTGTTAAGAATAAATTATGATTTTATCAGATGTAAATTAATTCCCTATATAAAACACCCTTACAGTGAGTATAAGATTACAGAGCAGTAAAAGTATCATTTCTTTCCATTTCAATGCATGTTGTTGGTAAATCAAAGATAATCCAATAGTTTACCATTGTGACAGCTGGAAGAGATGGTAAGCCGATTATAAAATGGTATATAACAAACACATGTATACAATGTAATTATAAAACATGGAAATATACTAGAGTCTAGAAACTCAATATTACTTGTAATAATAATAACAATGAAGTTATAGTAATAAACAATATTAACAAGGTCCAAAATATCAAAACAAACTTTGCAAACGTATTTTGTTTATGGTGGACAGACGGGTTCTCGCACCTCTAAGGACTCAATGAACCATTTCTAATTAATGCAACAATACTTTCAGAAAAATACATTAAAAACGAACCTTTTAATCTATATTCCATTTGTTTATCATATACTTGCTGATATTTTATATTTAAAACAAATCCAAATTCTTCCAAAAAAAAACACGACCATTTTCTGAAAACTGTCATGGCGGCTAAAAATAGATGACCTAATTTCGCACTTCTACCGTATTTGGCTCTTTGTGACGTCATAATTAGCTGCCACATGACTGTCACGTGACTTTATGAGCAAGGGCTACCTGCCATGTGCTTTTTTTATTATTACATACTTTTAAACAATATTTAATGGATTGTACTGACAGAGCAGAAAAAGGTAATAAGGATTTACTGAAAAATATTCACCATCACAAAATTTTCATTCTAAAAACCTGTTTCTTGCGCATTATTCTCGTTTGACAGTGGTAGTTGCGTTGATTGTTTACTTGACATTGTGCACACGAATTGATGACGTCATACGCAATAAAATAGCAAAGAAAACAACTTTTTTATGAAAGGACCGAAATCAGGTGAGGAACGAGATCAGGTGCTTGTACGATAAATAGTAATGGCATCTTTTAACATTATTCAGTTGAACATTTTGTCAACGAATTAAAATCTTGTGATTGGTCACCTATGTTTTTTGCCAAGAGTGTTGAAGACCAATGACACATTTTTAAAAGACGTAAGAATTTTCATTATTATAAATAGTAATGGAGTTGTTAACAAGTTCAGTTAATGGATTTACAAGGGCCGGCTTGCCAAGTTTGATAACATTGGCTGGGATACTATCTATACCCGTTGCCTTTCTTACCTTAAGTTTATCTATTTGTTTTGAAATAAAATTCTCTGAAACAGGTTTAAAATCAAAGTTAAAATCAGAAGACTTATTTTGAACAATACTTTTAATACTTGGGTGATTAGCGTCAACAGGCACAGAATCAGTTCCAATGTTCTGTGCCACATTTACGAAGAAATTATTAAAAATATCTCAAACTTGAGATTGGTCATTTATTAAAGTTTCATTTTCACATAAAATTGTGTCTTTCTGTTTGTTAGACCCTTTGTTTGTTAAAAATGGTTTTACTGTTGCCCAAAAGTTGGTAGATTTGCAGCTGCCTACACACCTATCAATAAAATATTTACTCATGCATCTTCGTTTTATACTTGTGACCAGATTTCTTTGTTTTCTGAATTTTTCAAAATTTGATGACTTTTTATTAGACTTATATTTGTTATGTAACATTCGTTTTTTATATATGGCATTCTTTAGCTCTTTGTTCATATATGGCAGTGGCTGGTTAATAACTTTCCTTGATTTGAGCGGTGCGTGTTTGTTTATAGTTTCAGTTAGCTTACTCTGGAACTGTTCATAAAGATGATTAGTGTTTTCAGAATTATAGTCAAGAGATAAAAACTGTTCATGTAAATCAGTATTAAAAGAAACTGGATTGAATTGTTTGTAGCTCCTATAAGAACAATACTTCGGTTTGGAAGGCTGCAGTTCTGTTTTAAGTTGAAAACCTATGAGATGATGTATGTCACTAAGACCACAGTCAAAATTTAAAATATCTCCAATTTCTGATTTGTTGCTAGTTAAAATAACATCTATCAAAGAAGGTACACTATTTCTAGGGAAACAAGTAGGGTTATTAATGGCATTACTAAGATTAAAAATATCACAAATATGGTTTAGTGGTTGAGATTTTTCAACGTCTAACATGTTATAATTTAAATCACCAATAACAATGACATTTTCATAGCTATCTAAACACTTATCTAAAATTTTATCACAGTCTTCCTCAAAAATTGTTCTAGTCATGGATGGTGGTTTGTATGCTCCACATATTAAAAATTTTGATTTATGAACTCTTACTTCAACACTGATGGATTCTAGATGTGTGAATTCAAAGTCACATTTTCTATCACCTGCAATATCAGACCTCAGTTAGGTTGCTATCCCTCCACCAAAGGTGTTCCTGTCTCGTCTCCAGAAGTGATAGCCGTCAACGGAGAACTGTGCATCTGGGAAGCTGTCATCAATTTTACTTTCTAGAAGGTATAATATATCAACATGTTTATTTATGAGAATATCATAGATACATGTATAGCAGAACTTGTTACGTAAACTGTTTGGGCCGATTGCATAATTCAAGTTAAATTTTGTTTTAGCTAGTCTAAGACTTTCTATCCGGGGGATAACAGACCTTAAGCTTTGTAATCTTGTAGTAGTTAGTCTTCAGGTAGGATAAACTATAATTGGAGTTTATTTCATTGCACCGAAAAAATACCACGTAATCATGAGAATTTCGTGCTTGAACTTTGATTATTTTGTATAAAATTGAATCGATCGATTAACAGTGTAATTAACAGTGTAAAAATATTGTAATTTATGTGCGATTGATTTTCTTTCTATGATTGTCTTGAAAGGGCAAGCGGGAAAAAACAATGGGTACTATACCAAGATAAAATGACTTTATAACCTGTACTTTAATAATATTTTCTGTATAAAATCCAGTATCTAATTGATAGATTTGTTAATTAATAAATGAATTGTATGATGTTATGCTCAGTTTACCTGCACATTCAGAGAGCTCTGATACAGATATATTTTCAGATTCCTCAGTTGAAGGCTGAATGAAACTTTTTTTCGGATGTTGACATTTAGTATTGTGCGTAAAAATTGACCCCGACCTGACCTTTACGCAAGAATATTCATTACATATGAATACGAATGTAGTATCAATATTCGATTACACCGTGGCCGTGAGGATTATGTGTTGAAGTTTAACAGATAAACATACTTCTATAATTTTACAATCGCTGCCGAAGTGTAGAATAGGCGTGGTTCCGATTTTCGTGAATGGTCAGGTCGGGGTCAATATTTACGCACTATAAGATATTGGAACTGCAAAATTTTAAAGTACAAATTCATTGTTACGCTTTTTTCGAACCTTCAAGCAGATAAATGTCCCTAGGCATATTCCAAGAAATATGTTCGTCTGTCGGACCATTTTAAGACTTTCGCAAGAAAGTCTTACGTATAAATCACAAAACGAAAACTTTCTACGAAAATGCCAGAAGAGTTAAACCAGAGGAGTAATATACAAGGGTTGATTCTTAGACATTTACTGTACCTATCTTCATTTTCTGCTATTTTTTGTTCATTACAATGCTATTTAACTTGCCATTCATACAACTGAACAATTACTGAACCAAATTGTGTTTATTATATTTCTATTTAAATCATAGTCTCAGAGCAACACACACGCATGCGCATATGTACCGCATATCAAATTTTAGCCAGTTTTAAATTGATAAAATATCAGATCAAATGCATCAGTTTAGTTGTATTTTACCCTGAAAAGTTGTACCTGTGTTAAAGCTGAGTTATTGAACTACATTATATTAAGGTTTTCAAATATGTCGAGTTGCACTTAGTTTTATAGCAAGTTGCGCGTTTGTTGATCGACCCTCGGACCCTCGAACAACTTAGATAAATCATATTCGAGTCCGCTTCCTGTTTTCCCAGTTCTGAAATAGCAGGATAAAGTTTTAAGCTCAAAGAAACAACGAGGTTTTCGATGGGATTCGAATAAATGCAGGACTGGCGGTCCAATAATTTCCAGTCCAACGTCGTAACCGCTCGGCCATGATTGTATAGTTGGCTGAACATGTTTATGAAAACAGAATGTTAACCACGCTTTTTCCTTAATTATTTTTTTCGTAAAAATTCATCGAACTCTTTTGTGTGAACGCAAAATTAATCATTTACAAAAACTTTATTCTTATTGCTTAGTAATGGAGAAGGAATCTGGCTTAAAAGTGATAAATATTAGTTGTAAGAACTAATTACACAACCAAGGTTAAATTTCTCAAATACGAGTTGCACATTCTATTGAAATTTATCCGTTGCAATATGTGGGCAGCCATTTTTTCAACACACAAAACTGATATATTTTCTAAAACTCAGCCTTAAACTAGGCCTACCCCCACCGCAGGTTTAATTTTCATGGTGAGTTAGACTAAATATAAACTCAGGTTTTGCCTAAACTGTATTTATGCAATCCGTCCAGTTTTTTGCTAAATCTGAGACTAATTTAATTGTATTTATGCAATGGACAGGGTTTAAACTCTGGTTTAAACTTGAGGTTATCTTTAGACTAGAATTATGCAATCGGGTCTATATGTTTAAGCTCGCACATAAAAACCGTCTTGGATACTTTTTACGAAAAGCTATAAGTTCCTCAAAAATATTTTCTAGGTTATTATCACTAGAGATACTATTGGATGATAAATCTTGAGAACTGCCGTATGTAGAGTTGAAGAAGGAGTCTGTGAAATGAGACATTTTTTAACAGTTTTGACAGAGCCAGGCTTCCGGAGATTTCTGCAGAGTTGAATAATCCTGAGGAGATATCGCAGTACACTTTATGTGGAACCAAAAGTAGCACGTTTCACAGTATACTGCTCTATGGTTTTTTGCTACTGCCTTGGTGCATGAACCACAAGGATAGCGGACTGGTCCAGGGTTTGTAGCGATTTTTTATCTCCAGAAAACAGCAATATGAGTTGTATAAAGTATTTAGGATGAATAAAAGCATGTTTACAGCGCCTAGAAAATTTATCCATCCATCCATTCGTCCATTTAGCCTATCCATCCGTCCGTCCGTCCGTCCGTCCGTCCGTCCGTGTAACCTGACTGTTATTGGTGGTGATTGTGCAGCTTGAACTTAATGTGAGAGGTCCGTAATTTCGGGATCGAGTCCAAGTCAGGAAACATTCACACAAGTAAATAATATAAATAATAATTAAGACAAAGTCCACTTTTCACATTATGGGTATTTTATTAAAACTAACGTCCAGCATCCAAAATATAAATTTATGAATAGCTCACTGAAAGATCCTATCGATATCGCTAAGTCTTTAAGTTCAAAGATTTCAAAAATAACGAAAAACGAAAATATATCTTGTAAGTTCTAGAAAAGTCAAGTTCTAGAAATACGTGTGGATTAGTCAAAGTCAAAGTAAGAAGTAAGTTCTAGAATTTGCTCGTGCGAGCTTTTGGAATGTATTTTCAAAACGAGGCTGGATGAGGTTGTAATGTATCTAACCTGTCCGAAACGTGTAACCATAAAAGGATTTGGCCAGTGCTTTGGCACTAGTGATCTTATGATCTTTAACCTCTATAGTATCATCAGTGAACTATTCGTTACAATGTATAATTCATAAACATAGCAAGGTATGAATACAGTGAATACAGATAAACGCCGTAGTGTTTTGTACCGGCCGAAGTCTAATATGTATATCCGTCCGTCCGTCCTTCCGTCCGTCCGTCCGGCCGGCCGTCCATCCATCCATCCATCCATCCATCCATCCATCCATCCATCCATCCATCCATCCATCCATCCATCCATCCATCCATCCATCCATCCATCCATCCATCCATCCATCCATCCATCCATCCATCCATCATCCATCCATCCATCCATGTTTTTACATTTGTAATTATTCATATTATTTAACAGTTTGATTCGGCATAAATTGAATATTAAATAATATTATGTGTATTGTATAACAAGTATTTATTGAACTAAAATTTATAATTGGCCGCACATTTGACCACACTTGGCCGCAGTTTAAACTCGTCTCGGGAAAACCAGTTCAAATTTAGCGGTTGCTCTAATATACGAAAAGGACTTTTTGGGCGAAAAGGCGCAAAAAGAACTTTTACCGGCGAAAAGGCGCAAAAAGGACACTAATATACGAAAAGGACATTTTTCGTAAAAAAAAATCATTTATTATACTATGAAAAGGGCTGAATTTGAGCTAAAAGACGTTCAATTCTAAGCAAAAAGGACTTTTAGCGGCAAAAAGGCGCTAAAAAGTACACTATTATACGAAAAGGACATTTGCGCATCCGTGAATGCATTAAATACAGTATGAAAAGGACTTATTGCGGGCGAAAAGACTTCAACTCTAAGCAAAAAGGACTTTAACGGCAAAAAGGCGCTAAAAAGTACATTATTATACGAAAAGGACATTAGCGCATCCGTTCATGCATTAAATACAGTATGAAAAGGACTTAATGCGGGCGAAAAGACTTCAATACGAGGCAAAAAAGACTTTTACCGGCGAAAAGGCGCTAAAAGTACACTAATATACGAAAGGGACATTCTTTGCATCTGTTCATGCGTTGAATAAAGTATGAAAAGGACTTATTGCGGGCGAAAATACTTCAATACGAGGCAAAAAGGACATTTACCAGGCGAAAAGGCGTTCCAATTTTAGTCCTTTTCATATCTTTAAAAAGACTTCAGAATGTCCTTTTCGCATATCAGTGTCCTTTTAGCGCCTTTTCGCCGGTAAAAGTCCTTTATGCCTCGTATTGAAGTATTTTCGCCCGCATTAAGTCCTTTTCATACTCTATCTAATGCATGAACGGATGCAAAAAATGTCCTTTTCGTATAATAGTGTACTTTTGAGCACCTTTTCGCCGGTAAAAGTCCTCTTTGCCTCGAATCGAACGTCTTTTCGCTCAAATTTAGCCCTTTTCATAGTATAATAAATGATTATTTTGAAGAAAAAATGTTCTTTTCGTATATTAGTGTACTTTCTAGCGCCTTTTCGCCGGTATATGTCCTTTTTTGCCTCGTATTGAAGTCTTTTCGCCCGCATTAAGTCCTTTTCATACTCTATCTAATGCATGAACGGATGCAAAAAATGTCCTTTTCGTATAATAGTGTACTTTTGAGCGCCTTTTCGCCGGTAAATGTCCTATTTTGCCTCGTATTGAAGTCTTTTCGTCTGTAAAAGTCCTTTTCATACTCTATTTAATGCATGAACGGCTGCAGAAAGGTCCGTTTCGTATATTAGTGACGTTTTTGCGCCTTTTCGTCTGTAAAAGTCCTTTTTGCGTCGAATATAAAGTTTTTTTTGCCGGATATAAGTCCTTTTCATACCCTATCCAGAGTTTGAAAAGACGATAAAATGTCCTTTTCGTATATTAGTATCCTTTTTGCGCCTTTTTGCCGGTAAATGTCCTTTTTGCGCCTTTTCGCCCAAAAAGTCCTTTCCGTATATTAGTGTAACCCCAAATTTAGTGGCGTGATACCTTAGGTCGTCACGCCTGAGCTGAGCTGGAACAGCGAATCTTATTTTCGCATGAGCTCATTATTTTCACCATAAACTTCAGCTACTCGTCATAACGCTGGATGTGTTGTACCATAAACTGTAATTTTAATTTATCTTGATATATGAAAGGTATGTAATTGTTTGATTCAGTTCTTTTTTCTGTTTATACTGTTGCTGGAGAAACCGTATCCGAATGTTCGAGTGTATCCGAAAACTATATCAGTTATAGACATTTTTTTGCATACTTTATGCCGAAGTCGGTTTCACGCAGCAGATTAATGTTCTTAGTGTAATGTCGTTAATAATGAGTTTGATTTGTATTATTTAATGAAGAATCTCATTAATTGTTTTATTTTTCATTAATTAAAGAAATGTTGTTGTTGTTAATCTAGTCCTAAATATAAGACCCTTCATAACTATTTTATCATACGGACGTTCTTCTGTTATGCAGGGTCTTAACGGATTGCTTCAAAAACGCATAGCAATATATTTTTTTCAAAAAGTAAATGAATGTGGGTCAAATTAGCACCAATCGATAGATAAAAGTTTACTTTTATTCTTTCCATAAAGCAAAAGATAAAAATCAGTTTTTTTCCCATATGAAAACACCAATTACTTTTCCTGCTATCCAGGATTGTCGCCGCTTGCCTCCATTTTGAACTGAATTCGTGTCGGTAAATAAAGTTTCGAATCGCTTACAGTTTACTTAAACGAATTTTAATCTCTCAAGAGTAGTCGTTCTTACTGTCAACAGTCACAAGTATGCACGGAACGGTCCGGATACTGGCTTTTATACTGTACCTAAAATATTCGTTCAAAATCATTTCTTACAAATGGCGTGACCAAATTTAAATTCGGATTGCTTTGGCTATTATTGCACGATTATTGTGACAAACTGAAAGTACTCGTTAATAAAGGATTTTAAATGGATTTTTCGACTGTCTAAGGTTAGCATTTGAAATTATTTTACTTTCATCATGTGTATTTTTCGTTTATCTTTCTATTGGTGTATCGTTTTATTGCTAATTTTTCGAATTAAAACGAGTAGAACGTTCAGACCTGATTCGATGTCTGTACACTAAAATTTTTGCTATGCGTTTTTGAAGCTATCCGTTAAGACCCTACGTAACAGAGAAATGTCAAAATGATAAAAAAGTTACGTAGGGTCTTATATTTAGGACTATTGTTAATCATGTACAGAAATGATGGCTCTTTGCCCTAGCCTAGGCTAGCAACCACCACCTATTTTTATAAATGCAAAAATATGCAGAGTCAACTACCTATGCTTGGTGGCTACCAATGCTAGCTCACCTCATCTAAATTTCAGTAAATAAAAAAAAAAAACCTCGTGATTTTTGTCTATTATTAGGGCTATCTGTCAAACACTCGCGGAAACCCAAAATCATGATCATCGTAATGCTTGATTGTTGCAGATGAAATATGTGGATAGCACCTGCTGTTATCGCTAGAAAATCATGTTTGAACAGCTCCATCTTTATTCACTAATAATTAGTAAAATAATTCAAGAAATATCACCATTTACATAAATCCATAATATCTAATCAATAACTCCCCTAGTTTACAACAAAACTTTCTCATATTTACATCTATTTTACTTAAAAACAAGGTGACCGAGCACTGGTCCGATTTTATCTAAATATGCCACGTTTTCCTATGGTGCTCCGTGCCGATTTTATCCAACAACCAGGTTCTTCAGACGCTTGTTTTTTGGAAACGGAAGTAAGCAAACATGAAGATGCTTTTACCAAAGGAACTTTACCTGAACTATTAGAAATCAGTTTACCCAAATCAAATTTGATATAAAAGTGACTGAGCATTGGTAACGCGATTCTACAAAACTATATATTTTCTGAAAGAGTAGCTCATGACAAATCAGAAAATGTATATTTTGTCTAAATAGAGTAATAACGAAAAATAATCAACAACGAAAATAGAAAAAAACTTTTGAAAAAATGTTTTTTTATATTTTTTAATAAAAAATAACCCCATGGCCCATCCAATATTTCACTAATAAAATGAACTGGAAATAAATCTGGACCAAAAACTAAACTCACTGCTGTACAAACATTTTTTGATAAAGTGCCAGCTCATTCTCAAAGTGCGAGAGATATTTCAAATTCAATCCTACTGTTTATTGTAAAAGACTTGAGACCGTTTAGTGTTGTTGTTGTAATAAAAAATTATCGTGATAGTATCATAATAGTTTTTTGACCATCACAATACTATTGCAGTAGAAATTTTACAATCGCAATACTATCTTTATTGTATTTTTGGCCCCTATAGTCACCCCTACAGGTACGCACTATCATGTTTACTCAAATATGAAACCCTACTGTACTTATAACCCTAAATATTTGTTTATATGCATGAAATTTTTTTTGGACTCAAATTAATCTGCCATTATTAACAAAAACTGACTGGATATTGCATAAATGGAAGTAACAGAAATTGTCGATTTTTCATCCCTATTAAACGCCCCCTTTTGGAAAATGTAAAGCCCCTAGAGGCATTAAATAGGAATGATAGGGTATCTGAGCCAACACACAAATAATGTAAACATATACTGCTACATACATGTAGGGGGCCTGCTTATAGCCTATTAATTGCTTCTAAGTTCTATTTTGGCTTGTGTGACAAGCTTTAGTACCAAGATACTGGTTTTAACACTGTCCAATATGACATTGTTGCATCTTGATCAAAGGATGCATTATTGTGTCTTAGTTTGAAGACTATACCAAAGAGTATAAAAAGAGAAAAGTAAGTTAATTCCAGTCAGTCTCAGACTTTTTTTTTCAAAACGATAAAATTTCAGATTCTGATAATTACAGTCGGCATTGAAAATAACAGCAAAAACCAGGGAAAATCGAACTGATAAAAAACCATCAGAAATTGTATTACAATATAAACTGGTAAATCGTTAAACCGTTACTAGGGCTGTCACAAATATACCGTAGATTGCAATACGCAGCTGGGGCAATACGTACCGTGGTACGAATTCAACGTACCAGTAAAAAGCGATATTTTTCATTTCATTGGAAAATTCCTCCCTTTGTGAAATAAAAGTTGCGAAACCTCAGTCTTTTCATGGTTCATTCGATTAAAACGTAAATTCAATGAATTGAACCCATTGGGTGACGGCCCTAACCGTTGCACCCCTATAACATATCATCTTGAAGTGTAGGATACCTTCTCACTCATGTATTAAATCTTCTCTTTCACTGTTTTTATTGAATAAATTTAAAAATTATCTGTCAAGTGTCTGTAACTGTTAAAATATTTTTTATGTTTGATACTTTAAAGGCAAATAACCTATAGATTGTAAGAATTTAAAATGAAAGTCACAAAAAGTTACAAAAATCATCTCTACCATTACTACACTATGGAAGGGTGTATACACAAAAAGTTGCCATTTTTTATAGTTGTATGTCAATCTTTATTAAAACTATTATTATCAGAACACAGCTTATTGCTTCCAAAATGTTTCTATACAATTTTGATCATTTTAGAAAAGTTGATATTTAAGTTGAAATCTGTAAACAAACAGCTTTAACTGATAAATTTGTGTTTTATCTTACTTCACATGATCATGAGATAACTTCCTGTTTTAATGATTGAATTTATTGATTTGTTGAGTTATATAATAATTTGTCATGTCAAGTAACAGCAATTTAACTAAAGACTTACAAAGTACTACAGTCTAAAGTCATGTGATCTACAACAATAACTACTTTAAAGGCAAGCAAACTTTTGTTTCTGCTGATTTTACTTTCCAGGCAGATTATAATTGAATGAATTGGTGAAACTACTTTATTTTGTTTCTGCATTTTAGAAAATTTTGTCTCTGAAAGGATTTAGAATAAGTATATTTATAAATTTATTAAGCCCAGACAGAAGCCTGTAATTGCTGTAACTACTTGTTAAAATATGAACTAATCAAATGATCTGTCAGTCAAGACAGTATGTTAAAGGGAGCTAACCTGATACAGGAGAGTGATTGAACTAGAATAAATAAATCTGTGTTATCTCCCTTTGTTCCATCTATCTGGTCATATGATAGAGTGATAATCTATGTTACATGTTACAGACATACAAGGTCACATGATGGTGGCACCATATCATGCCATAAATAATCTGTACTGGATTACAATTCTTATCTTATAGTACATACAGTGGTCTCCAAATGTTCTTAAACAATTTTGAGTAAAACTGATCATTTATACTGCTAGTAATTATTATACCCCCGCTTCGAAGAAGAGGGGGGTATACTGTTTTACCCTTGTCCGTGCGTGTGTGCGTGCATGCGTCCGTTACAAAATTTCCGTCGCAGTTTTCTCAGCAACTATAACATGCAGCAGCCTAATACTTTGCATATTGCTTCATCCCATAGTCCCATGTGGTGTAAAGCGATTTCATGCTCCTTGCTCATCTACTTCCTGTTTGTCGCATATTTTTAGATTTTTGCGGGGGTATCACTAGTGAGCATTAGCTCACAGATTTACTTGTTTTTACATAATGAAAGCTTTAATATTTGTATAGCGTAGTTTGAATCACAATGTTAATTAATTAATTCTGGTCATAGAATGTGCCATGATGACCTTTTTAGCTCACCTGAGCACCAAGTGACCCCTGGGGTCACAAGACTGTGTTACGTCAAGTTATGAAAGGAAATGTAGAAAAATCTCCTTCTCGAAAACGTTATGGTCTAGAGCTTTGATATTTGGCATGCAGCATCATACTAAGGTTCTCTACAAATATTGTTCAAATTATGCCCCTGGGGTCAAATTTTGCCCCACCCCAGGGGCCACAAGATCTATATAGAGTTATATAAGGGAGTGTTAAAGAGTCTTCATCTCAAGAATGACAAGGCATAGAGCTTTCATATTTGATATGTGGTAAAACTATGATGTTGAGGTCTTCTACAAAAAATGTTCAAATTATGTTTGTAGGTTCATAATTGGCCTTGCCCCAGGGATCACTGTTTTCATCGTCTGAATCTGTTAAAAAATCTTCAGATGTCCTAAGCATCTAGTTCACAGGTGAGCGGTCCAGGGTCCTCAGGACCTCTTGTTTGATTTTTAGCCGGATTTTTCAACGAAAATATTCGGCTAATACTTTGGCGAAACACGGGCAGGTTGGTGGACGGGTGGTCGGTCTGGGAGGCGTCCGGTGATGTTAACAATTGGGTTAAAGTTTTCAATTTAGCATTATATATCTCTGCCATTTATTGCCAGGTTTTTATGAAACTTCATACAATGATAACATACCATGTGATGAACAGAATTAGACAGTAACCACAACTCAATGGTAACCAACAAAAAAAAAATGATTAAGTCACTTATAGAGAGCACTTTAATGTATGAAGTCCATGAACTTAGTTACTTATTTAGAGCACTATAATGTATGAAGTCCATAAATTAAGTCACTTATAGAGAGCACTGTAATGTATGAAGTCCATGAACTTAGTTACTTATTTAGAGCACTATAATGTATGAAGTCCATAAATTAAGTCACTTATAGAGAGCACTGTAATGTATGAAGTCCATGGACTTAGTTACTTATTTAGAGCACTATAATGTATGAAGTCCATAAATTAAGTCACTTATAGAGAGCACTGTAATGTATGAAGTCCATGGACTTAGTCACTTATATAGAGAGCACTGTAATGTATGAAGTCCATGAACTTAGTCACTTATATAGAGAGCACTATAATGTATGAAGTCCATGAACTAAGTTACTTATATAGAGAGCACTGTAATGTATGAAGTCCATGAACTTAGTCACTTATATAGAGAGCACTGTAATGTATGAAGTCCATGAACTTAGTCACTTATAGAGAGCACTGTATAATGATTGGCTAGTAGTGTCTTGAATGTAGATCATATTATATGGACATTTCCCATTCTTTATTATGTATATGTTTTATTACCGTAACATATTTAGTATTTATGAATATATGACTTTCTTGTAACCTAGTAACATACTTTAAAATCTTCTCTAACCTTCTTAGTGCATTTTTAATTTTACGCCTTGTAATAGTAAATGTGTTATAAATAGAAATGTGATACAACTGGTTTAGTCACATATCATTTAAACAGTGTGCTGCAAACTTTCTGTTAAAACTTGGACTTAGTATTTCTTAGTGCTATTGTTTTTAAACATTTAATTTAATAACATAGCAGTGCATAAAAAAGGTAATATAACTAAATTAACTTTACTTGTGATAGTTTACTTTAAATTGGGACCTAGTTGTGCCTTTATTATTTTTATTTTTATTTTTTTTAACGTCGTATTCAACACATATAGGTCATATATACGATGGCCAGCTCTTCCTACTATAGGTTTCCTGGACACATTTCTATCACCAGTACTAACTTACCCTACCACGAGGCCGACAACTCATGTATAGGGTATGACCTACCGCGACTGGGTTCGAACCCGCAATCTCCGGATTCGAAGTCAGACATGCTAACCACCACGCCACAGCCGCAGCTCTTTGCCTTTATAAAGTGAAAAAAAAAAAATGATGAAAATTAATAGAAAATACATCATAGGAAGATTTCTCCAATTTGTTGTTGATTTTGCTTGTTTACTTGGATTTTGTTTTTAATTTTTTCTGATACATGTATACTCTAATAAATTTAAAAAAACCAGGAATGATACATAACTACAGTAAAGTTCCACTATTAAGACCAGCAAAATTGATGGTCTTAATAGCGAAACGGTCTTATTATAGAGACCATTTTGTTCATAAATTTAAAGTATTTGTGTCTGAATAATTGTCAAAAATCGCATGATTTTGAAATAACAAAAGTGGTCTTAATAGCGGAACTTCACTGTATTTATAATTTTATTCAACTGTCAGTGGTGCATATATTTACTCTGCTGATTTAAATACTTGGTATAAGTGTTTGAAACAATTTATGCAGCGTATAAAGTATAAACAACTACAACTCACTGGCTAATGTAGGCATTTTTAGAGAAAGAAATGTAATGGTATTTTTAGTTTTATACAATATTTTAATGTTTGTAGTTTTTGGCTGCAGCAATAATTTGACAAAAAGGGTTTATAGGGTTAGGGTTATGCTACAGTCCCATAAACATGAAAATAGCCGTGAGGGCACCGTACGGGTGCCGTGCGATCAAGCTCCGCAAGGACCCGTGCGAACTCTTGCGTACCCGTACGGACTGTTACGTTTTTACTAGGGTCCGTGAGATTAGCAGTGGACACACGTATCAGTCAAATCGTGAACAAAGTCGTGGCCGAGTATGGATTAAGCTTGCATATCTTCCAGCTACGGCTCCGTACGGGTGTGTTGTTTGGTGTCATGTGTGTACCGTCACCTTAATACGCAAGGCATCCCCAAGGCATCCCACGGCCTACGACTGTCTGCACGTACGGGTCCGCAACAAGCCACGATTTTATGGGACTGAGGCATTACATATTTTTGTTTTCACTCTGAAAGTCTTATGACTATATAACCTGATTATGCAAGCTAAATGTTATTTACATATTAATGTTTTATTTTCTGTAAGGTAAGGACTATGGAGATATCAAATTACCATTATATAGTTGGTCTTACATTACCTGACCTATTGTATGTTTTACTGAACTTTTGTATAAGGTGGGTTCAGTGGAAAACGGTCGTAACTCAATATAAGGAAAGAGTGAGTTACAACCGTTTAGTGCTAAACCCACAATATATCTACTGTGAATATCAGAGATCAAATTTTTGCTCCAGTAACCTTAAAAAGTAGAGTACTACCGTAGTTTGAATTATATTGTACTGTATTAATGAAAAATTCTGCTGGTATTAATTTTGTGGACATTTGTCCGAGTGTAGAAATTACTTCAGTGAAAATATCTTAAATAGAAGGATAAAATTTAAAAAAAGAAGGATGAAATATTGAACATAATTATCAAACAATGCCCTGTTTAGATAAAACAATGGTGTATTGTATTGCTACAGTAATCACCAGTTTTAGATGATCCAAACAGATAAAACATCAATATCTTAATAGACTTGATTCAGAACATGAGCTATCAGATGGGTTTTTTTCAGCTGAAAAACTTTGTACCCATATACTTATATTGAACTAAGTTTAAATTTAAATGTTGGTAACCAGAGCAAAGGATTAAATATTATGTATTGGATCCTTTTCAGCAATAAAATGTAAAATAACTCCATTCTGCACAGATGCATATGTTACTAACAGCTAATTCAGCTGGAAAAACCATAACTATGAATTCAGAATATGAAATGTTCCAAATTGTACTCCACATATTTTGTCTACAGGATGAAAACAAACTTTATTGTTTGATAAACTACAAAATTTGCTTCCCACAGAATTGCCCCCTCATTTAGTAACTGTAGGTACATGTATCTATGTGACTACAAGGTATATTATACTAACAAGAAATATATCTATAATTTGATGTGTTTTTTTAAGTAGTGTCTTTTTATCGTCAAGAATAAAACAGTCACGGTCAGTAAACATGATAATAACTTCATACAATTGTGTACATGAGCCACTACTTAAAGTTGACCTTCCTAAATTATTGATCGTTAACCGAATATATCTATTTTTAATGTTTTTTTTAATATGACCCAGTTTAAAACTTATTTATTGGTTACTTGATTTCCATTTCTGAAAATTAAGTGTAAATTTTTTATTTGTTCAATTTTGAAGACAATATATTTGATATATCTCCATTGTTTCAGTGATATTTTGACTTCAACAAATCAACATTGTGTTAGAACTCTACAACAAAAATGTCATCAATTAAATTTGCTAAGATTTTACTGAGTGGGAATCAGATGTGTTTGACAAGATGTTGTCGTAGATTTGTTCATCAGTCAAGTGTTGTTTTACAGAAACAAGAGGATCCCCCTGTTGTAAGTTTGAATTATTTTATGTTTTAATTGTTTATTATTTTGTTTTTCAGTCTGACAACTATTATATGTACTAATAGTGATTGTTCAAGGGCTGTATAGGGGCATGTGGGGTCCGCCCTTTTTCACACCACACTTACCATTTTCTTTAAAAACAAAACCTATATAATGTATGCTGAAATCGTGGATGGGTCAATGTTTTCACAACTTGTTCTGAAATTCAGGATTTCAAGGGCTCTGAAAAGCACTTTTTTCTTTTGTATAAGTTTATGACTCAGACTCAGGAATATTAGGGCTACAATAGAAACATTAAAATTCAATATGCCCTTCATTTGCTTCCCCCCGGTACATTCTCCAATGTGTTTCCAATAATGAACAATCACTAGACTAATTTCTACATGTATGTTTTTATTATAAGACGTTAGATGTTTATAAATGTTGGTCTTTTTGTTGTTAATATCTATAAAGGTTTTGATTGCAAATAGCTCTAATATCAACATTCATGATTTGAGAGGTTGCTGCCTGATCAAATCATTAAAGACTGAGTCCTCGTCTCTGATGGAGGAACTCTGTCTATAATAAAAGGAAGATTAACAGTTTTCAAAGCAATAAAATGTCCTAGACTACAGAGGAACAACTTATTGTTTATTGTTTAGTTGTCATCTAGTATACAAGTAGAATTTATAATAAGCTTTATAATATAACATTTTGTAGTATTAATTTTAAAATCATGACAAAGTAGTCACTTACAGTATGAATCAAAGGTGATCAGCACTGAGCCATTCTCAATCCTTAAGTTAAAAAATGCAGTTTAAAGTCTGCTGCGGTACACATGTTCAGCCGACATAACAATTTTGTATAATAACCCCTGATCATCAAATCACATTTAGGTATGTGATCCCTGCTGTACCCATTTACACTCTGGTGGTATGGAACAACTGTAGGAAAATTTCTTGCTCAGGAAAATGAGCAGTTCCTCTATTAGGAATCAATTCTTGATCACTCTATCTATAAGGGTTAGATGCCATGTTCCTACAACCACAGAGGACATTGATATCTTACTTACATGTTGTGTGTTTGATGGTTCTAGACTGTGCTGGTCACCTTTGGTATTTATAATACAGATTTCTTGTGTGTTGAATTCTGACATCAGTTAATGTTGTTATACATGTAGTCTCTAAGTAAACTAGGGCTGCAACTATTCCATACGATACATTGAAAATTGATTGGGAGGGCGCTTATTCCATTTCTATGACCTGAGATTTTTTATTCAATACTGGCCTTTAAACTTGTGAATTAAAGTTATAAGTATTAAAGACCTAGTGATAGATAAATCAGTTTGGAAATTCATTTACTTTATTGATCTTGTTCTGAAATAAATGTTAAGAAATTAAGTAACTACGTGTACTTTGTTTTATCAAAATAAGTTAGTTTTAAGCTCAAATGAGTGTATTACATGTACTGTACATTTAAAATAAACTTTACCATTAATGAAACGAATTATAAAAATAGAATCGAAAGAAAGAAATGGAATTAAATCAAAATGACTGTCCAGTGAATTGTTGCAGCTCTAAAGTAAACCCGAGTATTTAACCACAGGTCTTTATCAAAATGAATTGTCCTGCTTCTGTCTTACTGTACAATACTTGTATAATGGTAAACATCTGTTGTCATGTCTTGTTGTCAAATATTGTAGAATACATTCTTCTCTTTTATTCTTCATTTAAACAAACCAATGGGAACAACATGATATATGTTTAATTGATGTATAGTTCATTTTTTCTCAACTGTCAAAACTTGAATAATTTTACGGTGAGTGCATCTGTTAACATTATCATTGTGATACATCCATGAGTTTCCGAAAGTGTGTATTATGATCGAGTAAAGCTGCTTACGCCATATGATATGTTTTAGTCAAGATATATTTAATAACAATTAGACCGCCAGTACAAAAACAATGCATTCAGTCACCGTGAAATTATCAATCTTTGACAGTTGAGAAAAAAGGGACTATGAGATAATTTCATGCCAGTGATTGTTTTCACTCATAATCACACGTTTCAAATGTTGGTATCATACTGGGTGGTCAATATGGATGACATTGATATAAAATATTTAAAGAACGTGTCAAAATCAATGAGAAAGTTTGCATGTCCATGGTTCTGTTTTATTTGAATGGAACTAATTTAAGAAATGTTAATGTTAAATATTCTACATGCAATTCCATCTTGTCAGAATATTGTTTTTCAAAATTTTGTAAAATTGAGTCCAACAGTCTTTGACACCCAGACATAAAACAGTTTTTTACCATTATAGTATATGATTATATTGTTATAAGTGGCCTTTTGTTTGAACATTTTGTACTACAACCATTACTTATAACTTTTGTTTTGTTTTACTTTTCTGGAAAAATATTGTGGGCTATTTTTTATGAATACATTCTTGGTGTTACTCTATCTTGGCATTTTGTTCTTATTTTGAACATCTAAAAACTGATTCTTTTTAAACCTTTTATGTTTGGAATGAAATTTTCTGTCTTCCAGATTTCATTTTTCTCTTCATTTTCATCAAAAATAAATGGCTAGACTTGATTATTATGATATCCACATAAAATATTTTTCCCATATTCTATAATTTATTATTGATACATGTACATGTTTATCCAGAAACCTACCACTTAATTAAATAGACTGTTAACCCATTACTAGTTTTTACTTGGACAAGAATTGACCTTTGAAGGCTTTCATTCTATAATAATCTGATGGAGGCATTTTAGAATAAATTGTATCATTTCACTTGACAGGGATGCTACTCGGCCAGAGGTTATTTGATCCCAAATTCTGGTTACTATGTTTATAATTTTTAACCTCCAATTTCCACTTCAGACTTTTGTATTTCCCCAAAATAAGGCGTAATGTGCTCCTTTTCAGAATTTAAAAGTATGTGATCCTTTCACCATATTGGACTATTTTGTCTGTACCCTCAGACACCCTATTTTTTTGGTGATGGGGAAGGCATACAAAAATGGTCATTTTTGGGGGCAGGCTTTTATTTAGTGAAATCTACCAAATCCGCTCTAAAACATTGAGACTTGGGGCAGCTATCTTAAGGGGAGAGGTGGGGGTATAATGTGTGAAAACATGCTGTTGTCTATTAATGGGTTAACATGGCACTTTACTTTGACTATATCAATTCATATGTCGTCATAGTTTGCCACATTGGTCAAGTGTTGAAAGTGCCTGACTTCATAGTGGTAACCTTTCACTGATAGAAGGGTTGTAGGATAAACTTCTCACTCAGTGGAGAGACAAGGTTGTGAACAGACACTAGATGTCTAGTACTGATGTAGCCCAGGAACTATTTATTACAGATATATGCCTACATACTCAAATGATAGCTGTTACCTTAATTTGGATGTGTTTTGTTTTATAGCAGGGTTTTTACAGGCTTGAAAAGTACTTTAGAATATTAAGGTGTGTCCTAAAGATAATATGAGCCTGTGAAGTATTTATACATCAGTGTTAGTTCTAAAAATGCTACTTGAAATGCATATATGCTATGTGTTTGCCCTTACATTTTTGTAAAAGAAACTTTGTCAGGGGTATTTTGGGGGGGGGAGAGGGGCTACAATTCATGTCAGTATGAATGAATGTTTGAGCAGTGAGATAATACTAGAAAACAGTATTCACCTAGATTTTTAAGTGAGAAATAAAACTTTGAAAATCATCTTTTTTTGCCCTGAAGAATGATATAGAAGGTACCGTCTGTATAAACCCTGATATATATATATATATAATGTACTAAACTCTTGTGGTGTGTGGGTATACATACCATGTTTGTTTTCAGAAACTATATAGAGGTCTCTAAGTACAAGTTGATACTTGGAAATGAACAAAATTTTGTTGATAATAACATTGATCTAAAAAAACAGATTGGACATTTCATTCCTTTATGATTTCTGGTATTTCTGAAGTTCTCCTCACAAAATGATGTTACATTTTGATAATATTGACAAAAGTGGTCTATTTGAGATACTTTGAGATACTGAATTACAATGAAGTGTACAGTGTATCCTACTACAGGCTGATTAATTATGTCACTTTGTACTCATATGTTTCCCTACACAGTATCTTTCAAAACAGCAGACATCTGTCCAAGTTAAAAGATAATGTCCATTCTGGTGCAAGAGGTCAATGTTTATTGTGATATAAAGTTAAAATAATATAAACTAAGATATATAGTTTATATTGCCATGTTTCTGCATCATTCCAATTTTGCTATTTCATGACTTGAACGTACAGGCTGGCCCAGAGCAGGTATGTACATGTATTTATATTTATATTGATATTTCTCCTGCCTACATACAATTGTTTTATGTATATGACAAGTGAATATCAGAGTATGTACATGCAGTGCTTTTTTAAGTAAAATACCTGGTAAGTCACATTCCAAAAAGAAATAGAAAATGTCAGTGTTTTAGTGTTTTAGCTAACCTGGGCACACAGTTCCCAAGGTGATCTATTGTGACTGATCTATCTGGTGTCCGTGTATGTATTAGTGTATGCGTTAATACACCCTCGTCAATTCTTAAAAATATAAAGCCGCCCGGCTAGCTCAGTTGGTAGCATGCAAGTCTACTGATCGAGGGGTCAATTCCTGGGTGGGTTTCGATTCTTTTGTAAAGCTTGGTCATGAAATTATTTCTACAGCCATTCTCCCTCCTACCAATTATTCTTAATTATGTAGGGCAGTTGTCAGTCACTGATGAAAGTATGTGCCTAGTAGTTGGTTAACATTTAAATCCAGACCTTTAGCCTTTGTAGAAAAGTGAGTAGGTGGACTGACCGCTGTTATATGACCTTTACAATGTGTTGCTACGGCGTTAATCCCAACAAAACAAACAAACAAATAATCTTGAAAATACCTCTTGTTTGAAACCATAGGACCTAGTGCTTACATATTTCATTATTTAGGATGTAGTATCACATTCTGGTCCTGAACAAACACTGATCAAATTACCAGTATTCAGTATTGAAGCCACCCAAAGGGTCAACAGGAAATCATGATGTTAGCAATTCTTCTCTAAAACCATGAGACCTAAAGCTTCTTTATTTAACATGTGGAATCATTTGAAAGTCCTCTATAAGAATTGTTTAAATAATGTCCTAGAGTTTAAAATTGATCCCATATTATACAGTTACATACTGCTGAAAGTTTTAAAGAATCTTGTGTTGCTACAGGATCTAGGATCTAGGTTTAAAGTGAGCGGTTCTCGGGGTCCTGATGTTTTTCTTTTTGATCACTTTTTCATCATGTCAATGTTCATTCACCAATTTTCCCTCAAAATAAAAAGCACTGACCTTGCAATATTTTCTGATTGTGATCCAGAAAGTTTTTTTTTCTGATTTAAAATGGTAAGTAAGTTGGAATTTAATCCTGGCAATCCTGGTTCAGTACCAGGTTACATATGGCCATACCCATCCACTGAGGTTTGGCAATAGTGATGTTTTCATTTAATTGCTCCTCTTGGAAGGGTAAGAAAATACTGGTAAAACATTCCAGGAAATATGATTTGATGAGCTGGACACCATAAAATAACTGAAAAAAGTTGATAAAATCAAAATGAACAGATGTACAGATGATTTATCTGGGTACTTGAATTATTTGTTTATTGTTTTAAGACTTAGAACATGTTCTTGTTTATTTATTTTTATATTTAATAAGCAAACATCTCTATGCTTTTACTAGTTGGTTTGCTTGGACTGTTTTATGTTGAAACTTTCAAGGCTTTGACTGTTACTGGTGATTAGATTTACTCTGTGCTTTGTTACTATCTGAGCCATGATATCAAATGGAAATGAATCTTTAGCTTGGATTTGAGTTACTCTGATCTTTAGCTTTTGCATTCACTCACTAAATGCTTGATTTTTCTAAAAGATTTGCTGCAAAATTTCCCAAATATAGCTTGTCCTTGCAAAATCTGTAATAACTCTTACTTTTGCAACGAGGGATATTGTCAGTACCAGGGCTTTTTTCCTTTATATAACAGGGGTAGTTATAAGTCCCCTTCTCCTTAAGATAATTTGAAATCATGCAGTTTTCCCAAAATTTGAGTTTATTATGGGTTTTTCTTTCTTCTACCAATGAATTGGAGATAAAGTTTCCCCAAATGTTCCATGCAAAGAAATACATCTGCAAGAAAGCCCTGAGTTACCTTTCCCTGATAATATCTAAGGGGGTCTAATTTGTTGGTAATTCCTATCAGATGGAATGCTCTGATCTTACCTTTGAATTTCTTTGTTAGAGTTGTAAAATATTTGATAATATGTTGTTCTTGTTAATATATATATTGATTAGTTCGATAAAATATATAGAGTTCTTCCCCCTAACTCTTAGCTTGTTTTCTGATTTCCGTCAATTAAAAAAAACTTAAAAAAAAAGTAATTCAAAATTGAATGTAGTCAATTAGCTTTGAAAGTAAGGTAAAATCTGAGTAATCCAACTATTTATTCTTTTGATATTGTTTTACGCTTACCTGATCCTATTTGAAGAGTATACAAAGGGAAATAACTGACTTATGTTCCATAATATCCTTCATAACTATAAACCCTTTATACCTTGATATACTGTGGGACCATCAAATGATATTGAAAAACTGATGAATTATTTCATATTAAAACTGTATCGTGTTCAATTACACAAAACGTTACAGAACGTTACATATCGATACATTCGGAACTCCTCGGCCATTCGCTGCGAATAATCTAATCTAATACACAAATATGCGATCGTTAAGGCAATGAGTGATGTTTCAAAATTTACGGACTAAAAACGAAACATCACTCAATGCCTAAAGGATCATATATTTGTTTACTTTAACACCGGTAGTTTCAAAATAGCGTCTAAATATGTCCGAGATTATTCGCAGCAAATGGCCGAGGAGTTCCGAATGTATCGTTACGGAACGTTCCGTAACGTTCGCGGTAACTGAACTCCCTACTGATGTTATTGCCTAGTTCTATATTTGGTAATCCTTTAAAACATTGAATTACTGAATGGTTAAAACTTTTCCATGTGCTACAGTACACACTTTATCTAATTGTTAAAGTATGCTAAAGGGATTGAAGTTTTAAAAATCTGACTCAGTCTCAACTTCTTTGGTTAATTACTGTAAGGATTTGTGTTTACTTAAGTTTTTTATTGTCTGCTAAAGAATTTTGTGAACATGTTGATTAAAATCTTAAGACATCTTAAGCCGCCCGGCTAGCTCATGATCAGTTGATGGCAGGCAAGTCTACTGATCGAGGGTCGTGGGTTCGATTCCCGGGCGGGGCATACTTTCGTGGAGTTTGGTCATGAAATTATTTCTACAGACATTCTCCCTCATACCAATGATTTTTATACCCCCGCTTCGAAGAAGAGGGGGGTAAACTGTTTTACCCTTGTCCATGCGTCCGGCCGGCCGTCCGTCCGTTACAAAATTTCCGTCGCAGTTTTCTCAGCAACTATAACATGCAGCAGCCTAATACTTTGCATATTGCTTCTTCCCATAGTCCCATGTGGTGTAAAGCGATTTCATGCTCCTTGCTCATCTACTTTCTGTTTGTCGCAAATTTTTAAATTTTCGCGGGGGTATCACTAGTGAGCATGAGCTCACAGATTTACTTGTTAATTATGTAGGGCAGTTGTCAGTCACTGATGATAGTAAGTGCTTAGTAGTTGGTTAACAGCTAAATCCAGAGGAGTAAGTAGGTTGACTGACCGCCGTTATATGACCCATAAAATGTGTTGCTATGGCGTTAAACCCAACAAAACAAACAAACAAATAAGACATCTTATGTATGTATATATTATATCATGGAGAACAGTCTGAAAAGTCTGGACCCGGGTCAGTAGCGCAGTTGGTAGCACGCCAGAATTTGGAATCTTGTATCCGGAAGGGGGTACAGGTTTGAAACACACCTTGGGAGGTTATGCCCTTCCATGAAAATTTGACAATAATGTCAATTTTCCTCCATTGATAAGATATATGGAGAAGTTTCCGGCCTTGCGGAAGGGTAGTAGAGTACTGGTTGTAGACAAGGGTCCAGGAAAGCTAGGTTAGGTGCACTGGACGGCGTAAAATGACCAAAATTGTGTTGACACGGCATGAAACCCAATAAAAAAAAAAAAAGTAAATTAAATTGAAAAGTCTGGAGATTTATTGTGTAGAGAATTAAGCATGTGATGAAAATCTTTACTAGTTGCTTGTTGTTAAATTTATATGACATTTTACAGACAAGATGTGGGCAAATAATGTGTCTATCAAACGTCTTGGTCTTCCAAGCACCACTGGGTGGTAGACACAGACTCTAACCTACAGGCTCATTGTAGATTATGTGACACAATAAAAGAAATCACCAGATAGATTAGTCAGACTGTAAAAATTCACAATGCTTGAATTTGGCACTTTTGTCCGTGAAAAGTGCTTAAAACGTGCTTGAATTTGTCACTAAAATTCTGTATGAACCCTGAATTTGAGTGTAAAAAGAAACAATGAGCTGGGTTTTGGATGTGACTTTAACCAAAGCTGTTCATATGCTGTTAAAACTCTAAAGTTTTATCATTTGTTCTTTAGATTAAGTGAAAATTGTTAAATGCTTGTTTTGTTTTGGATGTCACGTGCATGTATTTATTATTTGAAAATTTCAACAGATTTCTATGAGGTGTTTAGTCACTGCTACCAGATATTGTTTTAAGCTTACCTGATCACTTGCTGTAGGTGGCTGTGAACTTATATTGCATGTTGTTGTATTAACTCTTCCCTATAGGAAAGGATTAAGTGATAGGGTAAATATTGATCTGAAAACATGATGTAGAATTGTCCAACATTAACAAATTATCTCATAGGATACTGATAGCTTGTTAGGATAATGTTTTAGTAAGATGACATTTATTTATTGTTTGAAAAGCAATTGAAACATTCATTTTGGACTAAGTAAACTATAATGAAAAGTGATATTGTTTTTTAAGTGATTTGATTACAAACAACATGGTTGTATGCATTTTCTGTGTTTACATGTAAAAAATCTAGAAATTGAAGTAAACCTTTTTGTTTTTGGTTGTGATATTTCTTTCAGATCTGTAAATTTACATATCACTTGATCCTTTCTGTTCTAGATTGTCGATTATATGTTCAATATTACCCATAGTGTTGTATCTTAAGCCTGTATCACACAGAACATACAGTTTATACCGTTGACCACCCCATGTAAACCTTACATACAACTGAACAAACCATGTGTGTATCATTGAAAGCTGTGTATGATTTTTTAAACTTTTAAAAAACTGGTACGGATGTCATGTCTGTTTATAACTGTGCAAACGTTCGTGCAAGACTCTGAGAGACCATATGAGACCGTATATTACAACCTAACATGAAGTCTACTATAGTTTGTTTTTTCTCAACTGTCAAAACATGAATTATTTCACAGTGACTTTGTGCTCTTTATTTTACACCCATGGTATTGTGATAGTGTGTAATCAATCACCGTGAAATTATTCAAACTTAGACAGTTTGGAAAAAATAGACTATACACGAGTGATGAAAATTTATGAAGCTGTCAAAATTAGTTAATTTATAACAAATCATTAACCAATGTGTGATAATTCAAGCAAAACTTGATCAGAAGTTGCTAGGACTGTATGAAAACCCTGTGAATGTTGAGTAAATCAAGTGAAGGTTGTGTTTGATTGTACTAGACTGTATCAGACTGTACTAGACTGTACTGGGAAATTTTAAACAATAATAAAAAATCATATGCAAATCGTGACAAACCTTGCTCGACCGAGTTTATCCATGCTTTATTCATAAATTATTCAAGCTAAATTTGAGTGTAACTGGTACTAGCTATAATCCCCAGGCTTGATTGGAGTCCAATATTCGTACATGTTAAGGTTCAAGTAAAGTCTTTGTTTGCATTAAAAATAGTAAAATGAAAAATGCTATAACTTTTTCATACTTCCATCAAGAGCAGTGTATTATACATCAAAATGTTCCTTATGAAACATACAATGTGATGCTGGTAATTAATTCAGATGAAAACGTTTACCGAATGATGCATTTGCAAAATTGATGCTGTAAAACTGAAAATACTAAAAGACATTAAGATTTTTTTACGAACTAATTTAACATTAAATCATTTATAGAACATAATAGTTCATATTCCAATGAAGGTATTCCACTATTAAAAACCTAAATAAATGTTAAAACAAAACTAAGGAAAATGAAAAACATTTTAACAGATAAAAGTGTAATGGGTTTTCACGACCCTGTTTCTACTTTCACTTTAGTTTTTCAATTGCCTTAGTTTTGTTTTAATATTTATTGAGGTTATAAATATTGCAGTACCTTCATTGGAATGTGTACTATAAGGTTCTGTAAAGGAATTAATGTTCAATTTTGTTGCAAGAAAATTTTAATGTAATTTAGTATTTTTATTTATGCAGCATCAATTTTGCAAATACATCTTTTGCTAAATATTTTTATCGTAATTGATGACCAGCATCACTTTGTATGTTTCATAAGAAACATTTTGATGTATGAAACAATACTGTTGGTGGAAATATGACAGAATTAGAGCTATTCCTGTTTTACTATTTTTTAGCAAACCAAGACTTTACATGAACCTTAACCCATGTACAACCGAGTATACTGTATAAGAACTGTGTCCTAAGCTGTGCTCTGTGTGAGACAGGCTTTATAAAGCTAGGATAGTAAATGTCGTTTCTTTTTCTCAACTGTCAAAACATAAATAATTTCACAGTGACTTGGTGTTCTTTGTCTACACTCATGATATTGTGTTAGTGTGTATTCAATCAGCATGAAATTATTCAAACTTTGACAGTTGAGAAAAGATGGACTGTAAACATCCATTTAATGTTAGTTACATGTATACAGTGGAGCCTTGGAAAACTGAAACATCACAAAACTGGAATCCTCATTATACGGAACCATTCTGGTTGTCCTGAATAAAATAACTTAAGAATATGAAAGTTTGCAATTTTATAATCTCCTATATGAAACTGTTGGATGGACAACTATTGGTGACTGTGTTATTTTATTATTAATAAATTGTGATAATATAAATCTATGTTTGGTTGAATATAAAGACATTTGTTTAAATATTTCTGTTTTCACAATGGATTAAGGAAACGGAAACAATTACCATCACTTAAAAACATTGACTCCATCTTAGTTGTCAATAAACTATATCCGGAATTCAAATATTTGGGTTTTCCCCTCCGGTACAAACAAACTTTCACCGTTACAATGAAAACACATGTACAAAGAACAATAGGATTTAATCCATAGTTTGTGCTATTTAGCAATTATGTGTAACTAACTTTGTTTGTACCACCTGGGCACGGACGGAAAAACCCATTAATTTGAATTCTGGATTAGGTCTATTAGATCTTAAAGGACTTACAAAACTAGAGTACACTAGCTGCATGTACTTCTGTTCAGTATTAACAAAATGAAACAAACTTTTTGTTCAGCCCCATGTGTGTTTGGTTTTTTTAAGCTTCACTGTATTTATACCCCAGAGTTACCATTTTGTATGTTTTAAAATTTCCATAATTATATTAACTATTTCACATCATTTGTATATTAAACATATCATATTTTGTAATTCCTTATATTACATTATATTATGCATGCAATGGAAGTTATACCATTTTTAGTCATTTCCTTTCATGTTTGTAGATGTAGGAACTTTTCCAGAAATAATCCAAATATGGCAAGAGTAAGCATATTTGCCATAAGGTTGTCTGGGACTGTCACATATTTGAAACAAACGCTAAAGTCATTTGTAAACATTTGTAAATATAGTGCGTAAATATTGACCCCGATCTGACATTTCACATTTGCATCTATTAAGTTATCTACACATATCCAGAAGAAAGTCAGTACCACGCCTGTTCCACACTTCGGCAGTGATCGAAAAATTATCGAAGTATGTTTGTGTGTTAAGTTTTAACTCATAATCCTCACGATCACGGTGTAATCGAGAATTAATACTACATTCATATGTAATGAATATTCTTGCATATAGGTCAGGTCGGGGTCAACATTTACGCGCAATACATGTCAGGTAAATTACTCTGATAATGGTAGATTTTTTCTACCAAGTTCACTTAGTGGCCAGTTTTTCCATTATGAATTATGATTAGGAATGTCAACCAATCTGATTAAAACCCGATCTTAAAGTGTTCCACCAGCCCACTCGCTAATTTAGATCTGGCCGTTTTCAATCGAGAGTCAGGTACAGGTGACCTTTTCTCATCATAATATTCATGACGAATTGTTATGATTAGTAACTTGTCGTCTACATTACGCAATTTGAAATGAGCCATCCAATCACAGACTGTGAATAATACTGCTGTTAAATTAGCTCGCAAACCTTGGTCTAAAAATAGAAATTAAGAAATCAAAATGATATTAATAGTGTTTTGTCTAGATGAAAGCTACACATTGATTGGTCGACATAAATTTCATCTCAACGTGACCCTCCATTGAGACCTTAGAGATCCTGTACGACAACGCTCTACAGGATATCTGTTTACGGAGATAGGGATGTCAACCAGAGTGGAAATCACTTTGAGTTCAGACATCCTGATGTTCAGATCAATATTTCAGTACCGATATTGGTAGTAACAAGTTTTTGCAACCATTTTTAGCCGGATTTTTCAACTAAAAAATTCATCTAATAGTTTGGCGAAACACGGGTGGGCGGGCGTTTGGGTGGGCTGGCAATTGGGCGGGCATCCAGTGTCGTTAACAACTGAGTTAAAGTTTTCAATTTAGCATATATTTCTGCGATTTATTGTCAGACTTTTATAAAACTTCATACAATGATAACATACCATGTGATGAACAGAATTAGAAAGTTACCACAACTCTACCTGGCTTTATTATGGATTATTTCCCTTTGTAATTTTTGTGTTAAAGTTTTTAAATCCGGCTTTAATGTATTTTCCACATTACATTTCTTGTTATACTGTAGTTTACTGTTATTCTACTCTTTCTAATCTATCATCAGACTACATATTGTTGCAGGCAGGATTGTACAATAAAAGAAATAACATTTAAAGATAATGAATGCATACAATCATATCTTTGTTTAATAAACATGATCTAAAAATTAAGTAACAAATCATGTCCTTTCTTTTATATTCAGTAAACTTTAATTGAAAATATGTTGCAATATGAATGCATATAAACATGACTTATAAAGTTTGATGAACAGTGTTTAAATTCAATCA
The DNA here is from genome assembly GCA_025267735.1 of Mactra quadrangularis. Classification (NCBI taxonomy): domain Eukaryota; kingdom Metazoa; phylum Mollusca; class Bivalvia; order Venerida; family Mactridae; genus Mactra; species Mactra quadrangularis. The sequence continues at coordinate 43,747,554 of CM046304.1, read as the reverse complement.
TGAAAGTGGTATAGATAATAATAATAATAATAATAATAATAATAATAAGCAAATGTTAATTAATAGATGCCATTATACAAAATCAAAGACTTAATGAAAGAGCATAAAACATAAGTACTTCCACCAGTAATCATACAATGATCTTGCATGCAATATCCATCTATAGAAAGTTTTAAAATGTCTGAGTGGTGTTAAAACTTTTTCGAACCGCGGCTGTGGCGTAGTGGTTAGCATGCCTGACTTCAAATCCAGAGATCGCTGGTTCGAACCTGGTCGCAGTAGGTCATACCCTATACATGAGTTGTCGGCCTCGTGGTAGGGTAAGTTAGTACTGGTGATAGAAAAGTGTCCAGGAATCCTGTAATAGGAAGAGCTGTCTGTCATATATATGACCTAAATATGTGTTGAATATGACGGAAAAAACACACAAAAAACCTTTTTCATTGTCAGGACATACTAATATTGAGTTTGTAACTGTTTACTGCAATTGGTAAAAACGAATAAAACATTTATGATATTTAAACTACAGTGCATCTGTGATGTATATTGGCTTCAAGGGATTATTAATATTTTATGGTCTGCAGTGTATATCATTTTCACAAATATATAGCCAGAGATAAATGGTTGCTGAAATGTACCAGTACTTAAGATTATTTCTTGTAGTGCACTTCAGTAATATTCTTTAGATAAGATACACAACTTTTACCTCATATACATGTACATTTGTCTCACTTGGGTAGCTTTGTATTTTATCTTGTTTTATATTGCTTGTCATTTTATCAGTAATTTTCATGTTTTATTGAGCATACACATTTATGATAAAAGTTCTCTATAAATGTGGTAAATAAAAATAATGACAATAATATCACATGTATCGTCATATTTGGGTACATTTGAAAGGGTTATTCTTTTTACATACATTTGAGATTTCGTATGAAGCCCCCAAACAAATTCTGCTGTCCTCCTGCGCATATTTAGTTGATAAAAAGTTGGACATTTAACACTACAAGGTAAACTTATTGATTTAAGATTGGGTCTCTTATATCATCTCAAAAATTCATACTTAACTAAAAAAGGCTTCATGACATCTACTTACATTTTTTTATAAGATACTCACAGTAAGTACAGAATAGTTAAGACATACTTCAATCAATTTAAGTTATGAGAACGTTGGTGAAACTGGGCCCAGGTGTGAAAATTTAAGTTGTGGTGTTAATGAGTATAAGAGTTGTATAAAAATCTAGATCAATAGTAAATGCTATAAACTCAACTAATGTGATGATCTGAAACTTTTATTTCATCTATAAATCTCTAAGGTGAAAAATGGTCTGGCTTCTCATCTAAGTACAAATAGGATTTTCTCATATACATGTATATTTAGGATGGTCCCAACCATGTCCTGATAAGTAGTTCATGTATTGAGTACATTTGTAATCATCATTTTGTATACATGAGTATTCATTATGTTATTTCCCTTTGATTTTCTGCTGAATTTCTGGCATTATTCTTATCAATCAAATCCAGATAGTTTATTGTCACCTGCTGCCGCTGTCCCAGGGACTGGGGTAGAAAGCAGGCAGCTAGATCTTCTTACATCTTCTTACATCTTCTTACAATAGTTAAATGGTTTTTCAATATGAAAACAATAAGAATGAACATTATAAGTATGGCTCTACCTTTAAATTGTCTTTTTCTGTAATCAAAAATTTAAAAAATCTTAAAATCTAGCATGCATTCTTTGTGTTATTTGCATAGCTGAAAGAATTTAAAACTGATCTTAAAGTTCAGAATTTTTCTACATTCTTATACAGGATTCTCTTCCTTAGTAAAATCTTTTGAAATCAGAAATTCAATAATTTCAGGATTTTGTAAACTTTCACCCCCCATGTTTTAGTATTATGATAACCTAGTATTCCTACTGATTATATTGTTTGTTTTGTTAACTATATTAAAGCAATATGAAGATCAGAAACTAAGAAACGAACAAGCTGGTGAACTCACAGAATTAGTGAGAGACTTTTTAGATCCCGGTGTCTTCTACAATCAACTTAAAACTAAAGGAATTGATTTCTTCTGTGGTGTACCCGACTCACTGTTAAAAGGTAACATACATAATACATTTACATACATATAGAGAGATTGAAGGATTTATTACTTCTATGTCATACTTTTATACATTTTATATAACACTGTCATTTCTCGACTGAGATGTATTCATGTTCATTGGTTCCTGATGTTATGAAATTCTCTTTTTCTGTACAAGCAGTCTTCCACAATTTTCAATCCTTAAAGGAAAAGGCAAAAAATATTCCATCATTGAGATGTCTAGTATCTAATAGTGTATGTAAAATGCCTACAGCAGAAAATATAGCTGCATCTGGACTGAACCTTGAACATCTTAAATTGATTTATAGTCGAGATGGAGAAGATGGGCTCCATAGTACTTTCACATCAAAAAATAGTGAAGGACAGCCTAGAGTAACCAATACTAAAAGGACTCTTGAAACTTTGGTTCCAAATTTAGTTGACTTTTTTAAACAAAAATGTACTCAGTAGTTTACTGATAGATTTGATTCAGAACTCAACTTGATGTTTTTTTCCTGCTGAAAAGTTTTGTTTGTACCGGTTGGACCCATGCAGAACAAAGTTGAAATAAAAATGTATGTACACAGAAAAAAAGGATTTGATATATTTTGATTGCTTTTTAACAACAGCATGTGGAATAACTTCCTTCTGCATAGATGCATCAAGTCATGAATTTGAGTTTCTAAAAAGTACAGAAAATGAGAATTCATTGCATCACGAATAAATGAACTAAATATTCAATATACTCAGTGTATTAGTTTTCACAAATTTTCATATTTTATAAAATCAGTGTTCTTAGCTCTTAAGTCTACCATTATAAATTTGAGACTTTGTGTGTTGATCAAAGTTTAATATAAAAGGTTTAAACATTTTTACACACAAGTTTATCCACTGATTTGAACTGAAAGCTGTTATAAAAAAATTACCTATTCTGTATTTGCATTGTTTAAAAATATGTTTTAGTCTGTGAGCATGGAACAGGCAATCCATCATCTATTGTCAATGCTTATAAAGAGTTCACATTTAATCATTTATTGTATTATTAAAGAAATGTATGCTGTTCCTTTTATATCTATATTAGATTACTATATACACGTACAGCATAAATGATTTGAAATCTTTCCATTTTCATAACATGTCACATTTTGTATTTTCTTCCTCTCAGTATATTTATTGTATTTAATCCTTCAGAAAATAGATAAATCAAGTTGTTGTATATTAAAGATATGCTATTTTTTACCCTTACATTTAACAATCCAATACATTTATTTTATTGTACTGTCAAATAAACAATGCATATGTATGTAAATTTATATGTGCACTCAAAACTATCAGCAATTCCTAAGTTTGATTTGAGATTTGTTAAAGTTGTTATCATTACATTTTTATGAAATGTTATTTAACAGATTGGACTACATATGCTGTGAACTTGTGATGCAGTGTTTATATACTTAGTATACTATGTTGATATAACATATGTCGGTTATAACTAAGTTTTCTTCTATGATTTGTGTATGTTATAACCAAGTTCTACCATTTTAGATATATTTTACAAAATCCATGACTTGTTTTTACTTGAAATAAAAAGAAAGAATATTTCTGTATGTTTTTTTATTATCTTTTATTGATATTTGTTAAAATAGAGCATAATTCTATAAAAAATATGAAAAATTATCTCCCTTGAATTTTGACACCATAGTCATAAACAAGTATGGTGTGAATTAAATAGACGGTAAAAGTATCTAATATTTTGTTTTTTATTTCCTCATAGATTGTAGAAAATTTATATATATAATTATATGCATCAATCTTTATGGAAATCCCTTAAATTTTGGCTAGAAAATCACATGCTCTGTTATGAGATTATAAAAATGACCTTGGCCGAGAATCATTTATCATAATAAATGCATTTTTTTCATTTTTTCTGGTCATGAATTCCTATCAAAATGTAAGTTAAAGTGAATGTATATGTCATAGGAATTGGAGAAAGTAATTTGTGTCACTTATAGAGTTTATTTAGCAAAATTATAGAAGATTTAATAACTCAAGGTGTCGGAATTTTTCATATCATGGCCGAAATTAGGGGTGCGTACTGAAAATATGCATAAATCAATTTTCGAACGCTAAAGTCGCCTAAAATTTGTAATTAGTTGTCTTTTTGAATGGTTTATAATAAATGATTAATAAAATAATCATATTCTAATGTGTGGTTCAGAGTCCGTAATCCTTAAGATTATGCCATTCTGACGTTGATGTTTGATATATATGTGTATGGGCTGGTGGCCTTGTAACACATTGAAATAAAAAACTAAAGATATTTGATTTTCACTACTTCATGGGTGAACATTCTCAGTATTGATACTGATTTCAGTATTTAAAAAATAAATTACTCAATGTAATTTATAAGAAATCGATGTATTTCAGTATTTTGAACGTTGGTTTTCAGTATTTTCAAAACTCAACTTCTGCCCATGCTACTATCAAAATGTAGGATTTTATATTTTCACTGTATATATTTTCATTTAATGATACTATGAACAAAGAAACAATACTATAAATACGTATGATAATATACATGAACTATACTGTTGGCTACAATTTTCACATTATTAACAAGTCAAGAGATCAATATATTAAATGATTTCTTTCTATTCATTAACATGTTATCAGCTCATCTTTACATTTAATTAGTTACTGGTAATTAAACCAGGTCAAATATTTTTTTATATAATTACACTGCTAGCTGTAGTTATTCAAAATAAAATATGCAAAAAAATAGAATTGACTTGAAAATACCAGCAAGCTATATATGTAAACATTTATACTACATGTATATACATGTACATGAAATAAGATAAATGTAGGAGCAGTGGTCCAGTGGTAGGATGCGCGTCTCAGGTTCAATTCCCACTAGGGGCACTGCTAATTTCCTTGAGCAAGAAATTAACCTACAATTGTTCCACTCCACCCAGGTGTAAATAGGTATTGTGAGGGCTCACCTGCCTGAAGATGATTTCAATGACTAGGAGTTATTGTACAAGATTGTAAAGTCGGCTAAACATATACATGTATATGGAAGCAGACTTTAAACCTCGCTTTAACTTTTAACATTTTTAAAATATTTTCAGATTTTTGTGCCTATGTAACAAAGAATGCCCCATCATCCAATCATGTAATCACAGCTAATGAAGGTAATGCTATAGCTCTGGCATCAGGTTATCATTTAGCTACAGGGAAATCTGCCATGGTATATTTACAGGTGAGTCTTTACAATATCCTCTCTGTACACTTATTGACATACATGTTGGGTCTTCACTACTTCATGACATCTCTGGGATGGAGGCTAACTTTTAAACTAGGTTTCCTGAATAGTCAGCCAGCTAAATTTTTAATTTGCCTGACCCAAATCTTTAGTTGCAGAAACAGGTTGCTCGAACCCAAATATGGGTTGTCAGGGACAATAGGACAACCTTTTAGTGTCGAGCCTTGCCATCTTGTTATGTGCCTGGTCATGTGCTTTGTTTCACTCAACACTTGTATGATAACTGTTGCAGTATTAGTTTAGTTTCTAGAGTTCTTCTCCTTGTGGTCACTGGTCTTCCTCTTCCTCAATGCATGGGTGCAAGTTTTCAGGCATATGCCTGAAGTTCAGGTTTTTCACAACAAATAAGACAATGTTTTGCTATTAAATTATGAAGAAAAATGGTTTCAAATTACAGTTTTCAGGTTTTTCAAAATTTTCATCTTGCACCCTTGTCAATAATCTTGTAGCTGCCAGTCTTTGTTATGAATGCTGGGGTATGTCTTGTACTTATAAGTAGTACATAAGTTTGTACATATGGTTAGTTGGTGAACTATAACCAGATGCAGAAATCTTACATATTTCATTAATCACCAGTCATTATTTTATCACCTTAGATAAGGAATAGTTACCTTTGTATTCTAATGTGTATCAAAGTATATTAATTTCCTCATATATTTATATATATATGTTATATATTACAGAATTCAGGTCTAGGTAACACAGTTAATCCATTGATGTCATTAGCGGTACCAGCCGTATACAGTATACCCATGTTATTATTGATAGGATGGAGAGGGGAACCAGGTAAACGTGATGAACCTCAACATAGAGTACAAGGGCAGGCAACTCCTGGATTACTGGGTAACTTGATTTTATGTTTGTAACTGGCTGATATAGAACACAGAAAATACAGAATATGATTTATTATAGTTGACCTCTCCATGATCAATGACTCCACCTGGTTGTTTATTCGTAAGTTCTCATAGATTGAAATGTAAAATTCTGTTCCACCTTGTAATGTATTTTATTTAAACATTTGCCATCCTATAAACTTTGTTTTTATAGTATTTAACCACTTGTTGTCTGTTTCTAGCTGGTCATGTTACATTCTATGAAACATCTATGTACTAAATGATCTATAGACAACTGTAAAATATAGTGATTTTGTATAGAAGAATCAACCCCCATAATAACAGTATAGATCATTGTAGGGTTTTTCTTTTGGTGGGGGGTGGGAAGTATTGTTTCTCACAATCTGTTGGTCAGTTTGCCTGAAAAGATTAAGAATTAATGTTCTTATTATAATGATAGACACTGACTGAAAACATGAATATAAAGAAATTTAATCAAATCTGCGACCAGGTAGTTGTAGGCAGAAGTTACATCATTAGACGTCATGTATTAGTGTATAATCATCAATATATTTCAGCTGCTCTAGGAATACCTTTCCAACCTTTACCTGATTATGAAGAAGGTGCAGAACTTGCCTTACAAAGTGCTAGACATTATATGGATCTATCTAAAGGTCCATATGCCTTACTTGTAAAACGTCAAACATTTTCACCATACAAATTACCCAAGATAACACCAGAGTTTCCTCTAACTAGAGAAGATGCCTTAAAGATTATAGTTGATAATCTTGGAACTAAAGATATAGTTATTGGTACAACTGGAATGTTGTCTAGAGAATTATATGAATATAGGTAGGTGTACTCTTTGTACTTCTTGATGGATTTTTCACAAAAAAACTCGGCTTATTGTTGAGCAAAACCTGGGTGGGTGGTTGGGCAGGCATCCCTGCAGGTGGGTGTCCAGTGTAATCAACAGTTTGGTTATTTTTTCATGTACCATAATTATATATCTCTGCTAATTATTTTCAGATCTTAATAAAACATCATACAGAAATAATATATCATAAAATAAACATAATAATGAAATAAACATTACTCTAATTGGCTTAATTTAAGGTAATTGCCCTACATACATTGTGTGATTTGTTATCATGAAAAAGGTTGGAATATTTGGATTTATTCTTGCTTGCTGTCCAATTACTGTCAGTCAGCTTTTAAACGCAAACTCCATGTTTACTTGATTACAATCATTTATTAGTTACTTACATTAGATGTTGAATATTTCAGAGTATCCAGAGAAGATGGACATGAGAGAGATTTTCTTACTGTAGGTTCTATGGGACATGCTTCAGCTATATCACTTGGTATAGCAATGCAGAAACCTAGACGCCAGGTAGGAAATAGTTTATATCTCTTGGTATAGCAATGCAGAAACCTAGACGTCAGGTAGGAAATAGTTTATATCACTTGGTATAGCCATGCAGAAACCTAGACGTCAGGTAGGAAATAGTTTATATCTCTTGGTATAGCCATGTAGAAACCTAGACGTCAGGTAGGAAATAGTTTATATCATGAGGTATAGCCATGCAGAAACCTAGACGTCAGGAAGGAAATAGTTTATATCACTTGGTATAGCCATGTAGAAACCTAGACGTCAGGTAGGAAATAGTTTATATCATGAGGTATAGCCATGCAGAAACCTAGACGTCAGGTAGGAAATAGTTTATATCTCTTGGTATAGCAATGCAGAAACCTAGACGTCAGGTAGGAAATAGTTTATATCTCTTGGTATAGCCATGTAGAAACCTAGACGTCAGGTAGGAAATAGTTTATATCATGAGGTATAGCCATGCAGAAACCTAGACGTCAGGTAGGAAATAGTTTATATCTCTTGGTATAGCAATGCAGAAACCTAGACGTCAGGTAGGAAATAGTTTATATCACTTGGTATAGCCATGTAGAAACCTAGACGTCAGGTAGGATATAGTTTATATTACTTGGTATAGCCATGTAGAAACCTAGACGTCAGGTAGGAAATAGTTTATATTACTTGGTATAGCCATGTAGAAACCTAGACGTCAGGTAGGAAATAGTTTATATCACTTGGTATAGCCATGCAGAAACCTAGACCTCAGGTAGGAAATAGTTTATATCATTAGGTATAGCAATGCAGAAACCTAGACGTCAGGTAGGAAATAGTTTATATCATTAGGTATAGCAATGCAGAAACCTAGACGTCAGGTAGGAAATAGTTTATATCACTTGGTATAGCCATGCAGAAACCTAGACCTCAGGTAGGAAATAGTTTATATCATTAGGTATAGCAATGCAGAAACCTAGACGTCAGGTAGGAAATAGTTTATATCTCTTGGTATAGCAATGTAGAAACCTAGATGTCAGGTAGGAAATAGTTTATATCACTTGGTATAGCTAGAAACCTAGACGTCAGGTAGGAAATAGTTTATATCACTTGGTATAGCCATGCAGAAACCTAGACGTCAGGTAGGAAATAGTTTATATCATTAGGTATAGCCATGTAGAAACCTAGACGTCAGGTAGGAAATAGTTTATATCACTAGGTATAGCAATGTAGAAACCTAGACGTCAGGTAGGAAATAGTTTATATCATTAGGTATAGCCATGCAGAAACCTTGACGTCAGGTAGGAAATAGTTTATATCATTAGGTATAGCCATGCAGAAACCTAGACGTCAGGTAGGAAATAGTTTATATCTCTTGGTATAGCAATGCAGAAACCTAGACGTCAGGTAGGAAATAGTTTATATCACTTGGTATAGCCATGTAGAAACCTAGACGTCAGGTAGGAAATAGTTTATATTACTTGGTATAGCCATGCAGAAACCTAGACGTCAGGTAGGAAATAGTTTATATCACTTGGTATAGCCATGCAGAAACCTAGACGTCAGGTAGGAAATAGTTTATATCACTTGGTATAGCCATGCAGAAACCTAGACATCAGGTAGGAAATAGTTTATATCACTAGGTATAGCAATGTAGAAACCTAGACGTCAGGTAGGAAATAGTTTATATCATTAGGTATAGCCATGTAGAAACCTAGACGTCAGGTAGGAAATAGTTTATATCATTTGGTATAGCATTGCAGAAACCTAGACGTCAGGTAGGAAATAGTTCATATCACATGGTAAAGCCATGCAGAAACCTAGACGTCAGGTAGGAAATAGTTTATATCATTAGGTAATGCAGAAACCTAAACGTCAGGTAGGAAATAGTTTATATCATTAGGTAATGCAGAAACCTAGACATCAGGTAGGAAATTGTCTATATCATTAGGTATAGCCATGTAGAAACCTAGAAGTCAGGTAGGAAATAGTTTATATCACTAGGTATAGCCATGCAGAAACCTAGACGTCAGGTAGGAAATAGTTTATATCATTTGGTATAGCAATGCAGAAACCTAGACGTCAGGTAGGAAATAGTTTATATCATTAGGTATAGCCATGCAGAAACCTAGACGTCAGGTAGGAAATAGTTTATATCACTAGGTATAGCCATGCAGAAACCTAGACGTCAGGTAGGAAATAAGTTATATCATTAGGTATAGCCATGCAGAAACGTAGACATCAGGTAGGAAATAGTTTATATCATTAGGTATAGCCATGCAGAAACCTAGACGTCTGGTAGGAAATAGTTTATATCATTAGGTATAGCCATGCAGAAACCTTGACGTCAGGTAGGAAATAGTTTATATCATTAGGTATAGCAATGCAGAAACCTTGACGTCAGGTAGGAAATAGTTTATATCATGAGGTATAGCCATGCAGAAACCTAGACGTCAGGTAGGAAATAGTTTATATCACTTGGTATAGCCATGCAGAAACCTAGACGTCAGGTAGAAAATAGTTTATATCATTAGGTATAGCCATGCAGAAACCTAGACGTCAGGTAGGAAATAGTTTATATCATTAGGTATAGCCATGCAGAAACCTAGACGTCAGGTAGGAAATAGTTTATATCACTTGGTATAGCAATGTAGAAACCTAGACGTCAGGTAGGAAATAGTTTATATCACTTGGTATAGCCATGCAGAAACCTAGACGTCAGGTAGGAAATAGTTTATATCACTTGGTATAGCAATGCAGAAACCTAGACATCAGGTAGGAAATAGTTTATATCACTTGGTATAGCCATGCAGAAACCTAGACGTCAGGTAGGAAATAGTTTATATCACTTGGTATAGAAATGCAGAAACCTAGACGTCAGGTAGGAAATAGTTTATATCTCTTGGTATAGCAATGCAGAAACCTAGACGTCAGGTAGGAAATAGTTTATATCATTAGGTATAGCCATGTAGAAACCTAGACGTCAGGTAGGAAATAGTTTATATTACTTGGTATAGCCATGCAGAAACCTAGACGTCAGGTAGGAAATAGTTTATATTACTTGGTATAGCCATGTAGAAACCTAGACGTCAGGAAGGAAATAGTTTATATCACTTGGTATAGCCATGCAGAAACCTAGACGTCAGGTAGGAAATAGTTTATATTACTTGGTATAGCCATGCAGAAACCTAGACGTCAGGTAGGAAATAGTTTATATTACTTGGTATAGCCATGTAGAAACCTAGACGTCAGGTAGGAAATAGTTTATATCACTTGGTATAGCCATGCAGAAACCTAGATGTCAGGTAGGAAATAGTTTATATCACTTGGTATAGCAATGCAGAAACCTAGACGTCAGGTAGGAAATAGTTTATATCACTTGGTATAGCCATGCAGAAACCTAAACATCAGGTAGGAAATAGTTTATATCATTAGGTATAGGCATGCAGAAACCTTGACGTCAGGTAGGAAATAGCTTATATCACTTGGTATAGCCATGCAGAAACCTAGACGTCAGGTAGGAAATAGTTTATATTACTTGGTATAGCCATGTAGAAACCTAGACGTCAGGTAGGAAATAGTTTATATCACTTGGTATAGCCATGCAGAAACCTAGACGTCAGGTAGGAAATAGTTTATATCACTTGGTATAGCAATGCAGAAACCTAGACGTCAGGTAGGAAATAGTTTATATCACTTGGTATAGCCATGCAGAAACCTAGACATCAGGTAGGAAATAGTTTATATCATTAGGTATAGGCATGCAGAAACCTTGACGTCAGGTAGGAAATAGCTTATATCACTTGGTATAGCCATGCAGAAACCTAGACGTCAGGTAGGAAATAGTTTATATCACTTGGTATAGCCATGCAGAAACCTAGACATCAGGTAGGAAATAGTTTATATCCTTAGGTATAGCCATGTAGAAACCTAGACGTCAGGTAGGAAATAGCTTATATCACTTGGTATAGCCATGCAGAAACGTAGACATCAGGTAGGAAATAGTTTATATCACTTGGTATAGCAATGTAGAAACCTAGACGTCAGGTAGGAAATAGTTTATATCATTAGGTATAGCCATGTAGAAACCTAGACGTCAGGTAGGAAATAGCTTATATCACTTGGTATAGCCATGCAGAAACGTAGACGTCAGGTAGGAAATAGTTTATATCTCTTGGTATAGCCATGCAGAAACCTAGACGTCTGGTAGAAAATAGTTTATATCATTAGGTATAGCAATGTAGAAACCTAGACGTCTGGTAGAAAATAGTTTATATCATTAGGTATAGCAATGTAGAAACCTAGACGTCAGGTAGGAAATAGTTTATATCATTAGGTATAGCAATGCAGAAACCTAGACGTCAGGTAGGAAATAGTTTATATCATTAGGTATAGCAATGTAGAAACCTAGACGTCAGGTAGGAAATAGTTTATATCATTAGGTATAGCAATGTAGAAACCTAGACGTCAGGTAGGAAATAGTTTATATCATTAGGTATAGCAATGTAGAAACCTAGACGTCAGGTAGGAAATAGTTTATATCATTAGGTATAGCCATGTAGAAACCCTAGACGTCAGGTAGGAAATAGTTTATATCACTAGGTATAGCCATGCAGAAACCTAGACGTCAGGTAGGAAATAGTTTATATCATTAGGTATAGCCATGCAGAAACCTAGACGTCAGGTAGGAAATAGCTTATATCACTTGGTATAGCCATGCAGAAACGTAGACATCAGGTAGGAAATAGTTTATATCACTTGGTATAGCAATGTAGAAACCTAGACGTCAGGTAGGAAATAGTTTATATCATTAGGTATAGCCATGTAGAAACCTAGACGTCAGGTAGGAAATAGCTTATATCACTTGGTATAGCCATGCAGAAATGTAGACGTCAGGTAGGAAATAGTTTATATATCTTGGTATAGCCATGCAGAAACGTAGACATCAGGTAGGAAATAGTTTATATCATTAGGTATAGCAATGTAGAAACCTAGACGTCAGGTAGGAAATAGTTTATATCATTAGGTATAGCAATGTAGAAACCTAGACGTCAGGTAGGAAATAGTTTATATCATTAGGTATAGCAATGTAGAAACCTAGACGTCAGGTAGGAAATAGTTTATATCATTAGGTATAGCCATGTAGAAACCCTAGACGTCAGGTAGGAAATAGTTTATATCACTTGGTATAGCAATGTAGAAACCCTAGACGTCAGGTAGAAAATAGTTTATATCACTTGGTATAGCCATGTAGAAACCTAGACGTCAGGTAGGAAATAGTTTATATTACTAGGTATAGCAATGCAGAAACCTAGACGTCAGGTAGGAAATAGTTTATATCACTTGGTATAGCAATGTAGAAACCTAGACGTCAGGTAGGAAATAGTTTATATCACTTGGTATAGCAATGTAGAAACCTAGACGTCAGGTAGGAAATATATTTTGCATTGAGCTAGATTGCCTCTGAGTGTAATGAGATGTGTGTTTAAGTATAAAGATGTAAGATTAGACTTTAACAATCTATCATTCTGTATTGGGTCAGATTTTAAGATTGTACGTCAGATAGTAAAAATTCCAGGTCAGAATTGATGACTTTGAATGGTCTATATAGTGATGTTTTGTGCAGTATTGTATTAATGCATAGTAGAATAAATGTGTATGAGTGTTAACTTTAAACCTAAGGTCACTGATTGATACCAAGATAACCTTGTATGCTTCTGGTTACAAAGAATCCAAGTCAAAGGTCATATCTTATATATTAAAGAAAGAAAATATTCCTGTATAATGACTTACTAAGTAATGCGAACAAATTCAGTGTTTCAGCACTTAGATTAACCTATATGTTTATTTCTTACAGGTATTTTGTTTAGATGGGGATGGTGCTGTATTGATGCATATGGGTAACATGGCAACTATTGGTCAAAGAGGACAAGCTAATTTTAAACATATTATAATCAACAATGGTGCCCATGATTCTGTTGGAGGACAACCTACTGATGCTGGGAACCATAATGGTTTTGATTTTGGTGCCATTGCGAAAGGTTGTGGTTATAAAGATGTAAGTTTTGGTTTCTTGTAATTTCTTATTGAGATAAAAGTCACTTTAAGTTGGTATCAGTTATACAGAACATGGTGATAGCTGATTTTGAGTCTATCAATCAATCAATCCTATCCGATAGTTTATTTGTCATCTGCTGCCAGTGTCCCAGAGACTGGGGTAGACATCTGGCTAGATCTTTAACATCTGTCCTCCATGTAATCCTGTTTAGAGAATCACTGTTGTTCATCTTGTATGTTTCTATATACGAGTGGATTTTAATCTGCCTTGACTAGAAGCAAACATACATAACCTTGGATGAGATGTCACTATTTAAAATAGCAATTGTGTTAGTAGAAACTTTGAATGTTATATATGTAGGGTAATATGAATGAAGTTTTTTTTGTATGTTTATTAAATCAGAGTAAAATTTACCCCAATTGACTTGTTTTAGAAGTAGTTGACTTTTTTCTTCTAAAGACAATATTTGATGTTAATATACGTAGCTGGTACCAATAATTTGAATTAATAATACAATTAGTATTGGAAATAATTAAATGTGGCAGATTTGGTTTCAAGTCTGTAAGCTAACATGTAGACCTATAACTTTCAATTTCTGAAGTACCAAGCTATATTTTAAGTACAGTGTAGTCTCTACAAACCAAAATCTAGACATATCTTGTAATATTTGAAAAAAGTATCAGTCTACAAAAGTTTTAGTGAGCAAATACAAAACATACAAAAGAAATACATCTCAACAGCTATTTACCATTCCTCCGAGATGTTAGTTAGACATAACAGTAATAGAAATGTCAATGGTGAAAACTTTACATGCTGCCCTTCAGAGGTTGTCCTATGTTCAAGTATTTTTTCAAAGGATTACTCTGTATGTAACAGAGGTATAATACAGCACTTGTACTCCCTTGCCTTCAAGCTAGCTTTTTTATGGCGACAAGGTAGAGTGTCCGCTTATGACTCGAGAGGTTGTGGGTTTGAATCTCCTTTCGGACCAAGGATTTTTATCAGGTTACATGTATATTATATTGTTTGTTGTTGTCATTTCAGTATATTTTAGCTATCAACCCTGAAGATGTTGCTGCTGCTGTTGCTAAGTTACGATCAATGGAAGGACCTGTACTCCTAGAGATCAAGATCAAAACAGGAGCTAGACATGATCTTGGTCGACCTAAAACTAAACCTCTGGAAAACAAGGAAGATTTCATGCACTTCTTAGCTCTATCAAAGTGAGGATGAAATACAAGATGAAATTTGGCAGCTCTACTGAACTCACCTTGCTTGTGAGAACTTTATCTTACTCCTTGGACCATCAACTATGAATTATCTACAAATGACTTGATAACTTACTATATATAACATGTGCTTAACTTAGGTCAAGTTTTCAGGGTAAAATTGGACAAATTTCAATTATAATGTTTTTGACAAAATGATATTGAATTCATAGATGTACTATACAAGTGTGATAATGAACTCTATTGATCGAGATTATGACTTAGTTCATGATTGTTTGAGCTCTCATAATAATTTTAACTATTTTAATAATTTTATACTACTGAAGAACCCCAGGGTTAATTTTATTTCTCTGCTTATTACCCAAAAAATGTATGAAATGTTTTTATTGTAATTCTATGGAAACTTTGGATTATTTGTGTGTTTTTATTTGTCTGTTTGTATTTTTTAATTTGATATTTTTTTATATAAAGAGATCTGAATATTGATGAACTGTTACAGTATAATAAACTGTTGTTTAAGTTAGATATATTCAATGCTCTCTATGTTTGCTGGTAATTGTTTGCCTTGTGATCAGTCTGATTAAAACCTGATCTGAAGTTCACCACTAGCTTAATTGTTAATTTTAATGTGACAGTCTATATGATACCTTTTTAAGGAGATACTCATAGGGTAAGGCCATGCCAAATTGGAATTCTGTTAAGCATCAACACAAATTTGACAAACCTATGTACCTATTCAAATATATTTTTTCAATGAAATAACACCCTCATAATATGAAACAATAGTCTGAATTTAATATAAAATGGTTAGTGTTTTTTTACACGTAAAATATATATTGTATTAAAGACGCGGTTATGGTAAATTATTTACTATGAATAATGTTGTTGCCGAACACAATTTTCACTGAACTATATTATCATATCGAATCCCGGAACATCTGAATTATGTAAGAAAATTTTACCTACAATTTTGTTATATTATGATTGAGGACTCTAAAACCTACACGCATGCGGACGCTTAACAAAATTCCTATATGGCATCGCGTAAATGTACAATGTCTTTGTGATGAAACAATGTGATTATATCCAGGTAAACTAGTCAACATTGAAATTTGCTCATTTATAAAATGAATTGTCTTGATTTCATAAAATTTTATGTAATGTGTTATACATACTTGGTCTAATTATGATTGGTAAAGAAGTTACAATAGTTTATTTCAAGCAAAATAGAATACAATACAATGTATTTGGTCAGACATGACCCATGAACATTGTGTTAATACAATATATAATAAAAATGAGTTCAATGACAGAGTCATATAATCATAGTAACAAGGTGTTAGCATGCAGTAGAATTGATCATCATTTAGAGCTCGAAACATAGAGATCTTTGTTATAAAGCATTAACATTAAGATAGTGTTTACATATTAAGATAGTGTTTACATATTAAGATAGTGTTTACATATTAAGATAGTGTTTACGTATTAAGATAATGTTTACGTATTAAGATAATGTTTATGTATTAAGATAATGTTTACATATTAAGATAGTGTTTACATATTAAGATAGTGTTTACATATTAAGATAATGTTTACATATTAAGATAATGTTTACATATTAAGATAATGTTTACATATTAAGATAGTGTTTACATATTAAGATAGTGTTTACATATTAAGATAATGTTTACATATTAAGATAATGTTTAAGATAAATGTAACATATGTCAATAGACACTGAGATGTTAAACTTTTATCACAGATATACGTGCTGCCAAAAGAAAACTAGTAGATAGTATGTCAATATTTTACATCACCAAATCAAAAACTGTTAGGTATTTATTTATAGAAGTTTATTACCAAATCAGAATTATTTGTTGTTGTTTTAAATAATTTTATTGTTGTTTCTAGTTAGTTTAGTTCATTAATTATTTCAATAGGGCTTGTTTCTTTTTTTTGTTACTGAGAATAATTGTTAAAGTGTATGTAATATTTTACTTTAATGATCTTGTTGTTTAGAAATAACTTGAACAGATCTGACAAATACAATCTTAATTCTTCAGTACTTGTAGATTGTTAAATGTTGCTTCAATATAACTATAATATAGACGTTCTATTCTAACACTTTAATACTCCTTTACTTTTAGCCTGATTATTAAACCCATTTTTGAGGTTTTTTCATACATTATTTTGAAGGCACTTTTTAATAAAAAAATAAGTTAAAAGGCGGTTAAAAGTCTGCTTCCATATACATGTTCAGCTGACTTACAATCTTGTATGATAACTCCTGATCATTGAAATCATCTTCAGGCGGATGATTCCTTACAGTATACATTTACACCTGGGTGGAGTGGAACAATTGGAAGTTAAATTCTTGCTCAAGGAAAGTAGCAGTGCCCCAGGACCTCCTGATCACTAAGCATGTGTCCTACCACTGGACCACTGCCCCCTTTTTATGCACAAGTAAATGCTAGGCTAGTAGGTTTAAGGTATGTTTGTGATATAGCTGTTAGAAATAAATGAAGTTCCAGTAATCAAATAATAAGCCCCCCTATAATAAAACTAGTATGAAAATAATAAAAATAAACTATTTGAAAGACTTGTTTTAAGTTAACCTGTGACATGCTTAATAATACATATAATGTTGTGCTCTATATTCATTGTGTCAAATAATAAGTGATAATATATTTATTTTTTGTTGAGTATTTAATACTAGTTTTGTTTCATTATAAATTAGGTTAAAATGTTTAATTGTTATATCTTTTTACTGCCATAATAATTAATGTGCTTTTTGAACTTCCTAATGTATAACATTGGCTTGGCCTAAATTGCTTGTTAACTCTGTAGACATAAACAACTATTGTAGAAACTTGTGTGTGTTCTTGAAAGTGTATAATGTATGTACACTGCCGTCCAAAGTTTCTTCACAGTAATATCAAATTAAATTGCTACAATTTTTAGAAGTTTAAATTTAAAGAATTATTACATTCTTGTTTGCTTCATTCGTTATTCATGCAATGGAAATGGAATTACTATAGGTACATTTAACTTTTTGAGTTGCGGCTAGATTTATCTATCAGCCTCCGAAACTATGGTTAATGTATCGCAATATACCAATATCAAGTTTGAGATATTTTTGTTATTTCATATCCATAAGACAAATGTACTGGTTAGAAAAAAGCAAAAGTGATTATCATTTAATTTTTAACTGGTTTTACAACTTTTTGAAATTCTATTTAGCACAATATAAAATGTGAATGTGTGAAGGAACTTCTGGAGGGAAGTGTATATTGATATAATATTGATTTTATGTGTGTGTTATCTTAAAAAGTTTTTTTTATTCATTTACTATACATGTATTTGTATATATAATATACTGTATTTATGAATTGATTATATAGTTTTTATATAAAATATATTAGGGTAAAGGAATTCCTGTGCCCAATATGTTCAGTTGGACATGTATATTTGTAGAAAATTTAATATTTCCAACTTGCCCACTTGTCTGTGGACATGTAGTATATTTTAACTGTAAATATATTAACATAACAATACTGAAAGATTTAGATGTCTCAAAGTTTCATTCATATTCTTCAATTTATTATCAATCATTCATTATTTTTTAAAATATGTATTCTATATGATAGTACTCAGTATTTTTTTTGAGTATTTAACTTCTAGACAAGTGCATTTTGATTCCTGATAAGTTGAATTCTAGATTTCATTTACAAATGTATCTGTGAACATGTTGGAAAACTTGGAATTCCATATCTTTGTAATATATTTTCATATAAATACCCTTCCAGAAAAAAATGAAATTCCAGATGTAGTTTTTCTTGGGTTAATTCCTAATAATTATTAAGATATTTTCATTGTTTATACAAAAGATTGTTTCCCTTTGTATAAGAAAGATGGAGGAATATTCCCCAGTGACCATTGTACCTATGGAAAAAATGGTTTCTAGAATTTCATTTTTTCTGGAATTTTATATTTTATTATGAAAGGCTTTATAATTAAATGTATATCTGATAATCTGTATATCATAGTTTCTTTATACTTTATATTTTATATTTTCATAGTTATCTCCCCTTATTTTATATTGCTAGTATATTTTATGCTTGATGCTTTATACCTAATATGATTTATCCTACATATTGGTAAATACTCTTAATTTATTGATAGATAATTGTTTTTAAATCATTGAACATATATTTTTTCCTACTTTTCATATCGCCATTTATTTATAAAACTAACATTTATGAATTCCTATGTTTTAGTTAATAAGTTTTCAAGCCTGGTATAGTCCAACAGAATTAACATGAGCTTGACATTTATGCAAGAGTATATTAAACTCAGTATTGCAGTCTATTTTTGTCGTCGTTTGTAAATCACGCTTTATCAAAGCTTTTTGCAGAATACAAGTACTGAACAATTTATGTAGTTTTCATAAGAATAAATACTCTGAAACTGTGACATAATATTGCTGACTTATTTTTTAATGTTTCCAAAATAAAAAGCACAATAACGTGCCACATTTAATAAATTAATTTATAGTCACATTGGTTGTTATAAACACGTGTATAACCATATACACACATACGGAAAGTAAATTTAATTAATGTGAGTGAAATGTGTAATTATTATGATTAGATAGTTCAAGCTCAGGTTAATTCTGTTGGACTGTAAGCGGGTAGAAATCATTCATGGTTTGTTACTTAAAGTAACAAGAGTCATGTTATAATTGAAGAGTAAGGGAAGTCTAATAACTTTACCTAATGATGTTGTAACTGTCCGAATATATCATGACAAAATCGGGGATTTAGCAAAAACGGTCATATCTCAATATAAGAAAAGAGTGAGTTACAACCGTTTTCTGCTTAATCCGCAATTTAGTGGATTATAAATATAAGTCTTTAACTGTAAAACATACATAAAATATATAAATAATATTTCATGATAGATAAATCCTTGTATCAGTCATTGCCTTGACCAAGGACCCTATATACATATATATGTCGGGTCCTTGCCTTAACCCATTGGTCTTACACTGGGGCTAGTCACTTGTGAAAGTTGATTTGGTCTTGTGAAAATAACATATATCCAGGGCTTGAATTTAAGCTCGCTTACTCGCAAAATGCGAGTGGATTTTGAAAATTGCGAGTAACTTTACTTTTAACTTGCAAATGTTGCGAGTTAAAATCACCGCAAAGTATTACTGTCTAAACTAATAAGTTTTAAACCAGCATTGAAAAGGCCACATAGATCGATAGTACAATATTTTTCTTTACTTACCTGTATCGCTACATGATTCAATGAGCGTCTTGAGTATAGGTGTCACTGACGTCAAAAGTAAATTTTGATGTATTGAAAAGTTGGTAGCAACTATGTCCATTTGTGTGGAAGATCATTTATTAGGTCATGTAAACGACTCAAATAAGTGACTTCATGTCGATTACTAAGTGAATTGGGAGACTTAAAATCTTACACTGTTCGTAGAGTAAAAAAATGGAGAAAAAATGCGAGTGATTTTTTTTTATTTTGAGAGATTAAATAGAATCAACTCGCAAAAATTTGCAAGTCCCATTTTTTGTTAAATTCGAGCCCTGATATGTCATATATTTAGGCTAGTGGATATTGTTACCATTACTATGTAACATCATAAATCAGGCTAGTGCATGAGACAATTTAATGTGTTGACTGTTTTATAATCATGATTTAATCTGTGCCATGGTCTTGCACAATTATTATAAAATACCTCTGTGTTTACCTACAACTTACATAGTCAGTATTCTATGTTCAATATGTGTGAGAACATATGCTGGTCTTTCCTCTATACCTCAGGGTATTGTAATACATTAGTTCTATATTTCCTTATGACATACGTGTGACCTTGCCTGTTCAGTATCCTTGCATCAATGAATGTTGATCAATTATCATAAATCTTCACCATTGTTTTCACTGACTTGTTAGTCAATCTCTTTTGCTATCTTATATCATACTTTCATTGGTGAATCTAGTGGGGGAGTGGGTCCAGACCCCCCCTAGAATTTCCAAAATGGACCTGTCCATAAGTGTATTTCTTGACTTTAAGTCATATTTAAGTGGCATGAAGCAGTTTTTTCTCAGTGCTTAACATAGATTTAATGGTTATTTAGTTTTAATTATTAATATGTTGTGTTATTCTGCAGAAAGTGTATAATGTGGTTGTGGTTCGAAAGTTTGGACCCCCATCCTAGAAAAAGTTCGAACCCCCCCCCCCCCCCCTTAGAAAAAAATCCTGGATCAACCCCTGACTTTTAGGGTAAAATTCTACAACTGAAGGATGGTGACATAACTGAGACGGCTGATAGGCTTTTCTGTTTATTTTATTTATGTAAAGTTTACTGTTCAGTGTGCTTTAAGATATTATTTTCTTATACTAATGATATATCTCTGATATGCCTTGTTGATTATGATTCCATCCTTGTTTTATCAAACATTATTTGTATCATCTTACTGCATGTACTTGATTCAGTTTATTTTGTATATTGTAATGTAATTAATTTTTATATTGTTCTGTCTTTTTAGTGTGTGTAATTTTCTTCAAAAATTCTTCCATTCACTACAATATATTTTTGACTGTTTTATTTTTGACTATCATTTGTAAGTATTTTATGAAAGCTAACATGTGATGAAAAGTTATGTTGGCCCATCACTATTTTATAATGTACTTTGTAGTACCATTTCACCATATAACTTATGTACAGATGAAAACTTTGAAGACTTGTCTTGATGTTCAGGAAATTGTTTTGGAAACATTTAGGAGAGATCATTTTCCAAAGAAAAAAACTAATAAGATAAAGATATTCAAGTATATTGTAAATTTTGACCTTTCAGCCTTGTTAACATATTGATCTGATTCAATTGATCTTTATGAAATAGATACATGTTCAGGGATGAAAGTTTTGAGGACTAGTGCTGAAGTTTAGATTTTTGGAACACAAATGAAACAGTGTCTCCCATCAGCTAATTATAAAGTCTATATTGTCAGCCATGCTTCACTCAAACTCTATGACATTGTTATAAATAAAAGTAAAGTATCAGATCTTCTATGTCAGGTATACTACTATATCACTATTATAATACTTAACTAGAATTTTAGCTTAATGAATATTTTAGAACAATTGAATTGTCACCCTCCACACTTGGAGAATGTGACAGTTTTTATTGTTCTACTAACTATATGTACCAGTGATTTATAACCATCATCAGGGTAAAGTGGAGATATTGAAACAAGTAATCTCTTCATGAAATCTCAGTCTGGACATTCTTACTGTATAATCTCCAGGAATGTTCTCACAAATGACTGGAAAAGTCCCTGTTTTTAGCATATAAGTAAAGCCTTGCACTGGTCCTACAGTGTGGGGTAACTAAATGGTAAAAACAGGGCTCTTTGCTTCTACACTGACCCTGGATTGAAGGTTACAAATAGCTGATGCTTTAGCGTAATTACATGTATTTTATAATCTTATTATATTAAACATATTTTGTATATTATTGTCTTGAGGAAGAATCTAATTTTAATAAATCTTGAAATCTCACTTGTGTTGGTCATCTTTTGCTGTTTTGTTTCTTGATAAAAAAACTTAAAATCATTACATTCTCTGTGAATGAATTACAAGTCCAAATTATATGTACATGGGTGCAAGTTTTCAGGCATATGCCTGAAGTTCAGGTTTTTCACAACAAATTAGACAATGTTTTGCTATTAAATTATGAAGAAAAATGGTTTCAAATTACAGTTTTCAGGTTTTTCAAAATTTTCATCTTGCACCCATGTATATATAATTCTTTGTAATGTAACAAATGGCATATTGTACAAATGAGTGCATCGTCGGCTATCCCATGATGCATTACTCTCCTATGCTGTGTTATGTACCGTGGGCCATTTGGTTAGGAAAATTTTGTAACTATGAATAACTAATGAGGCAGTTTAATTGGTTCTGCAAGGAAACCACTACAGAAAACTTGCCAATGAAATTACATTTTATATTTAGGCTTGGTTTACCATTTAAAATGGCAGCCTCCATGAGTGTGTTTTTCTAAAGCGGGTGAAGAAATTCACAGTACCATGTCATTGTTTTTGAAGAGTATTTCATTGAAACAAGTGATTTCATTGGAAGAAGATTGGTTTTTCCTTCCTCATGCATATTTAAGAAAAAAAAAAAAATTTTACCAGCCAAATTGCTCACGATACATATATAAGAAAGTATAGTCTGTTTTTTCTCAACTGTCAAAGCTTGAATAATTTCACGGTGACTACTGGCAGCCTTATTGTTATTAAAAATATCTTGACTAAAACACATCATTCGGCATAAGCAGCTTTACTTGATCATAATACACTTTTCGGAAACTCATGGATGTATTACGACAATGATTTTAACAAATGCATTCACCGTGAAATTATTCATGTTTTGACAGTCGAGAAAAAACAAATTATACTGTTGTTGTCAATGATGAAATGAGTGATGGCTGTTGAGTGTGTCTTTGTTTTAATGATTGACCTTTACCATTGTTCTTTTTTTAAGGCCACTATGACTGACGGCACGATGACCAACTTATTCTAATCAGATCACAGCACATATTATTTCCTATAAATGGAATTGAACATTACCTCCTAGTTACCCACACTTTAACTTAGCATTTAATATGTGGTTTCTTACTTAAGTTTCATCATGGTTAACATTTGTGCCACATTATTTTAAAATCCATGGGTTGACGATGGACAAACGCTCAGACAAAGCAATATTTGACCTTTGATCTCATTTATTGGTCATGTCCTTTGAGGTTTCAACACTTTTCTTCCATGCGAGACACCGTCTCAAACATGGTTAATATTTTGCCAAGTATTTTTAAAATCCATCAATCAATGGTAGAGTTATTGCTAGAGCTATCACAGAGGATAAACACCATACCTGCCACCATGTTGTAGGGGAAGCCACCATGTTGTAGGGGAAGCCACCATGTTGTAGGGGAAGCCACCATGTTGTAGGGGATGCCACCATGTTGTAGGGGAAGCCACCATGTTGTAGGGGATGCCACCATGTTGTAGGGGAAGGACATTTTACCCAATTAATTGGCCACACCTTTTGAAGCATCAACTTGGTTCTTAAATGCAACTCACTGTCTAAAACAAGGTAAACATTGGTGCCGTGTCATTTTAAATTCCAACAAACTGTGGTGGAGTTAATGTCCAGACAACCCAATTTTCAACAAATTCACCTTTGACCCCATTTATTGGCCATGCCCTTTTGAAGTATCAACACGGTTTATGCAAGCCACAGACCGTATTGTCTCGGATAACATTCGTGGCAAGTAATTCTAAAACCCATCAAGGCATGGTGAAGTTATTGCCCGGACAAGATTTGGGTCAGACGGACAGAGTGACAGATGGACTAAGTGACTCCTATATAGCCCCCACAACTAGTGGTGAGGGTATAATTAGTTTTGGATGGGAATCATTCCAATATGGCCCTCGATTTTTCAAGGCAATTTAATTTAAAAACATTTTGGTCATATTCTCTTCATTTGAATTTTGAATAACAAGGCTATTTATTTTACCATTTAAATGAAAAAGACGAAATTTATTCAGGTATTTTACTTATACATCTCTCATTCTCATATAGAGAATTAAGAGTGAATATTTTTATTGTTAACACTAGAATATCTAAACATATAAACAGCTATATATGATAACATATCTTACAACATCAATATCTTTTATAATAATAACATTCTACTAAATATTCTAATATTGTTGTACTAAACATTTAGTGTAAAATATTGACAACAAATTGTGAGTCTACGAAAATAAAATATTTGCATGAAGCTTGAACTGAAACATATAGACAGTATCTAATGTATCAAGTCACCTGCCAAATTTAATAGAAAACTGCCTTATTAATGAACAAATTCTACAACAATGTAGACACTGTGCCAAGTTCTGTACATGCCAGCCTATTTTTCCATGTTACATTTGCAGTAGAGTATGAAAACACCAACACTATAAGTCTACAGATGGATAAAGATCACTAATCTACAGCTATGAACAAAGAATCACTTCAATCTTAATATTAAGCTATTTTATGACTGATCAATATTTAAAGAATTATAAATCAATTTTTTTTGGAAAAAAAATCATTGAGACAGTTGCATAATAAATATAAACAATTTTCTTTTGAGAATCAAGACATTTTACTTTGGCACAAAAATCAGAAAAAAGGTTTAATTATTAAACAAAATAGCAGAGCCACCAGTTATTTAAGCTTATCTAAGTTGACACCAGATTTGATTTTTAAATTTTTGGTTGCTTAACAGAATGTCAATTCACTACAGCAACACAGATGGTAAACAACAAAAAAAACAAGAAGGTGAACAGGCAATAAAGTAAACCTATGGTGAATATCTTAAGTGATAAAACACTTTTAGGGTTCTATAGATTAGATGAATAGTTTGCTTTAAATGTTAAATAAAATATATTGAAAATATTAAAAATCTACATTAACATAAAATTAATAAACAGGGAAACTTCAAAAAGATTTCTAGCTTTTTACATTTAACTATTAACTTATTACTGAAACATTGTCACAGAAAAACACACTGGTAGACTATCAGCTTGTGATCCCTTGACCTCTAAACATCAAAACAAATGGTATAATTTGGGACTCAAACAATTTTTTGCATTTCATTTGATGTATTGCACATAAAAACAAACAAATCAATACAAAACTCACCCTTTCCATTACATTTAAACTTAATAAATACGATACACAACAGTACACAGGCAATCCAATATGGCAGTAAAACCTCAACAAAAATCAAACAAAATAACAAATCAAATGTTAATTAAGTAAAGCTGAATACTTCATCTTACAACACGTTTATAAGCCAAAGTTCAATAATTGTTATACAGTTACATGAATTTACATACATCAATCAAAAGAAACTATGACAGTTTCATTCTTGAATTTCCGAAATGCCTAGTAAAATGATTCTGCACAACTTTCAAATTTTATATAAAAAAAATCCTGCAAAATTAGCAGTTGTCTCTGTCTTGTGTTGAGTGTAGCAAGATCAGAATATTTCTTCAGGTACTTTTTAGGACAGAAAATGCTTTCAAGATTTGGATAACTGTCCAGCAAATCTTTTTTTCACAATTTTAGAAAATAATTTCACGTAAATTTACATAAATTGAGAAGCAGTGGCGTTTGCCAAAGATCTGAGACCTCAGCTGAGCTTTGATCAACATACCACAATTGTTCCGATCAATTCATTAACTTGTACATACCAGTAGCCATGAAGGCCATGGTTGTTTGTTAATTAAACATTATACCTAACTTACGATGCATTGTATGCTTATTTATTATCAGTAACAAGTGACTATCACAGACAAACAAATTCATAAAGAAAGAATTTAACAAATTATCCAAACAAGTTTTACTTAACAATCAATTTGTAAATGAGTTCAATGTACATGTATTTAATATCTCATTGTACATAATATATTTCAATTAGATAATCAAATCTTCATAAAAACATACAAAACAAATTCATTCATCATATCATTACATGTATGCTACAAATTAAGTCTTGTTTTGTACATATAAAATCTATATTTTTTTTGTATTGGTTTAAAATCAGACACTAATGGGTGAAGTATTAAAATCCTTGTTATCCTGAAATTCATTTTTCAAACCACTTTAAATAGAAAAAACCCTTTCTGAGGCCCAAAATTCCTGGACCTCAGGACCAGGCCAGAAAACCTTCATACATGGACACTCATTTCAAAGTTTCATGTACAGATTTTAGAAATTTTGGAGTAGAAATAAATCACATACTTTTATGATTTGACCAAATATACAATAAGGTTAAGATTATGTACAAAATAAACAAGTTAACATTACAGTCTATAGCATTGTAAGTAATTTCAGTAAGGTCCAACCGATAAAAAAATGTCCAGCAATATTGTGCAAAACTGAACTCAAGTCTAACAGAAAAAATGAACTAACAATAAAGCTCTGCTTTAAAATTGTATGTTTCAACAGTTGCTATAGTCAAGAATAAGACCTAACAGTAGGGCTGTCACGATATACCAGTATACCAGTACATTGCAATATGTAGTTGTGGCAATACGTATTGCGGTACAAATTAAACGTACCAGTATTAGGCGATATTTTCTAATTCATTGGAAAATTCTTCCCTTCACGAAATAAAGTAGCAAAGCGTCAGTTTTTTCCATTGGTTGTATGAAACATGTGCAAAACATGTTTTTGAATCAAATACTTCTTGACAGGAATTTGTGAAACAAGCATGGCGTCCAGGAGCTTGATTGCTAGGATGTTCTGCGGCTAAGGGGGTGATTATTTCTTATAACCTAAGCATTTTATGCAAAACATATATCACAGTCCTAAACGACCGAATAGACTTAAAGAGGCTAGATTTTATCAGTAGCTGTATGAAAGATCAGCATATTATCTGTTAAATAGAGCTGAGGCACGACAAATCTAAAAACCCACAATATATTGTGGTACGTATAGCGATACGTTATCGTATTGCAATATATTGCTTCTGGCTTATCCTGACAGCCCTACCTAACAGATTTACAGTACCCAGTGAACCAGAGAGAAAGTTTGTGAGGTTGGCACAGGAAAACAAAAAAAACATACAAGGGACAAATGTTTGAGCATTAATCTAAGATTCTATAACTAATATCAGTCAGTGTCCATACTGTCAACCATTTGTTGTACAGCACTCCAACTTAGATTAGGAAAGTTTTCAACATTATCAATCAAAGCTGAATCTAGACCACATTCACTTAGAATACCAGACAAGTTATGATTATTATGATTCGGACTTCCATCTAATACATTAAAATCTGATAAACAATCTTCTATCCTGGGGGAATTTGTTAGAGATTTCTTCCCATCTGAATCTTGGAACAATCCAAGCATTTTTCTGTCATTCAGATTCTCAAGAAAGCTTGTATCAAACAAACAACTTGATTTAAATGGAGTGAGACCTGATATTGGTGATGGTAAATCTGTCGACTGTAAAGCTACACTCTTAGCTGGTGTGGATGTTGCCATTAACTCTTCTATTTCACTTTGTTCTAAATTTTGACCAGCATATTGTTTAGAAAAGATTTCTTTTTCAATATTTGATATAAACTTGGACCCATCCTCTTCATCAGTGCTTTCATGTGATAGAGTTTTATCTTTCTGCTGTAATTTTCGTCGTTTTGAGTTAGATGTCCGTGCTTTCTTTTCATCTTGTTTATTTTTGTATATCGTGGGTTTAGGAAGACCTGGTTTGACACGAGGACGTTTAGACTTACTTCTGTTAGAGTTGGAAGTGAATTCATTAGAACTAACAATATCAGAAGAACTTACAACATCCATAGGTTTATCACTATCAATAGAAGATGTAGTATCAGTACTTTGACAACTGATCCAAGCTTGTTTTGTTATATTCATTGGTTTATTATAGTTTATATCTTGCTGAAAGTTTACAGAATCACAGAAATGCTCTTGAGGAATAGGACTGGCACTAGATACTTGAATAGATGCAACAGCTGCAGATACTGAAAATATACATTATATCAATTTAAATAAAAAATATCACACTTTTTTATTCTTTTATGATAAGCATAATAGCATTAAGTGTATTAAATACAAAATCTTTATGCATTTTCCTTGCAGCTTTCCAGTTTTTCCACGATCAAATTTACAAGACCTTGAATTTGACCTTCAGCCAATATAAGCAACTAAACTATAATATACATATTGAATGAATGATAAAGACTTACACTTCTAAACATTTTTGTCACTACAAAAATTGTCATTGCCCACTACATTATATGGCTTAATAATGGATAATTTGAGGGCTGAACAAAACACTATTGTAACTCCCTTTATTTTCAATTTAAGTGGCACTAGTATTTTGATCAGCCCTCAGTATTGTCGTAGAGACAAACTCATACAGTATGATGAAATTATAAATATCTAGACTCTCACAAGATATCAAGGGCTAAATGAAACACTATAAGATAAAGGGAGTAACAATACTCTGTCATTTAGCCCTTCATATAAAACAACTAAGTATTTCTTACCTTCAGATATTACAGGACTTGGACAAGCAGAAGTATGAGCAGACCCTGGAAGATTTAGAACCATTCTTTGTTGACCTAAATTAGGACTAGCTCCACCAATAGATGTATCTATAGATACAGGTATCAAAGCATAGGCTTGTGTTGTATTATAAGTATTAGTACCATAGGGATCTGGTCTAGGTAAGATAGGTGGAGGACCTGTAATATAGTTATCATGGTATATAGTCATGTCATCTTTAGAATATACTCTTGTATAGAATATATACAATTTTGTCTTCATATGCCACACTATATGCTGTTGTGTACCCAATGCCGTATACTACAATGAGTTGTGAGTCTTAGTACAGGAGTGATATCTTCACCAACTATTTATAGAATGCTCTTTTACAGATCATTTAAATTTTTTGTGCCAAAGATTTGAAGCTAGTGATCAGTATTCATATTATGAAGACCTACTGCTTGATTATCTTACACATAATATTATAATTTCTGCAGCTTCATAAGAGGAAATGTTTTCTAAAATTCCAAAAACCCTGAACTTCAGGATTAATCTAGCTTAAGGTCTTCAGCGAACCCGTGTTTATACTGTTTGTACTTTAATGCCGCATCTGATGAAAATCAAAATGTGAAAAAAGCGGCTTATAAAGTTTTGAAAGCCAGAACTAGGATTAGTCCTGAA
Source organism: Mactra quadrangularis (assembly GCA_025267735.1). Taxonomy (NCBI): domain Eukaryota; kingdom Metazoa; phylum Mollusca; class Bivalvia; order Venerida; family Mactridae; genus Mactra; species Mactra quadrangularis. The sequence goes on along the minus strand of CM046304.1, from coordinate 43,717,842 downwards.
AACTTCCATGTAAGATATAAGACAATATTTGAATAAGGGGCATGTTCTGCAAGGTGATCGCTAGCTAGCCCTTTCGAAAGCAATTTTTTGTACCATAAGAGGTCTATAGAACCCTTTGCTTCAAGCTAGCAAATCCAAGATGGCGAGTTTCTCTAACAAAAAGTTCAGGATTGTAACAAATGAAAAATATTAGAATTAATTCTCACCATGACTATTCTATTTGACTGCTTTATTGAAATATACATGCATTAAATAGAATATGAATCAGTATTCTTGAAATTTTAAGAAACACGTTCCCAAAGGGGGACAGCCATTTTTAAAAAACAAATAGGTGTTCCAAATGATACAGCTAGCAAGAAAAAAACTTGCTAAGTATCGCTAGCTAGCAATTCAATTTGCTTGATCGTAGCAGACCGTTCTGTAGGAAATCCCTATGTAGCAATACAAAGGGCTCGCCTTGCGGAACGTGCCATGTTAAATAGGACAAAAAAATTACCTTTCTTTTTTGAGGCAGTATTTTGAGTAAATTGCTTTGACTGGTTAAATGTTTGTGGGGTAACAGCCGATAACTGTCCCATTGAACTATATATTGGTATGATAGGTATCTGTGATGGTAGGGTAGGTAGAGATGTGTGAGTATCTCCTGAAATATAGAGTGAAAATAATCATGTTAGAATAAAACTCACTGACCATGTATAGAAACATAACAGTCTTTGCCTTAAGTTAACCCACTACCTCATAGACCCAGGATCAATAAAACTTTGGAAATAAACTTGGTGATTATCAGTCGTTGATTTAATCAGGAACCATAAACAAATTGCCCTTTTCTTACATGAACTGAGATTTCCATAACAATTTGTGACCAAGACTGTACAATCAGGGCATTTGGTTGAGATCTACTACCAAAACAGCTTCTTCACTCCAAGCAGATTGGAAGATATCAAATTTATGTAAGGTTAATATTAAATGTCAAGCCTCATTTATAAACAAAATAAAGTCAAATGTCAAAAATGAAAAGATCAGAATTTCAGAATCATACTTGAAGATGGTTTTTCACGATGATAATTTTTAGTTCTTCTTTCAACATCAGATTTTATAGTCCAATATGAACCATGTCTTTTAGTAGATTCTCTCTCAAATATATTATATAGTGATAAATTATGACGTATGGAATTCTGAAAAACAAAGACATATGAACAGTTATTGAATGACATTAACTCTATCCTACATATAATAATTATAATAAGTTTGTGGTTATTAAACAAAATATATTCACCACTGTAATACACACTCAGTTATATCAAGTTTTAAATACACACTATGTTGTCAGTGTTTTATACCATTCAATGCTTCAAGATGTAATTTCATAACTTGTTTGTCTTCACAAGTGTAGATTTATGTAGATAACAAGAGAATTTTAATAAATCAATGATACTGATACATTGTTGTAATCCAGAATACAAAATATTGTGTTCTTCCACCAGCACTGACTACTGACCACGTAACAAGAACATTTATTTACACACCATAGATAAAAACCAGGAAATACAAAATCAATCCTACATTTCACTGTAACAGTAAATGATTGTTTGTACTGCAGGGAAAACTATGCATTTCATTATTTGAATTTCAAATGAAGTCTATTCTTACCCTCCATCCACGTTTGGCAGTATAACGATAATATGGAAATGTATCTTCAATCCATTGACAGATTTCTTTTAACATCATTTTACGATCTTCTCTACTTGTCAAAGCCATTTGTATCATAGACATATAAGAGAATGGTGGACGTTTATATCTACCACATTCTGCACCTATCTAAAATAGAGAATTTATATAACAATCATCAGACAAAGTGAATATTTACAAGATTTTACCTCAAATATGACATACAGAAAAACTTACATATTCATAATAAAAATACAATTACTTACATGCCAATTAAAGGTGTCTTCCCCTTTCATCATTTTTATGTGTTTTTTAAAATAAAAATCAAGCAGTTTCTCAAGACTGGACACCAGAGTTTGTCTTTGAATTGTCTTTCCTTATTTCCCTTTATCGAACTGCCATTTATAAACATTCCTTAAATGAACTATAAAGTAAGACCCATTCTTTAAATGCTGAAAAAAGTCCAGATAATAATAAATGTCCCCAAACTTACTTGTTTGATATCATCAGTAGATAAAGATGACCATTGTATATTTTGTTGTTGAGAAGATGAATGACTTGTAGATTTCTCATCTTGTAACTGCATTCCTTTTAACCATTGTATATTTGTAAGTGATCGATTTAAACCAGCTACAATATAAAAATAGAAAAAAGACGTAAACAAGGAAATTACATTCATTAATCACCAATTTATTTAGAGTTTATAGCATTTATGTTATACAATTTATTTGTCCACATGGATAAAAATTCAAAAAAATTTTAATTCTGCAATTCCTTAATTTCATGATATAACAATCTTTACATGCTGTTAGAACCAATGCCTGAAAAATGCTGAACTTCTGGATCAGTATTGAAAACTTACAACTATGCTGGTCAACATATCAATGTGACCAGAAGTAAATATAACAAATTTCTAATCGTGCAGTCTCAGTCATAGTGACTGAGTACTTTGATTGGAAAATTTGACAAAATTTTCTCTTTGTATCAAACATGGAAAGGTTTCAAACTTTTCAGACTTTTGGAAGGATAGTTGTATATTTTTTAAAAAGATTAGGTGAATTCAACTTAAGAAACCACGTTACCAGCAACCATGGCATATGTAGTAATTATTCTAAAGCAGAACAGCATGACCCTGTACCTACAACCTTGTCCTTTTTTCTCTCTTACCTGATAAATTTAACTACATTGTATACTTGTGCTTGCTTTAATTAGTGCTAAAATATAAATAAAACATGAAACCAGTTGCTCATACCTTTATCTCCAATGTCACCAGATTCAGATTCCTGAGAACTCGTCATCGGACTGTACTCAATTCCAGCATCTTCAGTATCATCATTCTCAACCATATTTATAACAACACCACCAGAACCATCATTATGTTCAACATTACAATTTTGTATATGAACTTCTACTGATATCTCTTTACACTTCATAGGACTAGATCTATGGTCAGTAGATGTTCTAAAATCTCCATCAAACGATTGAGAGCCATCAGGTGTTTCCAAACTACTGCTGCCACTTATAAATCCTGAGCTATTGTTCAGAGAATTTGGTGTCCTTTCAAGAGAAGATAAATAAGATCTATCAGTTTTAGAAGAAAGTCCATTAGTAGTCTGTCTAGAAAATGGTGAAGGTATAACATACACAGATCTATGAGATGATGATTCTTGTTTTAATTGTTGTAGTCGCCTATGAGGTTCCCCAGTCACAGGTGTTGATGTAAATGGTCCAGATGAAGCAGCACCATAGTTAGCAGTTTCTGCAATACTTATAGGAACAAAAGTGTTACTAGATTTAGAGTTACTCTGCTGACCGATGGGTGAAATATTACTAAAAGTGGGAACAGCTTTTGAAGAAGTATTTTGAAGTAATGAGCTAGGAGTTTGAAAAGAACTTTTAGAGCGACCCATCACAGGAACAGCATCGTTTGAATATGTGACAGATTTTTTCAAACTTTGTCCACCATCTTTGTCGTGTGTAGGAGTTACTAACACTATCTTTCTAGCAGTTGTTTGACTGGAAGGTCTCTCATGCTGAAAGCCTGATTTGAATGGAGAGTCAGAATCAATCTTTAAAGGAGAAGTTGTTTTAAATGTGTGTTGTTCTAATTTACGTTTCTCACTGCCAGACGGTCTTATAGGTGAGGGAACAATGTAGGTATTCATCTTGGACTTTTCACAGAAAAAGTTACGTGAAACATTACTATGGTCATGATCAACGTCAATGGCAGAGTCCTGCTCTGACTCCTGAAGAAAGACACTACTTGAAGATCTGTTGCTATCATAGTCATCATCATTTATATTAGATAAATTCAGTTTCACATCTTCTGGTAAATGATGTAATTTCCTTCTACAGACAGTTACTTCATTAGGAGATTCAAATTCAGCATCATATTCTGACTTAGTAGTCTTCGATCTAATTTGGTCTTTTTGTCCAGCAGACATACATTTCAACAAAGATTGACCTTTGTTACTCTCAGACTTTAAGTAGTCCTTGCTCAGTATCAGAACGTAAGTGTTTTTCCCACCCTCTTGAGAAATTTTCTGAATCTGACCATGAGACAATTCACCACTATTAACACTAAGCAAACATTCTGACATCAGATTTTCATCATCAGCTTCTGTAGCTTCAGAGTCAATCATTTTTCTCTTTCAAAATAAAATGTTATCTGAAATATATATAAAAATAAAATGTTATCTGAAATATATATAAAAATAAAATGTTATCTGAAATATATATAAAAATAAAATGTTATCTGAAATATATATAAAAATAAAATGTTATCTGAAATATATATAAAATCAGGAGTTAATAATCTATTGACTTATATGTGACAATTTTTTCACACAGGATACAATCGATGACTACATTTAAACAGTACACACATACTGATATATCCCATACTCCTGTTTATGGGTTAATTTGCAAGCAACATGAGCACTACTATAATTGTCACAACCACAACAATTGTCTAAATCAAAATGATTAAATATCTAGAGGCATCAACGGCAGTCAGGCCTGAAACACATCTTTACCCTTCATCCTGGAAAGTGCTAACTAACAGTAATTACATAACCTCCTTTATAGTGAAGTGGTAGTTTTAACATTAGGAGAATGACTCAATGAGATCAAAAGTTCAGACCTTGTTGAGTCATGGCAAGACTAAAATAGTACACAGTGTGGCAGGCATAGATGGAGCAGCAATTTGTCCATATGGCAACCAAAGATATACAAAGCAATTTTGATGTAACAAGGACAAGGACAATTCACCATGTTTTATGCAAAAGCTTTGAAGCTTTCATCTATTGCTTATTATCATACATAACTCTGTAGGGGTGACTATTGCGGCCAAAAACACTATCGCGATAGTATCAGGGCGTCCACTGGTTCTCTATCACCAAAATATAGGAATGGTTTAAAATTATAGGAATTTTTATAACCAAAATATAGGAAAATATAGGAATAAGAAAACAAGAAGCCTGTGTATGTTTAAGCCTCCTCCTCCACTCCCTACTCCCTTTTTTATTTTACTTAAACAAAACATTAACAGACAATATCTAAATTGTAAAATATGTGCAAGTTTTAAACTAAACACCATGTGAAACATAGACTTAATACTGACTGATCTACAGTGTTCACAATCATATTTTGACTGGTAAAAAATGGTTGCAACACAGTGTAAGAAGTCCTCCTTGGACATAACAGAGATCATACCATAACAATAATGAAAATTGACAAAATATATTAATTCCTGAACTTTAGTTGTAGTAACAAACTTCAGGTATGCTGCACTATGAATACTAGTTTCTTATGCTTAAAAATGTACTACAGTTAGTAGTGGTGGGACATTGGCTGAAAATCAAATCGATCATCAGTTGGAATCAGTTTGTATGTAATATGTAATTGTCCTTAAATAGCCTATCCTCCTTTCTAACCGATGATCGATTTTGATAAAGTTAAATCGTTTATCAGAATCGGAAGCTTCCAACTAGTCCTTAATCGATTATTCCCAATCATCGGTACAATACTAACAGTTAGCAATGGTTCTATCCTTGGACAAAAGATAACATTTACCCAAATCAAAGTCAACTGAACACATACTTAAGTTTTAACAAATCACTGGTTATTTGTCCATTCAGATATCACAAAAAAGTGGAAAAGAATAACTAAAAAAAACAGCGAATTAAAATGAAAAAAGTGCAAGTATTTACATGGCACAATACAAACACATACTTATGTGCTCACAAATGTACATTCTTAAAAATGGCATGTCCTAGAGAGTGCATCTATTCCAATCTAACTCAATTCATCAGCATAAATGATCAGATGCCATCTTTGTATGTAAATTGCCATGAAAGACTGTGAATACAACTTTACAGGCCCTCTGTAGGATATTGAAAGATCTCCTGGGTACATTTAACAAATATTTTCATTCAAAATACATCTTTCTTAGCCTACCCATTATAATTTTTGTAAAAATATAGGAATTTATAGGAATTCAGGTCAATTATAGGAAAATATAGGAAAAAATAGGAGAGTTGTCAAAATATAGGAATTTATAGGAAAATATAGGAGAGTGGACACCCTGTAGTATTGCGATAATAAAAGCACTATTGCAATAGTATTGCAATAGTCAAACAAGAGCTCCGCTGGGCGGGGCATTATACGCCCATGTGCAGTCCATGCTGTGTTCTATCTCATATAAAGTCCCTGTGACCTTGACCAATGACCCAGGGATCTCAGAATAGGTCCCATTCTTAACAGGAGGGCTATCCAAAGCAAAGATTTTGAGAACCTAGGTACAGCCATGGTTGATTTATCACCGACACAAAGTTTTCCCATACAAACTTCCAGTGACCTTGACCCTGGGGCCTCAGAACCAAAAGTTCTCGCCCTTGACCCAAAGAGTATTGATACATAAAATTTGGTGATCTTAGGTAAAGTTGGTTGTTGGACAAGGTTTTTCCTCATGATTTTTCTTTTGACTTTAACACAGGGACCTAAAACCAATGGGGCATATGCTAGACATTAAGGCTACCCTTAAATAAGATTTGGAAAACCTACAATGTAGGTACAATTATTATTGAGTTACTGTCCGGAAAATGTTTCAATATGAATTAAGTCCCTGTGACCTTGACTTTTGTCCCTGGGGTTTCCAAATCAAAAGAGAACATCAAATACCAAAGAGCTATCAACACATTACATCTTGACAAATGGGCTGATCCACATAAAATTTGGTTAACCTAGGTACAATCATTGTTTAGTTATTGTCCGGACAAGGATTGTCCATATGATGCCCCTGTGACCTAGATCTTTGACCCAGTTTTGACCCAAAACCAATTGGGAACATCCTTAACACATGGGCTACCCTCACATAAAATTTGGTGAACTAAATTCATTTTACTTATTAAATATAGCATTATTTCCATGATTTGCCATTTTGACTTTGTTAACATATTGATTGAACATTTGAAGTCTCTGCTTGGTAATTTGATATCTTCTGGATGATGGTTTAAACTTGACCCAGGGGCCCCAAAATCAATAGGGAACATCCTTGACACATGGGCTACTCTCACATGAAATTTAGTGAACTTAAGTGCAGTCATTGTTGATTTACTACACGGACAATGTTTTTCAATATGATGCCCCTGTGACCTTGACCTTTGACCCAGGGGCCCTAAAACCAATAGGACATAACCATGACACATGGGCTACTCTCACAAAAAATTTAGTGAACCTAGGTACATTGGTTGTTCAGTTATTGTCTGGACAAGGTTTTTCCATATGATGCCTCTGTGATCTTGACCTTTGGGTCTGGGGCCCAAAAACCTATTGGGAACATCCTTGACACAAGGGCTACATTCACATAAAATTTTATGAACCTAGGTACAGTCCTTGTTGAGTTATTGTCAAAACAAGGTTTTTCAATATGACGCCTCTGTGACCTTGACCTTTGACCCAGGAGCCCCAAAACCAAAAGAGCATATCCTTGACACAAGGGCTACCCTCACATAGAATTTGATGAACCTAGGTAAATTGGTGGTTCAGTTATTGCCTGGACAAAAGTTTCATTGTTTGCCATTTTGACTTTATAAACATATTGATAGAACATATGAAGTCACTGCTTGGTATTTTGATATCTTCTGGTTGAAGGTTTATACTTGACCCTGTTTCCCCAAAACTGATAAGGCACATCCTTGACACATGGGCTACTGTCACATGAAATTTGGTGAACTTAGGTACAGTCATTGTTGAGTAATTACCCAGACAACGTTTTTCAATATGATGCCCCTGTGACCTTGACCTTTGACCAAGGTGCCTCAAAACCAATAGGGCATAACCTTGACACATGGGCTACTTTCACATAAAATTTAGTGAACCTAGGTACATTGGTTGTTCAGTTATTGTCTGGACAAGGTTTTTCCATATGATGCCTCTGTGACCTTGACCTTTGGGTCTGGGGCCCAAAAACCTATTGGGAACATCCTTGACACAAGGGCTACCTTCACATAAAATTTTGTGAACCTAGGTACAGTAGTTGATGAGTTATTGTCCAAACAAGGATTTTCAATATGATGCCCCTGTGACCTTGACCTTTGACCCAGGAGCCTCAAAACCAATAGGGCATAACCTTTACCCAAGGGCTACCCTCACATAAAATTTGGAGAACCTAGGTACATTGGTGGTTCAGTTATTGTCTGGACAAGTGTTTCAATGTTTGCCGTTTTGACTTTATAAACATATTGATAGAACATTTGAAGTCACAGCTTGGTAATTTGATATCTTCTGGTTTAAGATTTAAACTTAACCCTTTTTCCCAAAACTGATAAGGTACATCCTTGACACATGGGCTACTCTCACATGCAATTTGGTGAACTTTGGTACAATCATTGTTGAGTAATTATCCGGACAATGTTTTTCAATATGATGCCCCTGTGACCTTGACCTTTGACCAAGGTGCCCCAAAACCAATAGGGCATAACCTTGACACATGGGCTACTTTCACGCCAAATTTAGTGAACCTAGGTACATTGGTTGTTCAGTTATTGTCTGGACAAGGTTTTTCCGTATGATGCCTCTGTGACCTTGACCTTTGGGTCTGGGACCCCAAAACCTATTGGGAATATCCTTGACACAAGGGCTACCTTCACATAAAATTTTGTGAACCTAGGTACAGTAGTTGATGAGTTATTGTCCAAACAAGGATTTTCAATATGATGCCCCTGTGACCTTGACCTTTGACCCAGGAGCCCCAAAACCAATAGGGCATAACCTTTACCCAAGGGCTACCCTCACATAAAATTTGGAGAACCTAGGTACATTGGTGGTTCAGTTATTGTTTGGACAAGTGTTTCATTGTTTGCCGTTTTGACTTTATAAACATATTGATAGAACATTTGAAGTCACAGCTTGGTAATTTGATATCTTCTGGTTTAAGATTTAAACTTAACCCTGTTTTCCCAAAACTGATAAGGTACATCCTTGACACATGGGCTACTCTCACATGAAATTTGGTGAACCTAGGTACAGTCATTGTTGAGTTATTACCCGGACAATGTTTTTCAATATGATGCCACTGTGACCTTGAACTTTGACCCAGGGGCCCCAAAATCAATAAGGCATATTCTTGACACATGGGGTACTCTTACATAAAATTTGGTGAACCTAGGTACATTGGTGTTTCAGTTATTGTCTGGACAAAGTTTTTCCATATAATGCCCCTGTGACCTTGACCTTTGAACCTGGGGCCCCATAAACCTATAGGGCACATCTTTGACACATGGGCTACTCTTACATAAAATTTGGTGAACCTAGGTACAGGCGTTGTTGAGTTATGGTCCGGACAAGGTTTTTCGATTTGATGTCCAAGTGACCTTGACCTCTGACCCAGGGGCCCCAAAACCGATTGGGAACATCCTTGACACATGGGCTTCTCTCACATAAAATTTGGTGAACCTAGGAAGATTGGTTGTTCAGTTATTGTCCGGACAAGTTTTACCTATTTTAAATCCCAGTGACCTTGACCTTTAACCCTGGGGTCTCAAAATCAATAGGGAACCTCCTTTACCCAAGGGCTATCCACACATAAAATTTTAGGAACCTAGGTATATCCTTTCTTGAGTTATCATCCGGACAAGCAATTGTCCACGGACGGACGGACGGACAGACGGACAACATCATAACATAATACGACCGTTTTTTCAAAACGGGCGTATAAAAACTATTGCGATACTATCACGATAGTTTTTTATTATAAAAACAACGGTAAACAGTCTCAAGTCTTTTACAATAAACAATGGGTTTGAATTTGAACTAATCTCTCGCACTTTGAGAATGAGCTGGTTCTCTACTAGAGGGTATATCATTGGTTTAGTTTTTGGTCCAGATTTATTCACATTAGTGAAGATAGGGATTTTGAAAGGGAAACTGCATGGTGCTTCCTCGTCAAATAATCCTTTAAATTGGAGGTATCCACTGTACTGTAGTACTATTTGGCAGTATCTGAAAGCTATTTTAGATTTGAAAACTTCATCTATTACTAAACAAAGCCAAAATGCTGCGATACTGCCGATTTTGACTTTTTGTTTTCTTTAATTCAAGGGTGGCGAATAGCATCCATTAATGATTATCATTATCATTTTATCATCTATTCATATCATGACAATTTGTGACGTAATAAGTCAAGATAACTACTTGAAACAAATATGATATATACCGAAATACGCATGGCATATAGTAACTGAATTTCACCATCAACTTATCACAGAAAATGACGACAGTCGTAAATCAGTTAATGTTACTTTATCGCCGAATATACGACAACTCTGCTCGGCGAATGCTACTATGCAAGTCTTATTTATAACTTCCACGGATGCAGAGGTAAAAACTTTTTTAACAAATAAAAATTGAATTTTTTTTTGTCCATAAAAATAATTTGTCCATACATTAAAATGTACGACTGGGACAGTTGATTTCGCCACCCCTGCAATTTCAAAATCGCCGCTCCATGCAGGCATGCTTTTACTTCCATTATGGCGAGTATTTGATCAAATAAGATGATTACTGGTATCCCTTTAATGGCGGCCTCTAAATAGATTTAATTTGATCCAGGGTTGGACGGTTTTTGCCGCTGGCGGAAAAAACCATGGTAAAAACCGGAAAAAACCGGCGAGGAAAAAATAGGGTGGCAAAAACTGGAAAAAACTGGCAAAAACTAAATTCTTCAAATTTAAAAAGAAATATTCATAAATTTGTATTTTAAACTAATTGGAAATGCTTATTACTTTAATATTGAAAGTGAAATTGACTGATACAGTATTAACAAATACATAATAATTACATTTTTCCCAGGGTTGGACAGTTCTTGCCGTTGGAAAAAAACAGGGTGGAAAAACTTAGGTTCTCAAATTTCAAAGGAAACATTCAAAAGTTGTATTTTAAACTGATTGGAAATGCTAATAACATTGATATTGAAAGTATAATTGACTGATACAGTTGTAAACAATTCATTATAATTACATATTGCCCAGGGATTGACAGTTTTTGTTGTTTGAAAAGCAGAATGGAAAAAGAAGGGTGGAAAAAACTGGCAAAAACTAAAGTTCTCTTATTTCTAAGGAAATATTTAAAAGTTGTCTTTTATACTGATTTAACATCCTAATAGTTTTACTGTTTTGAAAAAAGGAAATTGAATGATACTGTAATAAGCAATAGATTATTCCACAGAGTAGTAAGTTTTTGCCACTGGTGGAACAAAAGGACAGGATAAACAGGGTGGCTAAAACTGGGAAAAACAAGTTTCTCAGAATTAGAGGAAATATTTATAAAAAGTTTAATCTATAAGTACTTTACAATATTAAGATTACTTTAGTGTTAAACATAAAGTTGACTGACACATCCTTAAACAATACATCGAGTCCCAGTGAGAGGGGCTTAGATTCAGCCTTATCCATCCTCAAGCTTTATAATGGACAAATTTTTCATTTTATATATTTAAGATTGTATTCAAATTCAGAAGCTGAGAATGAACCATAAAACAAAGAACAATCCCTATAGTATTTGCACTGACCAAGTGTGAGATACAAGCACAACATTGAGCAAAACAAAACGATTTTGGAGTTTTTTCCATTTTTGCCGGTTTTTTCCAGTTATTGCCAGTTTTTACCAGTTTTTGCCACTGGAAAGGAAAAAACTCATTTTTGCCGGCAAAAACCCAACCCTGATTTGATCCGTATCAATGTGGAGCTCTCTCATTAAAAAATGATGAAAGTAAAGCGTTTATGGGGCTCAACTCTCGTTTTCAAGAAAACTATCGAAAAAAGTCGATAGTCAGAAAAACTATCGCGATATTTATCGACTTGAAAAAGTTCTATCGACCTATTGCTATTGCAAGGTAAACTATCGCGATACAGCGATAAGTCGACCTATTGTTACACCCCTATAACTCTGTGTATGTAATACTATCACTCCCTAGGCAGTAAGGAGAGTGGAGGTTGCTGGGAGCTGTTTTTACCCTCTAGCTTATCTGGCACTTTTGGGCAGTTGAATGAGAAAAAAAATTGTGTCTTGCACCTGTGTGAAATGTCTCAAACAAATGACTAACTGTGAAACACTAATAAGTTTTGAGGTGCCCAGTCTGTGAAATGAGCATATGCAGCCCGGACATCCCAGCAAAGAGGCATTTAGTGGGAACATAGGCATTTTAATGTGACCAGTCACCATCTTCGATTACTAGCAGCACCAGGCTTTAGAAAACATCTAGAAGTACTGTTTTTCCCAGGACAATACAAGTATGAAATCAACTACCAGCATCAGCAGCTGAGGCTCCTTCCTTGGCACTTTTCAAGGAGCTTTCTAGTTTATCATTCTAAGGCCATTTCTCCACCACTAAGTAAGACAAAGCACAGGCTGTCGGCGTCCCCACAAAAAATAATTTTAAACACATATATAGTATGTGTGGGGACGCCGATAGCCTATGAGGCAAAGCTGACCGAAAAAGTGACTAGTCAGATCATTTTATATTTCTGGGGTTTTTTTTCCTGTATATATTTGCATCTTACTTCCTTGACCGTTCAGTCTAACTTTTTCTATTTATTCTCTTTATACTTTCTACCTAGCATTCAATCATGGTATTGTCAATGATGACAACATAATGTATTACAGAGACATGTGCACTCCGAACAGGCATTAACTGCACAGATGCTAGGTCAACCTTTCCTGTAGCCCAACCCCTCATTTGAGTGCTAACAGACTGAAAAAGTTCAAACTATTCACCTGGGGAGGGGTTAAAATGACAAATGCATAACAAAAATGTCCTTATCTATTGACTGAAAGGCTATTTCAAATTAATGAATAATTAAATGAGCAGTGCAGTAATGGGTCGTAAGGGCAAAGGACGAAAGTAAACGGAATTTTACGGTGCGACCGTCCGAGCAAATTTAGATTTACAGCAGAGCATTGGACATTAAATTATGCAATGATATATCATAAAAAAACTTTCAAAGCAATTGTTAAAACGACCATAACGTTTTACTGGAAAAAATCTTGGAAAGCTAAATCATTGCGGCTAAAACTACGGTTTAGAACAAAAATGATAGAACAGTGGTTTTGGGTGAATTCTGAAGGCAACTAAAAAAGGTAATTTATCATTAAAATAACGCAAAACATATAATATGGCTTAACCTGATTTTAAACTGATTAAACCTACATATAAGGGTCAAGGATAACCTGTTACTTGCGTGTCTAAGCATGAACTGCAACCATTTTTAAATTTCGAACCCACCATAGAATTGACCAATCGAATATCTCGAATTAATCTCGGTAAATCTCGTAAATATACAGCAGCAACAATCCTTTCATACGCTAGATATCATTGGCTTACTAAATACTAACATCCAATAGGATTCTTCGTAACAAAATTTTACAAAGTTTACAAATGGCTGCCGTTCAGCTGTCAGAAATAAGTTTAGACACGTTTTTCGTTTCGCGGCAGGTAAAATAGCTTTAAATTATTATAATATTTAGCGAAAACTTCGGTGCAATGACAGAAACACATAATTACGAAAATATACCTTCATTTTTATTTTCACTTTAAAGTTTTACGACTTTTTATCCAAATTGTATTAATTTTGCAATGTTTTTAATCTTCTTTCACTTTATACCGTGTGATAACTGTTTCACTTGTTTGTAATGGCTGATTAGTTTCAGCTAAAAATAAATCGATTAAAATAGCACAATATGGCGGCTTGGATACTTGTCATGTATGAGCTAATTATAGACCAACTTGTAATTGCATGACATGTCATGGGCTTTCTTTCTCTTAGTTTTAAAATTGAAAAACATGAAAAGCTCATGCTCAAAGCATGACTTATAGACATGAATTAATTACTATGGACCATTTTCTGTCTCTATTGTTAAATATGTTGGCGACAATCCACGCATGTTCAAAACCATAATTTTGGCATTTAGAAATCTTAATTATACTTTCATTCAATTTACACTTTTAGCTTTAATTTCCATGTGCAGCTCAAATTAATCACAACTTGAAGAATAAAGATAAAGCCAGACAAACAATTTAGTATCTTATATCATTAGAAAGGTCTTGAAATTCATATTTTGAATATTCTAAAATTATTTGTCAAAACAGAATCGTTTTTTACTAGCGAGTGTTTAAACCTAGTACTTCAAACCGGCAAGAAGATTGTTCAAAAGACAGGTTTAAATCACCTAATTTATCTTTTTTCAAATCAAAATTTTGTCAATCTCCATTATTTTAAAAATATGAATTTTAAAAGCTTTCTAAATTCTATCAATATAAATTATAATCATATATATCATAAAAATCGGCCAATAAATAAAAAAGTTATCATGATTTAAAAATTCTGCTGCTATCCAATGTATGTAAACATAGATTTCTTTCTGCCAACCAGTAAATCAGCTAAATATAGGTAACAGGTGCTTGTGACGTCATCCGTGAACTGGTCTATAATAAATTCCACCAGAATTAACCTTGCATTCCATCTGTCTACAAGTTATTAAATCAGCCATTTTTTCTGAGTACTGGAACTACAATTGTACTTTAGGTTACTTCATATCATGTAATTAAGTACTGCAATCTTTTTGTGATAAAATGAACAGCAAAACTTAATTGCATTTATAAATAAGCTGCCATGTGAGCAATTATTTAGGAATTATAAATTTCAGAAACTTTTGTAAATGAATTATAAAACTTATCTAAACTTTATAGTATTTCAATTTATTCAATAATTTTCTATTTCAGATAAATTAAAATGCCTCGCAAGAAAAAATCTACTCTAGAAAAGAAACCCTCATTAGTATTCACTGAAAGCCCTATCAATATACAGAGAAATTTACTTTCTCCTGTTTTATGTGCTCGCCATCCACCTACAGCATCATCTATTCCTATTGAAAATCTACGGAATTTATCTTGGGTAATTGGATGTATTTGATTTAAAGAGACCATACAAACAAATGATATTCATCAATTCTCCCTGTGAGAAATATACAAAAAAATCTACCTTTATCAATTATATTTGCTTGATTGTTGAACAGGTTATTACAATTTGCAGTGGAGCAGTTGTCCGGTGGTAGGACGTGTGCTTAGGGATCGAGAGGTCCTGGGTTTGAATCCCACTAGGGGCACTGCTAATTTCCTTGAGCAAGAAATTTACCTGCGTTTGCTTCACTCCACCCAGGTGTAAATAGGTACCTGTTAGAGTCATGCTCTTGTGGAATTGTTTGATACAAATTACATATCTAAAACACAGCAAAAAATAAAACATTGTGTCCTCTGCTGTAAGAACTGTTTACAGTTGGTTTTGACTGAGTTTATCTCAGTAAATGAACAACAGAGAAATTTATATACATTTTTAATAAGCTATAAATCATCATAACCATGAAAAACACATTATATCATTATAACACTAAAGAGTCATTGCTTCATAGTCATAGGTAATTTTAATGAATCACATTCCTCGCTTATTAATCTATACATTTATGTCAATTGTATTTTTTTAAACAAGAATATACATTTATGTCAATTTTATTTTTTAAAACAAGAATAACTTGTTCATAGATGCAGATGATCTTATTTCTCATGTACTTTGTTACTTGTTACATGACTTTGACATTAGGAAATTCATACATTCCTACAAGTTAGTAATTTCATTTTGTTTCAGGTATCCCCTCAGTTCAGAAATATAAGCAGCTCCGGTGGTCTCAGACGACTAAGAAAACATACCAGACAAAGACGACACAGTCTTGCTACTCATAGACACTTACATCATGCTCATCATATAGACATTGGTAGTAATGGAAATTTAAATCATGCAACCAGAATAAAGAAATTCAATTCTTTAAAATTTGTTGGTGAACAAACATGTACAAGTAGTATTGTGGAAGATGTAGAAATAACAGTCGAAACAGACACCGGTTCTGATGAGGAAAATATTGATAGAAACAAAATATCTGTTATAGTGAGTCCTGGAATAGATAAAGAAAATGTTAGAAATGATAATAAAGATTCTGACCATACCATAAATAAACAAACTGTTTCTAGTGAAGATACATCAGCAGATGATACAGTGACCAGTGAAAGTAACGATGATCAAAATAACAGTCCATTGAAAGCAAAGGCACCAGTGAAACGTTTGTTTACCAGCCTCCATGGAAAGAATCACAAACTGTCTTGGGATGAATTTTTAAATGAATCAAGTACACATACAAGTAATAATGTTATAGAAGATAGATTGTTAACATTACAGTCCCAGACAATACCTGAAAGTGAGGAAGAATCACCAATACCTTTAAGAAGATCAGCTCGTTTAAAACATTTGTATCAATTATTAAATATATCAGACTCTCCATGCAGTAAAACAGGAACGTTTAAAACAGTTCTTGCCCCAGATACCCCTGAAAGTGAATATGGCTGGAGCAAGAGGAAAAGACAACTAAGCAAATATGTCAAAAAGTCGTCTTGAAAATATATCATAATTATACTTCACAAGTTTTGTTATTTGGTGAATTGTTATTTGTTTATGTTGACAGATGTAATCATGTCTTAACATGCTTGAAAATTAACTTATATTGTACGATTATATTGAACTGTCCGATTGCATAAATTAAAACGTCACATTACACGGTATATTTAATAGTCGGTTAATTTCGGTAGTTCACGTAGAGCGTATTTACAAGCACATAACACTTATGTATTATATTTTATTTACAAAATGTATCGTACTTTGTATGGCCGAGTGGTAGGACGGTCAGACTACAAATCTTTTTATCGTGGGTTCGAATCACGATAGAAACTTAATTTTATCTTTTTTTCTTATTTAAATCATGGGCGGATTGCATAAAACACATTGCCCCTCCCCGTGCATCATAAATCTTGAAGAAGCCTTTGTTATAAATGTAGTGGCATCTTTTTAAGTGATGATGACAGTAGCACAACATACTCAGTCATTAAATTTGAGTGATTTAATGTTGTTTGTTTTGAAGTGTTTTATTACTATGTCCAAAAATTACTGAATAAAATAAATGTAAAAAAAACAACAAAACAAAATGGAGAACAAAAAATAAAAAAATGACAAATTCAGTTTCAGACTCGCACTTCTTTCAAAAATAGATGTTTTGTAGCATTGCACTTTAACCGTACGGCCATTCAGCCAGATGAGATATCGTCACTAAATTAACCTACACATGGTAATTTTTACTGCGAATTTCTATATATAGAATGCGGAAAATAATATATACAGTGTGCGATTACCGTGTAATTATGCAATCGGACAGTTCAATATAATCGTACAATAGATAGATAGATTTATTTGGTTAACAAATATACAATATACATAGAACATTACATCAAACATGATTAAAACAATAAATATGATCAATCATGAACAGCAAAGGTCTATGATTAATATTCAAGAATTTAGTAAAAATTGAGCATTATCACAATTAAAATACATACACTAATACTGATAAAATGTTATCACATTAGTCACGAGCTATCGCAGTTTACAAAGTGTTATCCATCAGATAGTTTTTATTTATTATTATCTGTGTATTTGTATATTAGATGTTTGTATTTGTTTTCTGTTGTTTTTTAGAAAAACAGCGCATTAATAAATAATTATATGAGGAATGTATTAATTTGGTGCATCAAATTAACAAAATAATTGTCTGACTGTTAAAAATAGAGAAGTATGAATATTCAGGAATATTCTTTAATTATCTATAAAAACTAACTAGTGATATTTACACTCTTGTGCACTGAGCCACACATACTTAATAATTAATTTTGTTTTTATGAGAATTAGAGCTGTCATTGATTGGGCTCAAAGCCTATCAACAATATTGATATATCGAGAAATGAATATGGACGATACACCAATATTTATCGATGCATTCACTGCAGATATACAGACCATTTATGTTGTCTACATGATTTTGAATAATAATTTATAAAAGTAAGATGTTTATACTTTGTTAGCAAGGGTGAAAAAAACAATAACTTGAGTTCTGGATTTCATCTATCAGAGTCAATTATTATTTTGTGAATTTTTCTCTCCACTTCTTAATTATGGTTTATTCAGTTCAGAGTTTATATCATGACTTAAATAGTTAGTTGTTGGAGAAGAGCTTCATGATTATACTGTGTTAGGGGAAATATTTTGCTTAAGCTTTTTTTAAATTTCTATTGCTGTTGTTGATGCAAGTGTTACCATTGCTAACATGACATAATTATGACTTGACTTGATTTCTTTAACTTTACAAAGGTTAATTTTAAATTTATACATACAGCATTTATATCACATTCAGATGGATTTTATTTTTTTTTAAAAATGAAATTTAAAAAGGGAGATAATTTAGCTGCCTTATCAAAGATTGAACTGAACTCATTTTGTTGTCTTTATTGTTTATTTTAGTTTTATCTTATCTTTTGAGATTGAAGAGTGCCTTGATTGATCCAAACTAATATTGAAATCTTTTATTTATTTGATATGTTACTACATCTATGATTGATTGTACAATGAGACTATTTGAGGCAGGTTGATGACTTTTAGCTCAAGCTTTAGGAAAATAATGAGACTATCGTACTATGTTGTGTATCTGTGTTGGTGAGAAACTTAGATGCTACTGTTTCAGATTTTTAGTCTCTAGTTACAACGACAAATTGAAAACTATCAACAAAAAAGCCTGACCAGTTTAACTGGCTTAGTGATACTTTTCTATATAGATTTATTTTGGCAATAGATAACACATAATGGTACAATTAATATAATCTGACAGAATATGAATATAAAATATAGTTCTAATTACTAAGACAATGAATTAAAACAGAACATGAAAAAAATGCATTTGAATTCGGCACCATGACATGCTTTCCATTACCAAGGATAACACAAAAAAGAACTCTTTGTTTCCAAGTGTGGACATGACATTGTGTGGACAAGTACTTATACATGTGCCTTAAATATGATACATATTATAACAGGCTAACATCTTTTACTGTTGTTTATCTAGCCTATCAACAAATCCTTTCTTTTTCTAAATTTATTTCTTAGAACTTAACACTTTTATTTGAAACTGTAGTTTACTTTACACATGTCACTGGGTTGTTTCTGGAAGTGAAATGAAAGTTCCTTAACTATAGAATGAACTTTGTCTGAAGAATGTCCCTTTTATTCCTATAAAACATCTCAATTGTAATGTACATCTAGATCATATTTATATTAAATATTATTTCATATTTTGTTATATCTTACTTGTGCTTAAGGTCGATGAAAAGTATCAAAAATAAAATAAATGAAAGCAATAAATTATTCTGTGTTTATTAGTTTATACTTATTTATTTTAGCTTATTGTGAAACACATAATTACAGCTTAGATAAATCACTCTCAAGTCACTTTCTCCCAAGTTTCTGGTCCCCAAGAAGTGAGCATCAAGGATAAAACTCAAGGAAAGGACAAGAAAAAAATTGTATTTGAATTGTACCAACACCTTGCTGACTATCAAATGGTTACAGTCCAATGTTGTAATCATCCAGCCATGCCTGTTCTGTGTTTTAAAAATATGTTTAGTTGTAATTCTTCCAAGATTGAGTTAAAAGCAGTTGATTGATACAACATCACCAGCTGTGGTGAGTATAGTTACTCCAACAAGGTGACTTATGTGTGTGACTATCTTGACTCTTATACATAACTTATGATTTAGGCATAAATTAGAATTAAGTTTGTTTGCCCTTTACCGACCGACCAGAAAAAATGCCAAGTCAAAAAATCTTATTCTAAAAATATGCAATGTTTATTTTGTCACGACCGTCCATCATATTACTTTATGGTAGTTTCTTTATGCTAATAACTCTTCTTTAGGTTCCACTTGTAAATCATTGAAAAAAACAAATATTTTTCCTACCTACCAACCCAACCCAAAAATTTAGGGTCAGTAAAGGGCAAATAAAGTATGTTTTAGTTTAAGCCTTACTTTGTTATTTTATTTAAACAACATATACTAGCTAGTGGTTACATGTCTAATTCAAAATCAACTCTTCGCAAACCGCTTAAGCACAACACCTGCAATACAATATCAGGGGTCCAAAACTCGGGGTCATAGTCTAGCAAGTGGAGGCCAGGGAGTAATGTTCTCTCAGTTACCCACAGGCTCATTTTTAAGCTCCAGTGGTGCTTTTCACAAAAATTCTTATGATAAATAACATCGTAATTCAAAGGCAAGACACATTTATATTATAGTTATTTATTGCCCAATCAATTCCAAACATAATTGAATTATGTAGAAAATTGTGTACCTTTTGAATATCATATCATAGTTGTGTTTTATCCCTCTGGCTTTCAACTGCAAAATTTATAAAATTGACTTACGATAACTTTTTTCTAAAGAATTTTTGTGAAAAGGTGCACTGGTCACTTTATTGATAATATATAAATATATAGTTGAATTGTTAACACCTACCTGCTGTACTATTGTTAATAAGAAATGACTGTGGTTTAAAATGAGCACTGACTACAACTGTGAAAGTGCAGACCTACTGGGATGTGCTTTAGATGTGTGTTCATAGTGTTTCGGTGATAATATCACTTTTACTGGCCTTCTTAGTATATTATTCACATCATTGCTGTATTGTAGACAGTATCTCTAGAACATTAACTATTGTCTATGTTTATCATAGCTTTACACGAATAACATCAACAAAAATTAAACTGAGTTTTTGATCATGAAATCTAGTCCATTGCTTCATCACCTTCAACAAGAAATTTTGATGCAGTGCCACAGGTAACAACCACATTAAACATCTGATATAATGTTCTTGTTTAGAGATATAGTGTTATAATTACATATCTTTAAAATCAACCCACATTACACTATAATACATTTCTAAAATTTCTTCATTTACAAGTTTTTTTTATTTTCGGGACTTGTCGGTACATTAGTATCCTTATATGGATCAACAGTAAAAATGACAGCCTCAAGCTTCATAATAATAGTTTTCAGATTTGAAAATTGTTGTCAAGTTTCGCAGGATTCTGACGTCTCTAACAATATGGTGGAAACTGCTAACTGATCAGACAGGTATAATCTACTCTGACACAAACATCAGTACAGAACCGTCAAAGTTTATTGTGGTAGTTGAGATTTGATTTTAATGAAATTAAACATTCTAAGACAAACTTCCATGTAATAGTCCTCCTTCATTTATGATTTACTGTGAATTGTGGTGTTATTCAATGAAAATTTACAATTTTAATATAAGATTTTATTGTTCAACTCATGAAAAAATATTTTTTGAGCTTTTTTAAGGATATTCAACTTAGGGTTAAGATCGATTTTTTATTTCGAGTGAGATCAGAAAACACATTTTCAAGAGCGGCATAGCCACAAGTGAAAATTTTAATGTCATTTTCAGAGTTCATGCTTTGAAATAAAAAAAATCTTACACCAAAGTTGATGAATATTCTGATTTTTTTCATGCTTAGTTTTGTTTTATTAGATATATTTGAAACAAATTTTAACGCGACATCATTTCTTCTACAAGATGACGTCATTTATCTTCTAAAATGATGTAATTGACAATGAAAATATAAGATTATATTTTCATTACTATGAAATTTATAAAATTTGTATTTCATCTTTTATTTCTATTTTACATGACCTTTCACCGTAAAGCATGAAAAAAAATCAATCTCACACCAATATAGGTAAATATCCTCTACTATTTTGTAGATAAAATATAAAATCAACATAGGAAACATCAGAAAAAATAAAATCATAAGACAAGAAATTTTATTTTAAAAGAGTAGTTCATACACAAATTAAAAGTTCAATACATTCATTCTGTAATCAATTGACACTGTATTACACAAGATGAAAAATAATGAAAATAAAACAATTATATAATAAATTATCTTGTGTTGTATCAGGAACAAACATTAACACAATCATGACAAATTATAACATTATTTACAAAGTCCATATCATAATAACAAATGCTGTTAAATGGCTCCTAATTTAGGACATTCTGGACTCAAAAAGTTTCTTGGCATCACATAGTTCTCTTGTTTATCTCTGAAATATAAGAAATATAAACATTATATATAAATTGATCACAGTGACCTGACTGCATGATTTATTTGAGAAACTATTTAACTTTGAAATTAGAAAATTTCTGGGATTGTTATTGAAATGTATTTAAATTAACACACCAGTCAAAGGCAACTCTTTCAGACAAACAGATGTTAAACCTAAATTTAAATACAGTACTAAACAAACTATGAACTCTGTAACTGTACAAAAAGTCAATATCTAAGTAAGTTGATAAATCAGAATAAGAAAACATGTTACAGCTAATTAGATAGATGGCTGATCTACAGTGAAATGATTTTTTATTAGGTTAAATGCATTCAATAGTCAATACAAATTATAGTCATTTTTTGGAGGCCAGCTCACCTAATCTAGCTTTCCTGGACCTGAGTATACAACCATTACTCACCTACCCTTCCAAAATGTTGACAACTTCTCCATTATTCATTGTTAACGAAGGCAAATCAACATCAGGACTCAATATTATTTTTTCAAGTAGGAAGCCAGGTTCGAACAACCATGTATGTATTTCACTTTCCCAAATAAAATGATTACTATCAGTGGCAAATTGCCCTTACCAAATTATGGGTAATCAGATGACCTTAACTGGTGAACCCTGAACATTATGGTCAAAATTTCTTGGAAGGGTATAACTAGCTCACATATGGATGGAACCTGCAACCCCTTTGGCACACTAGTATCAAAATCCTGTGTATAGTCTGCTGTGCCATGAACCTGGGTAAAATGGTGAAAATAAAAAATCATGATAAAAACATATGTTACTTACACATCATATTGTAAATATGCAAAAACTTCATTTATTTGATTTTGTGAGATTTCACCATCTATTTGAGCCAAGTAAGTATAAATATCTTTAAATAAAGGGTAAGGAATTCTGGCAGCTCCACCCTCGGGGTCGGCTGTTAATATTTCACAAACTGTCTTCATTGCTTTTGTAATATTCTGAAAAATAAATAGTTTATGACTAACAAATATGGATGGTTGATAGTATGAACTTCAAGTTTCTATTGATGTTTTTATGAACTGCTTTCCCTCATCATTCTCAGGAAACAGCTATTCTAATCTATGGATTACTGTAAAAGGATCTCCCAACATTGCACATGGGTCACATTCATATGACCTTTGTGTTGGCCAATCAATGCTTTCAACTAGACAAAACACTGTCAACAACATTGGGATTCCAAAATTTCTCATTTTAAGTTGAGTTTTGTAAGCAAAGTGGACAGAACATGTTATTCATGAGCTGTGATTGGACAACTCATTGTGATTTGCATTGCAGTCTATACAGAGATGGTGTAACCAAGTCCGTCTGCACACAATGATTATGCAGTGAATATTATAAAGTAAAGATCAGCTAAATGTGACCTGTATTGGGAGCTTGTCAGATATAAAATAAGTTAGTGTAAGAGCAGAGAATTTTAGATCATGTTTTAATTAGATAGCTAATCTTGTGTTACATTATACAGCAATTTTCTTGATGGTTCCTTGTTTTATAAATATAATTTTAAAAACTTCTCATATCATTAGTTAAAGTAACATGGTTTGTGCGATTCAAAACATTAGCTATAAAGCACTGTTAACTATTATTTAAGACTGTAATAATCAGAGTCCATTCAGATGATGTTTTTTCACACATTTGAAATAAAGCATAAAAACTTGACTAAATCCTAGCATGACATTAAATAATCAATACATTGTAAAATACTGCCAAATTATTACTTGGAAATGGACTTATAGTTTATAATGTCAATAAACTAAGTTGTTGACTTTGTTATTTTTATACATTTGTATTTGATTCAAGGATATTTACCTCTGCTACTGCAGAACATGCCAATGCAAAAAATTTGTTCCATTCAACATCTCCACCAAAACTACCAATTCTAACTAAATCATCAAATTGTTCTTTAGGTAATGCTAAATCTGTCCATTTCTCTTCTATCACACTCAATGGAGCCGTCTTTTTTGGTCCAAGCTGCAAGAAATTTAACAATACAATAAAAGTTCTCATAATGGTTCATGAGATAAAGTTTAAGCTGCCAGAAATCAATCTCTACTAACTTGACTTTGTTTTCATTGTTAAGCACAAACTTCTTGCTGTAGAAGAAATATAATAATATGAGATGTATTTATACATGTTTAAATGGTTAAAGTCAGCCATAGTGGTAGTATAGAGAAAATTGGTCCAACCAAGACTGTGTATGAAATTAATTTATCTTCAACTTTCTAGATATGTGATTTTTAGCAAATGCATCAGTTCTGTCATTTGAGCTCATAGGCTTTTAATTTGCTGAATTTATACTAATTTTTACTTCCATCTAGCCAAACTAAATCAGTGAATGAAAGTATTATAGAATAAGGAGACAAAATTCATTTATTGCATACAAAACTGAACAGAAAATTTTAAACCAATAAATTACTGTAATATTTTTTACACCAACAGTAATACAGCAACATATACCTCAAGAAATCTTACTGACTCTAAGTATAAGGCATACATACCTGTTTATTTAAAACTCTGAGTAGGCCTGGTGTAAGACCTGTGTCTGTTTTTTGTGTAGCTACTGGCATTTCTAATCTTTCTTTAACTGGTGGAGTCTCACCTTTAGCCATTGCCTTGAAATAACTGTAAGAAAAAGAAAATGAAGTTTATTTATTAATGTTGTTTCACTAAAGGTGGTCTATAGCAACCCTTAGTATAAGTAGGCTAGTTATCTACCACTGACACTTGTACATTCAGGAACAGTGAGTAGGATGACTGACCACTGAGATATGACTGAAAATTTGTTGAAATAGGATGTTTAGCTCTATATGTCACTAACATTTCTACATTCAAATAATTACAAGGGCCTGAATTTCATTTAGCCATCAACAACTAAGAAATGATTTACTGACAATGAATTATTGTAGCAATCTTATTCATTCTTTCGTCAGTAAGGACTGTACTATGTGTGGTGTAATAACCATAATGGTTTGATTCTAAAACATGAAATATATTTGCACTCTGAAAATTGTCAAAATATTTATTGAGTACAATGTACTTATATTTTAATCATAACAAATTTATGATATTACTTACGCAGCTGACCATCCAAGCACATCAGTTGGCTGAGTTCTAATGGCAGCTTTTGTAAACTGTTTGAGGATATCTGGTAGTGCTGGGGGAATGTTTATCTGCTGTGAGCAGTAGTAGGGCTCATCTGGGTTTCCTGCAGGCATGTTGCTAGTTTAGCCTCCCCGGTTTTAAAACACTCTGAAACACAGTATGATATACTTATTTAGTCCATCAACATTTTATGTATATTTTTCAAAATAGGGCATAATGCAATAAAACTGTAACTGTTTTACACAAAAAATGATAATGCCAACTTTACAGTAGTATGAGACCATTGTGAGAGCATTGTACTTCTTTGCCAATAATTAAGTTACTTTTATCAGTGCAAGGCCTTCAAAATATAAAGGTGAATCCTGCAGTCCTAGAATAAATACTGGAAACCTTTAGATACTTTTTGATCGAACAATGTGGATATATCATAACATTCAACAAAAACTCAACCAATAAACAAACATAAGAAAAGAAATAGCTCCACTTGTCTTGTGCCCACTATTCTACAAACTATATCGTCGACGTACCTAAGTTTGCGACCAACCTTGATTTGCGGCTATATTTGTTTATGTTCAAACTCTCGTGAGATTTCGAAACCAAGGCTATAAACTGAATTATGTTTACTACTGGGTTCACTCTACCGTCTTGATCCATCAACTTAAACATAATGCATTTTAAATAGTTTTTTTCGCTAAATTTGTTTGAGATTATACAATTACACACTGTTTTCTTATTCCTAAATATGTAGATTTTAATACTAACCATTTATTCACCGAAAACATAAAAATAACATAACCACAAAGTTTTGTCTTCAATGTTTTCAGTCAAATCTGTGATACTAGACACAAATAAATATTTTAACTTGGCCTTATTTCAATGACGTCACAACCCGGGAATCTAAGGTACATGTTTTAAGATGGCTGCCGCTATACAGTTGGAGTTTGTTTTTATGAGTTTCAACAGGGTTTTTTTTGCACTTCAGACAGGGTTATCGATTGATATTGGTGCAAAATAGATTGAGAGTGTAAATAAAGCAAGTTATCAATGATATGAAATATTTTAAATGACATTTTAATGTTTTGAATGCTTTACACTGCGAATCAAGGTTAGTTTTGGATACTGCCTCAAAGAGTAACGAGGGACAGTACACTGAACTAGCTGGCTTTTACGGCAATGTGGTTGAATGCCCTGTTACAGGGTTAGACATAAACAGTGTCCCAGAATTCTGAGAAACCCAAAAACTTGAAAGGAATCCCAGTGATTCTCAGCTCTAGGAATTCCATCAGGATCCCTGAAAATTGCTATGCTTTGTTTATTACAGTTGGTGACAGGAAATCGGAACACATCAAGTTTAGCGGACCCCGGAAGTAAATATAAATATGCATGCGCAGCATGCTGTTTCTGTGAGCAGACAGGCGAAGGTAAATGCAGCTAATTTTCTGTTTTTATGGGGGCTGCCACCCCCACACCCCGCTGATATTAAAAATGGATAACAAAAAAGCATTTTAAAATAGTTATTACAAATAATTCATTTAAATAATGAATAAAAGCTGCATCGTTTTTTACAATGAGCTAAGTAGATCAGGTAAGCTTGAAGAACTATCAGTATCAGCACTCTGGGACACTTTTTCCACTACACTATCTACAGCAGTCTCGAAATTCATTCCGACAAAGATAGCCTCACACAAAAACAAATTACCATGGATAAAGGCTGACCTTAAACTGCTATACAGAAAACCAGACAAGCTTTATCGTAAGTACAAATCCACAGGTCACAATAAAACAAAATACTTAGACATGAAACACCATTGCCGCAAACAAACAAAACTTGCATATGAAAAATACTTAGAAGACATACTGAACATCAACACTGACAACAATCAAAATACAACAGAAAGAAATCACAAGCCAAACAACAAGAAACTCTACTCACTTCTCAAACATTCAAAACAGGATTCTACAGGCATAGCTCCACTTAAAAAAGACTATAAGGTATATGAAGAAGACACAGACAAAGCAAATATTCTAAACACACAATTTCAATCTGTCTTTACTAACAAATCTCCACTATCTCTCAGTTCTCTCTGTAAGATGAAACTTCAGGACAATGCAGACACAGAAACCCGAAGTCAGCCAACCCAACCCACTTACAGCCCACACCCACGTATGCCAGATATAGAGATCTCTACCACTGGAATAGAGAAGTTACTATCTAATCTCAACCCTCACAAAGCAGCTGGCCCAGACCAGATCCGACCTATTGTTTTGAAAACTCTCAGTCAACAAATTTCTCCTTTCCGGCAGATTCTCTTCACTAGGTGCCTACAGTCTGGAACCATCCCAGATCCGTGGAGGATGGCAAATGTAGCCCCTGTCTATAAGAAAGGCCCTAGATCTGATCCTGCTAACTATCGCCCCATTTCACTAACATGTATTCTCGCAAAACCATGGAACATATAGTAGCATCTAGTATCACCAAACACTTCACAAACTCTGATCTCTTCTATGAACTTCAACATGGTTTCCGCGAAAAACGCTCGTGTAACACCCAGCTACTGATGCTAGTTGAAGACCTACTGAAATCCATCAACTTAAAGAGCCAAGTTGACCTCATACTCCTGGATTTCAGTAAGGCATTCGACATGGTCAACCATGAAAAGCTACTCTATAAACTTCACTTTTATGGTATCCGAGGCTCTACTCTCTCCTGGATTAAGAGCTTTCTTGACAACAGGTCCCAATCTGTCCTTGTGAATGGGTCAACCTCTTCCACCATCCCTGTCTCATCTGGCGTACCTCAGGGTTCTGTTCTTGGCCCACTTCTCTTTCTCATCTACATCAATGATCTCCCTGAGTATGCATCATCATCTAAAATCCGTCTTTTCGCAGATGACACTGCAATCTATCTCTCTCTCACTGTTGCCACTCACTCCAGGTTTCTACAAGAAGATCTAGACCAACTCCAGAAATGGGAAACTCTTTGGGACATGCAGTTCAACCCCTCAAAATGTCAGGTCTTACATATCACCAAACGCAAATCTATCATTGACACCAAATATACACTCCACAACACACTACTTGAATCAGTATCATCGGCCAAATACCTAGGTGTCACAATATCAAACAACCTTACCTGGCAGACACATATAGATAATGTCTGTAAAAAAGCAAACCAAACACTAGGATTTCTCCGACGCAACATCAAAGTACACTCACAGAAACTTAAATCAACAGCTTATCTCACTCTAGTACGACCCCAACTGGAATACTGCTCCTCAGTCTGGTCTCCCTTCTCTGATTCTGGCATCTCCCAAATTGAGGCTATCCAGAGGAGAGCTGCCCGCTGGGTGATGCGTGACTATGGCCGTACATCCAGTGTAACAGATATGCTTGGTAAGCTTGGCTGGAGGCGCTTAGATCTCCGACGCATCGACCAGCGGTTAGTTATGTTTCATGGTATCACACACAGCCTAGTAGCTATACCATCTGAGGACTATATCACACTTAACACCAGACCATCCCGTACTTCACATGACATGGCATATAAACAGATCCAAACAAGCTCAGATTTCTATAAATTCTCCTTCTTTCCACGTACTATCGTACACTGGAACTCCCTACCGGCCAACCTTGTTAACCTGAATGCAACCCAGTTCGGTCAGGCAGTAAGCCAAATTGAACATGTCTCTCCCTAGAAACCTGCTCTGTTTTTAACCTGTTTTTAACAATACACCCTGTATATATCTGTTCTTTTATTCTTTTATCTTTTCCCTCTTTTGTTGTTGACGCACGACAGTCTAAGTCCCTACCAAGGGTTTGACTTACTGGAAGATAGATAGATAGATAGATAGATAGATAGATCGTTAAAGACAAAATGGTGTCCAAAATTTGTAAACAGCGCAACTTCCGAGCATGCACAATAGCAGGGTCCGCTAAACTAGATTCTATCCCAGGAAATATGTATCCAAATTTTTGTCATTATTGGAGGAACCCCTAGCAGAAGGAGGAATCCCTGAATTACTGACCAAGACCCACTGGTAAAAATAGTTAGTGTCAAACCCTGTCTTAGTGATTAAAGCATCATTAATCCAATGTTTGATTAAAGTTTTGACCATACCTCAGAATTTATTGGAAAGGGCAATGAAAATTAGTGAGGGTTTGCTAAACTTGATACTCATATTTTTAGACAAAATGACATACATATTTCTTTCAAAAACAGTTCTCCACACACAAAGCAACGTTTAGATTATAAATTTCAACAGAACGCCAATTCATCATTTTAAGGTTTTTTGGTTCATTCCATTTTCAGCAGCTCAACGTCAATTATTTTATTTGTTTATGGTCTATCGACATCAAAACATGTTAATTAACATAATCATGATGGTAATAAAAGGAAACAATTTTACTAACCGACAAAAGAACTAAAAGATTAGAATATCCAATGGAGAACAACAAAGTGTTTTGGTTCTAAATGTGTCAAATTCGGCTGTTTTGTTGTTGTTGGCAACCGTAGTACCTTTTCCGGTAATCTATCGGGTTATCGTTTATTTGTTAAAAGTAATCTATAATTTTGACGTTTGCAGTGTACCAGTCTACTAAGAGACGATGTTAAAGTAAAATTTCCGTACTTTCCGTATTTTGGGCTCAGGTGATCTCCCTTGATTTAATTTCGTGGGGTGTTTAATTTGATGGACTTAAGTTACGCTTATAATTATGTAGTTTAATGATAAAACTGTGAGAAAATTGAAAGCTTTATAACATCACGGCTTCATATTAAATTATTACAGGTCCATAATAAAATGTTGAAAATAGATTACTTCAAAATAGTTGGATTTGTCTCTAAGCATCATTTATTCAAATGTTGTGAAATGATTCAAATTATGTCTGTAGAGAAAAATGACTATACTAACTTTTTTCATCATTTTCATTCAGTGTTTATAGTTGTATTGAAAGGTACACAACTGGAATACTGATAGTATCGGAATCATTTAGTATTATCTCCCTTGATTAGGTTTGATATAATTTTGTATGAACTTTAATACAGTATAACAGAGAAATGCAGCAAATACTTGATTTATATCATTATTTTTTCATTTGGCTTACATACATGTGTAGTGTTTTAGTAATAAGTGACTCTAAACTGCCATACGAATTCCTTTAATACAAGAAACTGTGGGGCCTTTCAACTTTATATAAACCAAAGTTAAATCAACTAGTTCTAATCATTCTTAACAAGATAGATATTACAGTCTATCATTTTGGAACAGTTCTCACAGAGGTTCCCTTACAGGCACCAATTACAAGAAAGAAGTCTTACCAGTTGATATAATGAATCTTTTCCATCAGCTACCAACTGGATGTAAAATGATGCAATATGTGTTAGAAAACAATCATGGTATTTCCAAGAGAGATGAAGCTTGATACTAACATACCTGATAATTACTTTTTGTCAGACAAAACATTCTTCACATTTCTTCCACACTGTTTTCTACTCTTTCCAATACTTCTTGTAAAGATAAAAACAATAACAAACAACACACTTTCCAATGAATTGCAATTTTATTTTCAGCACTTATACATCATAACACAAACAACAAAAAATGTGCCAGCGGAGAAAAATGTGTCAATAAAAATATGCTAGCAGAAAAATGTGATTTCTGTATTGTTGGTCATAATAGCTCTATCTAAATTAAAATACCAGTACTAGTAACTATTTATAATCTGTAAATAATTCTATGAGTAGATCATTATTTTTACAAGTAATTCTGTATTGTATTAAGCTATAGTTAGGTATCAACACACTGATGTTCTGATTTGTGTAACATTTTAGGTCCATTTCAAATTTTAGTTGCCATGAAAAAAATGCCGGGCCATACACTTGTATAACTAAAACTAGAATTTTGTTTGTTTAAATGATCACAATACCATTATATTCTAATGCTAAAATGAATAAATATATTTTATTCTGAAGGTAAATAGATCTTGTTTACACAGTTACTTGGAAATAACTAAAACATAAAAGTATCAGAAACATATTAACAAGCATCAATATAAATACACATGGCAATATTTTCTATCATCTGCTGAGCATATATCTAAATTTGTTAAATAATTTATTAGAAATTTTGGTTGCTATGAGTGATAGGCCTAGTGTTAATTTTGGACCTGGGTCACGTCAAAAGTAGTAAAACTTAAACTTCTGTCTAGAAATAAGAAGACTTTTTACATTAATCATCCAGCAATGAGTCACTAACCAATGTATGTATCAACTATTCTACACAAACTGTGTCTAATCTATCTAGCTATGTCTTATAGACCATAATATTTAAAATCTATGTATACTGTTATATTTACATAAACTCATTTTTTAATTTGTACACCATGAAACTAAAATATCATCATTTTTCAATACTTGATTTAAAAGGTGAAGTTTACTTGAAAACGTCCCAACCTGACTCACAACTAAATGTATGTACATGGCTGTACCTTTAAATGATTTTTGTATACAACTAGTTCAAAACTTATCTATATAAGAATCATAAACATATAAAATATTTGATACAGTACAGAAAATCCACTCAAATTTCTATATCTAACTAAGTATTAAAGAGCATGCTCGATTGGAAATTTCGACTAGCTGTTGGTAAATCACATGATGAAGTTCAAAAAGAACTTCAAACCAACATTGATAAAATATTCAAATGGTGTCAAAATAACTCTATGGCATTAAATCCAACAAAGACTAAGTCAATGATTATTTCTGCATCCAACAAAAAGTGTTCAAATAACATTTTATCCTTAAATCTAGGGCAAGATACAATTGAGTCTTCAATTTGTGAGCGCCTTTTAGGTGTACAGGTAGACAATAATCTTACTTGGAAAAATCAAATTAATTCTGTGATAAAAAAATGCAATAGCAAATTATATCTTCTGCAAAGAATCAAACAATTCATTAGTATACCTATAAGAAAACTGTTTTACAATGCATATATACTTCCCCATTTAGAATATTGTTGTTCTGTATGGGGAAACTGTAATGATAATCTAATGGAAATTCTAATTAAATTTCAAAAACGGGCAGCCAGAATTATCCTGGAAAAAGATTACAACACCCCTTCACAAGAACTTTTTTCCACATTAAAATGGATGAACTTCCGAGAAAGAGTTGATTATAAAAAATCAATAATTATGTACAAATCAATAAACAATTTATGTCCTCAATATTTAAATCAAAAATTCATTAAAAGTAATACAGAATGTACCCGTCATTTAAGGTCTTCAGATAATGATCAACTGCTTTATGTACCAAAGCCTAGACTGGAATTTACAAAAAAATCTCTAAATTACTCAGGTCCAAAATTATGGAATGCATTACCATATGAGGTACAATCAGCCAGAAATTTACATTCTTTCAAACATAAATATACGTTGTGGTGGAATACTAAGTAACTTAATGATCATTGAACGCTAATTGTTTTCCTCATTTCCTATTTATCTCATTGTATATATTTTATAAATGTTTTATTTCAATGTTTATCATGCTTGCTGTACATAATATGTAAATATGTTTTTGTTAAGAGGCTCACAGGGAAGATTGGGCCCTGCCTAACTGTGTTGCCTCTATAAATAAAGTCTTTATTATTATTATTATTATTACTCTAGGAACTTAGGGAACACTAATTGAGGACGTCAGAACTGCGTTCTGGCAGAGTTTTACCCATTCCATCGATAAAGGTGGTGTGAGCGGAATCTGTCACTGTTTATCTATACCCAAGATGGCGGCGGCATCACTGCAAAAATGTGAGTTGGTGTTTTGGAAGCCAATGCTGTTAAAATTATACTTTTGTCTGATTGTTTACAATAACAATTTAACTATTCGCTATAAATAAAGTAAGAAGCAAGTATATTTGCTACTGATATTGCCTTTCAATCCAGTTCCGACATCCAATTTCACTCCTTTGGCAGATTCTATGGAAGAGTCGGAATCTGATTCTGGCACAGTTCCCACAGCTCAATCGAGCATGCTAAAATACATTGAGTTTTTAAACTTCAATAATAAGGTAGAAAGTGAGTGAGAGTGATTTTGTTTATATAACCATACATTTACAACAGAAAAAAGAATATTATATAATGTCAATGTGTACAAACATTACAACAGATAGCAATCAATCATCTAAAGTCAAAGTGCAGGAGAATATATCCTAGGTCTAAAATCTTAACATTTATACTTTAAAACAATCTGACCTGCAGAACATGTATACACATATGTATAATACCATGGGCATGTTCCGCAAGGAAATCGCTAGATAGCGCCTCGTCCTCTGGTACCTTTCTTGCACCAAAAGTATTTACTATGTGACACCAAATCCAGGGTACCAGGGGACAAAGCGCTAGCTAGCGATCGCCTTGCGGAACGTGCCCCATGTGTAGCTCCATCTTCTATCTAAAAAAGAAGGGAGATAACTGATAAAATTGAGTATCTTATACATTTTGTACATCTATTTTATATCAAGTTGTCTCCCTTTGTTTCTACCTGGTCCCATTAGACAAGCTGAAAATTGAGATGCTGGTTTACTGTTCAGCCATACAGAGAATTTTCAAGTGAGAAAAGCAATATTTATTTTTCTTTTAGAGACAGTAAAACATAATCAAACAATAAATGAACATAATCACAACATAGGAATGTGCATCTATATTTATATATATGTAATTCAAAACACAAGTTAGTGGGTATTCACTGTGCAATAGGTATTAACTATACTTCTACACTTTTTTGCAACATACTATTCATTGTTCTTTGAACAAATTTTTTTTTCTAACAATAAGGTTTACTTCTAACTAATAGAAAACTCATAAATGAGAGTTCCAGATGTCTATTTCACTAAAACAAAAAATAAACGAAATTCTGGGTATCATCTCTGTTCAGATGCTTAGGAAGGATCTGAATATTAGGGCCGCAGATGGAGTGGGTACGGGAGGGGCGTCCCCTCCTGCCAGTCAAAAATTTTTGTGAATGTAAGCCTGTGAAACTCTATTTCCATGCACTTTCAGTACACCCTGTTTAAGAACAAATCTTTGTATTACAATGCGTATTTGGCTATTATTATACCTTTAAATTGACCTATTGACCTAGTTTTGCATTTTTTCAAGATATAAGCTTCAAATTTTGATCAAAGCAACAGTTTGTCATGGAGAATTAAACTTTGACTTGGGGTTACTTAAACCTTGACCCAGTTAGACTGGTATCAGACATGTAGCAAAACCTCAAGATTTTTAATATGTGTCATGAAAAATTAACTTGCAGCCCCATTGCCACTGCTTGCCAGAATATTGGGGCTGCAGCCTCGGCCCCTGCTCCTACACGGGTACAGTTAACAATCAAAATATAGTAAAACAATGTCACAAAATAAAATTATAATTAAACAAGCAAATCTTAGAACAACTTGTATTAGACCAATCTGTATGGAAGAGAAAGATAAATGACAACTACATGTACCTAGTACATTAAATAAATATTAAATACTGTTTTTAGACCAAACAAATAGTTATATCAAGCACCAAAATTAGAACACAGTATAATATCTTTAGTTCAAGATATGGCAGAATTCTACTATAAGTTACTATATCACAAAACTTGATGTTATCATGACACATATCTAGGGCTGTCACGATACGCCAGAAGCGTATCACAATATACTGCAATACGCTGGCATCATATCGCAATACGTACCACGATATATTGTGGGCTTTTAGAATCATTGTGTCTCCGCTGAATTTAACAGAAATATTGCAAATCTGACATGCAGCCACTGATAGAATCTAGCGGCTATTTAGGACTGTGACGTGCCCCAATCGGTTAAATTCTTGTAACTTATGGTTAGATAGATTGGACAATGGAAAAACTGACGTTTTGCTACTTTTATTTCGCAAAGGGAAGAATTTTCGTATGCAATAAAAGATACCCTCAAATATCGGTATGTTTAAATCTTACCGTGGTACGTATTGCAGCAGCTGTGTATTGCAATATACCAGTATATCGTGACAGCCTTACACAAATCTGTTGTTACCTTAATAAAGACCCATTTTTGTGAATCTGATACAGTTAACTTCAATAATAACCCTACCACCTCTTTGACTTCATGAAAACAATTTATCAATTACAAATGAAGCACTTTCCTAACAAGAATGAAAGAAAATATGTAAAATTTATATTCCTCATTCTCCCTGTCACTGACGTGTCACATCTCTCTGTCACTGACGTGTCACATCTCTCTGTCACTGACATGTCACACCCTTCATTGTAAATCCATTCTATAACAAAGCATTTCTACACAAACTTTAGAAATGTGCACCATTTTTCATACCAATCATATAATAATTTATAACAGAATAAAAATACTAACAGTCATACTTTAAATCATCCATCAATATAATGACAATAGAAAACAGTTCAATAACATAGCAACATCTATAAAGTACATTTATCTATACAGTACATACATATTTTAAGTTTGAAATATTAACTTATATCTCCAGATTGAAAGCAAAATGTTTACAAAATAGACTTTATTATGAATTGCTGACGCTCTATCTATTAATTTTTGTTTTGTTTTTAAACTAATATACAGAAACAATCTTAGATATATCTCCAGAAAGCATTATAAATGGTTGGAACAAAGCAAGTACAATTACAATAAAATATAACGATGTTTCTCTAGTCAGAATACTAAATGCATTCTTAAAGAAACAAATAAGAAAATAAAATTGATCTAATCAATAGCTTTATAAAATATGTCATAAAGTTGAAGCAAAACCATCAAAGTTTATCACTTTAATTCAACAAATAAAAACATTGTTCATTATGAACAAGTTATGTGTAATCTGCAGCCCATCCCTGGGAAATAGCAGCAACTTTTGACTTCAACTAACTTCTGCTTAATTTCCCTCCTGAAAGGACATTATGATAGTAAATACCTCTGCCCTGAGGGACATCCTAGCCAACACCTAGTTCAAAGACTGAACACACCAATATTTAAAACCAATAACAATGTCCAAAAACAAATCCCTTGAAGTTTCCTGACAGGAAAGAGGAAGCTGAAAGGTAAAGACATGATTATCCTTCACTATCCCTCATACTGCTATAGGGGTCGAGGTCTGGTTACAAATAACTGGTACATCATAAAAGACTCATTAACAAACAAACAACACAATTTTCACTCACTCGCAAGAGATTCAAATAATGAACAAGTTTGATAGAAAATCTGGGATGTTTGATGAAAGTTTGTTGAAAGACAAATTCTCTATAAGTGATACACGAGGATACATGGGTCAGGAATATATGTACAACATTTATATTATAGACATGTATATAGAATAAAGCTAGTTCATACTGACCCCGAGACCAGAGATTATTACATCATACTGTAAACATAACATAGATAGGTCAACTCTGCCATTTGTAGAACTAAAAAAAGAGTAATGATTATAATTATTGTTATCCTGATGAAGGTCTACCGAAACGCGTTGATCACAATATAATATATTTCAAGAACTATACAAGTTGTTGTTGCTTTATAGTTTTTTATAAGTAGAACTATGAATTTTTACGTCCAAAGAGTTTTCTCTCATTGTATCATGTGACCTTTCAACAGTCATGTCATCAAAATCAGTCAATTGAAGGAGGCGACGTGATGTCACCGAAAATTTCAAGGTATATAAATATTCGCTCTGAGTTGAAGAAAATTAACTCTATGACTTTTTTATTTCTATGCATCCAACATATCAGTGCCATCACCTAGTCTGACTAAATGACTGAATGTTAACGTTGATATTTTATTCTCTGTCCCTGGTCAATGTGTATACACTGTAACATTTCATTTATTAAATAATATGATATACACTGGGGTCCAAAAGTTTCTTTACACATGTAATTTTTTCATATTTTTATTTTATTTTTTATTGCAAAAATGATTGCAGACACATTTTGTGTTATATTTTTATAGAATTTTTAAATTATTTATAATATATGAAAGAACATAATTGACGATTCATTGTAAACTGTATATAAGTAGTGGAACTATTACCGACATGTTTAGTATATCTAAGTATATTCCAAAATCATCAAAATTTAAAATGTGTAAAGAAAGTTTTGGACCCCAGTGTATATCATTTACAAAGTTAATTATAAACATTAATCTATCATAAAATAGTAGATACTATTCTGAGTCTTATAGAGTACAATGCTGTACTCCCACAGTCTAAATATTAAATATTTTAATCATATTACGTCAGAATTTTAAAGATTATTTAGTCAATGTCCCTATCTTTACAATACTTTATTAAGCACGAACATTATGAATTCAACCAGACATGAATCCATGACTTACACTGGCACAATTAGAGCCAAGAGAGATCTATAGTACAAATGTTTGAAGTAAATAAATAGGTAAAATAGAGAATATATTATAAGAGAAAGTCACAGTCTTATCATTGTTTCAACTTCATTGACAATACATGATACAAATAACCAGTAAAATCTAGATGATATCATAAAAAAGGGCACAGTCTGTAGTAAAATATTCCACAACCAATTCTTGTGGTATTGTTGCAATAACCATGTAATATATAAGTACTTAAATCATCAATGTTGATAAGCGGTAAATTAGACTGGTTCAATCATCAATGTTGTCAGTAGATAGTAGTAGATTAGACTGGTTCAATCATCAATGTTGTCAGTAGATGGTGGTAGATCAGACTGGTTCAATCATCAATGTTGTCAGTAGATGGTGGTAGATTAGACTGGTTCAATCATCAATGTTGTCAGTAGATGGTGGTAGATTAGACTGGTTCAATCATCAATGTTGTCAGTAGATGGTGGTAGATTAGACTGGTTCAATCATCAATGTTGTCAGTAGATGGTGGTAGATTAGACTGGTTCAATCATTAATGTTGTCAGTAGATTAGACTGGTTCAATCATCAATGTTGTCAGTAGATGGTGGTAGATTAGACTGGTTTAATCATCAATGTTGTCAGTAGATTAGACTGGTTCAATCATCAATGTTGTCAGTAGATGGTGGTAGATTAGACTGGTTCAATCATCAATGTTGTCAGTAGATGGTGGTAGATTAGACTGGTTTAATCATCAATGTTGTCAGTAGATTAGACTAGTTCAATCATCAATGTTGTCAGTAGATGGTGGTAGATTAGACTGGTTCAATCATCAATGTTGTCAGTAGATGGTGGTAGATTAGACTGGTTCAATCATCAATGTTGTCAGTAGATGGTGGTAGATTAGACTGGTTCAATCATCAATGTTGTCAGTAGATGGTGGTAGATTAGACTGGTTCTCTACTAACTCTAAGATATGAGAGACTGGTTTAGGTTTGCCATCTTCACCTAATGTACTAGGTTGTATTATACCTTCTCTGAAAATAAAACATATAATACAATAAACTTCTGCTTTAAAGACCACCATACAGTCATATCAAATCATGCAATTATTGAAGATTTTAAAATCCAAAATGCTTAATATGAGAAACAAGAGCATTGCTAGGCGGAGCATTGTATGCCTGAAAGTGTTGTTTTTTTTAGTTAAGATGAAGCATTTGTAAGACATGAGAATATTTCATATGAATATCATATTATGAATAATTGAGGAAAACAAAGTAGAGAAAAAAGATACCATTGAGAATGCTTCTTTTATTCGTGATGAGTATAACTTTGTCGGTAATAGTGACCTTGACCTTTGACCTTGTGACCCCAAAATAAATAGGGGTCTTCTACCCAATATGGACAATCATCGTATGAAGTTTGAATATTGTGGACCAAATGGAACTTAAGTTATGCTCCGGAATCTGTTTTCAGTTTTAAGGTAATAGTGACCTTGACCTTTGACCTTGTGACCCCAAAATCAATAGGGGTCTCCTAGCTGATATGGACAATCATCCTATGAAGTTTGAATATTGTGGGCCAAATGGAACTTAAGTTATGCTCCGGAAACCAAATTGCTAACAGACGGACGGACGCCAGGGGGTATAACATTATATGCCTGAAATTATTTTGGGCATATAATAAATGATTACTATATCAAGATCATTCTGCTGTTAAGACCACAGTGGAGCTAGTGGTGGAACTTGACTTTAAAGCCCTCCTACGTAGAAAATCATAGGGATAACCTCCCAGGAAAAACAATCTGACTCCAGTCAACATACCTGCTTAGTTTATCCATAGCTTGTACAAGTTTCATAGCTTCATACTCTTTTTGTTCATCAGACATACATTCCCATGGTTTAGTTTTCTCTTGTTCATATCTACCTGTGACAGGATTTACTCTGTAATTATATATATATATCTTATAACTGACAGTACATCAAACATATACATGTACTAGTTACAGCAGGCCTTTTTTTCCTTATATAACAGGGGCCGTTTACAGACGCCTTCCCCTCTTGAAATTTCTTTAAAATCATGCAGTTTTCCACAAATTTGGAGTTTAACTTGGATTTTTTGTTCCCCTAACTATGAATTTTTTATAAATTTTCCCCCAATGCTCTATATAAAAAAGACCCCAGGCACCTTCCCTAAACACTGAAAAAAAGCTCAGTACAGTCATCATCTTAAATTGTCTCATGCACAAGTCTAATTTATTATGGTACAGCTAAAGGTAAGACGATGAAATTGAATGATAACTGGCGAAATATGCAATTTCATTAAAGTTTTCAAATTTCGATGATTGATATGGTGTGAAATGATGTTGAAATAATTGTTTTCTTGAATAATGCACAATATCAAATCACAAAAGGAGTATTAGTCCAGTAAAACAAGCCTAAACAAATGGGTGTCATTCTGGTGAGGTTTTGTAATGGGTCTGATCCAAAACTTCAATGCCGCATCTGATGAAAATCAAAATGTAAACAAAGCAGCTTATAGATTTTTGAAAGCCAGAACTAGTAAAAACTCATAAATTTGAATACCAGATAAAGTATTTTGGGCAAGTAACCCCGGAAAACAAGTAAAATGTTAAAATTATAAGTGTGATTTAAAGTCTGCTTCCATCTACATGTTCACCTGACTTAACAATCTTGTCATTAACTCCTGATCATTGAAATCACCCTTAGGCAGGCAATCCCTCACAGTACCCATTTACAGCTGGGTAGAATGAACAACAGCAGGTAAATTTCTTGCTCAAGGAAATTAGCAGTGCCCTAAGTGGGGATTGAACCTGGGACCTGAGCATGCACTCTACCACTGACCCCTAATCCTATAATACAGATAAAAGTAGATAAAGAAATCAACATACTGTTCTGCTAGATTAGTGTATTCCTCAGTATCAGAATCTTCTGAATCACTCGAATAATCACCTTGACCTTGACTTTGACCTCCCAACATTAAACCTCTATTAGCTAACAAACCTGCTGAATTACCATAACCTGTATACTTTACCATACGATTTACTGAAATATAGAATTATCTTCTGTTACATTTATTGAATTATTGATGCAATTGTTTGGTCTTTCCACTTTGAATCATTTTCACATTAACCCTTTCTTTGGCTATTAACAGAAATTCCTTGTTCACATAACCAGATTAGTGACAATTTACACACACCAACACTAGCTTGTCCTTCCTCTGTACTATTTAATTAGAATTAAATTTTTAGTATAAGGAAACAAGGTGATGGGCTTTAGATGGATTTCTATCTGGGTAGAGCTATTCAAATATTATCAGTCACATGTCTATGTCAGCTATTAGATTATACTAATTTATCAAAGCTCCATTCTGAAAAATTTCTGTCAACTTAGATTAATCACTTTTGAGTCCACTTCCAGGTCCACATGTACTGAGCTTGTATGATAACATTTCTTGCTCAATGAAACAATGCGGTAGGTTTTGGATGGGAATCAAACCAACATAGATCTGGCTATCCAATCATTATCAGTCAAACATAACCGTCACTTAACTATGCCGCCTCTTATGTCAGGAATCATCAACAAGTTCATCGTAGCAGTACATATAGTAGACCAGGAAACAATTCTAAGTTATACTCACCACTTTCCTTGCACAAAACAAAAAGAAAATCTGCTGCCAACTCTTTGACTTCTAGAATTGGTGATGTCAACAATTTACACAGCCTACAAATAAATTGTTCATTTGATTTTTTATAACAGAAAAAAATCACCTAATCCACCAAAGATTGGCAGGTCTAATTTCATAACAATTGATTGGAGAATAACTTTCAAGTTAAGTGCATAATATGTATGCAATAACATGACAGATTATACATGATTTGAAAATATATGTGAACTTAGCACAATCATATGATCGATATCTGGACAGGTGTTGAGCTGTCAACTCAATTGATTAATAAAATTTATTGCCATCCTGTTTTCTTCACTCAGTGGAGCCAGAGCCTTGTGAGGTCCTTGGTCAGAACCTTGTGTCCACGCTGGACCAAAGGCTTAAACTTATGTACTGTAGACGGTAGAACTTAGTAGTTTGGCTATCTTACGAATCGTGGCATTTTGATACCCATATGTGGTGTTAGAATAAACTATTAACTTATTAACTGACTGTGTTGTACTGTTGGAACCTGGGTTGTAAATATACTGTTATATGCAGGCTGGCTATGTGACATTATTTTATACCACTACAAAATGAAATACTGCAGTATTTGTTTATGGTACCACTTGAGTGAGTGAAAATCTCGACCTAGTTATTGTTAGTATGAGCAATCTAGGGAAGTTAATTGATAAGTTTGTACATTTCATTGTCTTGTCAGTCTTTGCTGCTCAAATCATGAGGGTTAACAGGATACTTAGTTAAAAAGTTAAAGGAAAGTTAAACCAAGGTTTTTGAAGTCTACTATTAGTATCACTATTCAGTCGACTCTTGACATTAACTTCCCCGATCATCAAGTCACACACCAACTGTTTATATAAGGCGCAGATTGCAGCCACAGCATGCAGTGCATGGCCCTAACAGGTACTCATTTACACCTGGGTGGAGTGAAGCAATCCCAAGCAAATTTCTTGCTCAAGGAAATTAGCAGTGCCCCTGGTGTGGGATTTGAACCCAGGACTTCTCGATCAATAAGCATGCATCCTACCACTGGACAACTGCTCCTGTAAAATAATTATCTTGATATACAGTTCAGTTCCACTTTTCGGACTATCAAAATTGATGGCCTTTTACAGCAGAACAGTCTTACAATAAGGGTTATTTTCTCAAACCAAGCATTAATACTCTGGTACTAAAAAAGTAAACAATTATATGATTTTTCAATAACCAATGTAGTTTTTATAGTAAATATTAATTGTATTTGTGAAAATGAAAAGAAAAACTATATACAGAGACAAGGGGTGTTGTTTACCTATTTCTTAATGTACTTCCTTCTTCAGGTAATTGTTTCACTTCATCTTTCAAGGGAGGTAACACCTACAAATATAATATTGTATAGTCATGGCTGTATTTATAAATTTAATTATTATTACACATCATTATCATCATATTATGAAGAATGGTTCTTCAGAAAAAACAAGTAAATCTGTGAGCTAATGCTCACTAGTGATACCCCCACTGTGAGAAATATGACTATCATAATGTAATTTTCATTTAACAAAATCTAAAAATATGCGACAAACAGGAAGTAGATGAGCAAGGAGCATGAAATCGCTTTACACTACATGGGACTATGGGATGAAGCAATATGCAAAGTATTAGGCTGCTGCATGTTATAGTTGCTGAGAAAACTGCGACGGAAATTTTGTAACAGACGCACGCACGCACGGACAAGGGTAAAACAGTATACCCCCCTCTTCTTCGAAGCGGGGGTATAATAATGAAACATTAATGTGACATTATACATTTAGCACAAACAATTTATTCTTACTTTATCATCACTCTTCAGTAAACTAATTATAAAGAGAAGCCTATCAAAACATACTCAAATATGAGGTAATGTAGATGAGCAGATTAAAAAACTCACAATATGTATTGACATAGGTAGAAAATTATAACGAGTTCTTTGAACGCATAACTACTTATATTAGCAAACACCATAAACTGTTTCATATACTTTACTTTAAAGCTAGTAAATTGTTTTCTAAGCTGAAGTCAAGAAAACTGCTAGTTTGGCTAGAAAATTTAAGAATTATAGCTTGTTTAGGATAACTTGAGACAAACTACTCAGTTTGTTTACATATTTGGAACTCAGGTGTTACAGAAAACAGGGAGGTCAGCTGATTTTGTG
Source organism: Mactra quadrangularis (assembly GCA_025267735.1). Classification (NCBI taxonomy): domain Eukaryota; kingdom Metazoa; phylum Mollusca; class Bivalvia; order Venerida; family Mactridae; genus Mactra; species Mactra quadrangularis. The sequence goes on along the minus strand of CM046304.1, from coordinate 43,674,182 downwards.
TAATGAAAGTATTAAACATGTCTTAATACGTGGATTGTGTGTTCTCGTACTAAATTGAATTTATCAAAAACATGTGCTGATAATAGTCAATAATTACGTGTACTAAACTTAAATCCACCTGTGTATAAAAATGGTATTGTTGTATTTTTTATCTCGATTTATCCTAAACAAGCTATAACAAAGATTGGAAGTAGTAAGTATAGAAAACAAACCTTAGCACGACAGAATTTTCTGATGGATCTGTTAGCTCTACATGTCTCACATAAACAATGTAATATTGGTGTCAAACTTTCCTTCAACGATTTTGTAGGCTTTAAATATATAAAATAAGAAACACATCTAAGAATCTTAGAATTAAATAAATGTACAAAAGATAGACATAAATATGGTATTATTTATTAAGGCGGAAGTAAATTGTCCATCATAAAGATATGTATTTGAAAAAAACACTTAAAAAACTACAGTATAAAAGTTAGAAAACTTTGACCTGAGACAATGAATATAGTTTGAACATTATTTACATCATTAATTCGGTTAGCAGTAGTATAATCACCATACTAAACTTTAGCGGAAATATAGGAATAAAACCTGGATAATAGCATTCTAAGTCCAGTATAGAAACCATTAGACCACAGTGACAGTTTCATAAAAATTGAGGACCAAAACTAACCATGATTTAAAAAATTCCTACAAATATCAATAGATTAGCACAAAACTAGTCTAACTCCATGTAAATATATTATGATAGATATAGACTAGTTTTGCACTAACTCATCACTATATTTACCCTATCTAATCTCTCATATAAGAAATTAAGAAGTACAATAACAGCTTCCATATTTACCCTATCTAATCTCTCATATAAGAAATTAAGAAGTACAATAACAGCTTCCATATTTACCCTATCTAATCTCTCATATAAGAAATTAAGAAGTACAATAACAGCTTCCATATTTACCCTATCTAATCTCTCATATAAGAAATTAAGAAGTACAATAACGGCTTCCATATTCTTTCCATCATATTCTACTTCCTTGTTCTCTATACCAAGGTCACCTTCACTCATTGGAGCTAATAATTCCTCGTAACAATCACGAGGCATATTGATCAGTAAATTAACTGTATGACTAAAAATAGACAAAAAGTTAAAACAAATATAAGCATGTAATACAGATATAGGTGTGAAAGCACATTAGTTTAAGAATCATGAAATTATTGATAATTTTAGTCACTTTTATATAAGCAAACCATCCTTTCTTAGGCCCAAAAATTCTAAACTTCAGGATCAGTCTTAAAAATATTTATCCACACAGAGATACAATCCATGAACTTAATAACTTTCTAGTTAAATCAATAAGCAGTTGCCAGCCATGGGCAACCAGTTCTCATAAAATAAAATATTATTTATAATTAAATAAGCTGTAATTAATCAATATTTAACAAAAACAATGTAGAGAAGATTATTTTAAAGCAGTTTTGATCAACTTTCTTTTAATTCTCATATTCAAACAACTTTTAGTCCAGCATTTAAACTTTACTTTGCCTCAGCTTTAGTGGAGTCAATGACACCATGAAATAATACTGCTCTTGCATGTGCCATTTTTGGCCAGAGTGAAGCAATGTCAAGAAAATTTCTTGCTAAAGAAAATTAGCAGTGTCATTGGCGGGGGTTTGAATCTAGAACCTCTTGATCTTTTAAGGCTACAGATCTCGGATCGTGCAAGTTTCCGAAATTTGCGTGTATCATGCGTGTACCGTGCGTGTATCATTCATACCGTGTGCGTGTATAATTCACCGTGTATTTCAATCGTGTAACGTGTAGACCGCTCATCGTGTAAATACACGGTAAAATTCGGTCCGAGATATTGTGATTTTGCTTTATTATGGCGTGTATCGTGTGCCCGAGATATTGATAAAATCCATACGTATAAATGTATTAAATACTTATGCATTGTTGACAAATCATCATCCGTAAACAAAAAGAAAAACCGCGATTCATTAAATTGAGTTTAGAATAAATGTTGACTATGTTTAAACCGGAAAATCCTGTTTAAAATGCCGTACGTCGATAAACTGCGGCTCATACCGGACCAATCTGCGGTCAATTAAATTACGACCCAACCTAAATGTTGTTACTAAATTAAAATAATCGTTATAATGATACTATATTTAAAATGTAAACACATGCTTTCATTTATCTTAATCATCAAACATTTTCTTTGTTTGTCAGTGGCTAAAGCGTTTAGTAAACAAACTGTTATATTTGACATCTCACTTGGTCAAGAACTCGTTTATCACGACTCTATATGATTAAAAAGTCATCATTGTTTTAATTCTTAAAGTAAATTAAATAATTTAGTTTTTACAGTTTATTCGTATTATTCACTCATATTCGCGTATTTATATGTAAAACTTGTTATTTAAATATCGATTTTGTAGTCGGCATAAAATAGTAAGTTAACACGAGGTGTGTGTACTGTCTTTATACCGCGTCTTCACGCAAGCACTGCATGTAAAAGTTTATATCTAGTATACATGCTACTAAAAAGGCGACCATTATACAATATGACATGCTTATATTTTTTTAATCACGAGTAGACTGTGTTTTTAAAAAAAATATACTAATTCAAAGTATTTTTCACCATGAATGGCTTGAAAATAAAACAGAGAAAAAACTTGAAACGTGTATTTCTTTTTCTATCGTGTGGGTTTCACCGGCTATCGTGTGTGTGGTTTTAAATCTAAATAAAGCCAACTTACAAATAATGACATAAACAATTTTTGACAGTTATGTTATTCTTTATTCTGCAGTTTGTATTTTTGTTATACATCAAGTACTTACATAATTTGTTTGATAAAAAAATATCAATCGTGTTCTTCTTTGTCTATCGTGTAATGACTGCTCGCTTATCGTGTACCTTAATTTCTACTAAAAATGTCGATATTCAATAAAATAATATATACTATATGACTCGTTATATTTTTACAATCAAGCTAAAACTGTGTTTAACTTTTGAAACATATACACATACAATCATGACATCTTTTCTCAATGAATGACTTGAAGAAAACAAAGGAAAAAACTTTAAACATGTATTTTTATCAATCGTGTGAGTTGATCGGCTTTGCGTGGTTTTTAATTCGATTAAAACAAACTTACTAAGAATGACATTAAATTTTTTTGACAGTAATAATATTCTTTATTTTACAGTTTGTATTTTTGTTGTAAACCGTGTACTTATTTAATTTTTATACAAAATATTATCAATCGTGTTCTTTTGTCTATCGTGTATTGACTGCCCACCTATCGTGTACCTTAATTTCTACTTAAAATGTCGATATTAAATAAATTTATTGATACAATATTATATTTTACTATCACGCTTAACTGTGTAATGAACCAATGTAACATATTTAAATTTTTATTTCTTTGTCTATCGTGTGATTTCGAAGTTGACAATCGTGTGCGTGAATTTAAATTCGATTTAAGCCAACTTGTAACATTTTGTTTTTAAGAATTTGAACAGGTAAATTCGATTTTCATTAAATTAAACAAAACTTATATTGTTTAGTTACATATTTACGACGAAACAGAAGAATAGTTTTTGTTTTCAATCTACATTTGAGACGCATTAATCGTTTAACGTGTCGTCGTTGAAACGTTTTTCTCTGGGCAAAAAAGCCGAGGATTTCGAACAATCGTGTTAAACGTGTATCAAGACTCGGAATCGTGTATTTTACCGCAAATCAAGCTATCTAACGTGTCCGTGTATCGTGTAACGTGCAATCTGTGTTCGTATAACGTGCGTGTACCGTCCGTACCGTGTGACAACTTGCACGTTCCGATATCTGTACAACTGGACAATGCTCCAATAATTCAACCTTTAACCAGGAAACAAAACAAATACAAGAGTTGTAATTACCTTAGAATTTCTTCCCGTTTATCTTTAGTTGCTGTTGAACATAATAATAAATCTCTTAAAACACAAACCAATCTCATCATATGAGCTTCTTCTTCCTAGTGTAACAAATATGTGATATAGTTTATTAAATAAGAGATTTAAAAGTAGATTAACGAGAGAAAAACTGTTACAACTGATGTTGTTGGGGTTTTTTTTTGGGGGGGGGGGGTTGGGTTAAACACAATAGCAACGTGTTGTGTTGAAGGTCATTTTCAGGCAAAATATGCATTGATTTAAATTTGAGTCATTTTTTCAACTCATTATTTTTTTGGTGGAAGTGAGCTTTGTCATGAAAAATTCAAACCATATACGCCTGAGATGACATAATATAACATTTTTGGACAAAATCATTAATTAAACATGATAATGTTTCTGAATTGGTTGCAAATCGGTGTTTTGTTACCTAAACTTGAAGAAGTTCTAAAGATGTTTTATTAACAAGTTCTTGTAATGCAAACTTCATTTGGCAAAAAAACAAATGAATTTGATATAAAATGAATTAAATGCCATTTAATGTATTTGCAGAAGAGCTGGGGCTTGTATTATCACACGACTGATTTTAGTCGTAAATCCTTCTATATTGTATTGTAAAATTATCGTAAGATGTTTGATAATATGCTGCCCTGTTTCTTTTTTCCATTTTAAGAATTATCACACAGTATACTTTATTAGGGAGAGTAGGGTGTATATTATATAAATATTACCTCATCAAGGTTATTTCTATCCACAGTTACTGTTAAATTAAACAATATTTTCAGTATTTCTGAACATAAATCAACTTCTTGGTCAGTAAGTCCTTCCTCTCTGGTTTCAGCATCACGTAAAATCAAATCTATAACTTCAATCAGGTAAGTAAAACCATGAAGTTCAAATCTGATCTTTGGTCTGAAAAATAGTGTAGATCTAGAGCCTGTTGCCTGTAGAGCTGTCATTGGTTGGACTCAAAGCATATTGACAATATCGATATATCAAGAAATGAATATCGACGATACACCAATATATATCGATGCATTCATTACAGTACTATACAGACCATTTATTTTGTCATAAACTCATATATAGATGCATATTATTTGTCATAAATATTATACCTTGGTATCCTGCATTAAACTGGTAAGTAGTAGGTAAAAATATGTGCACAAAGAATAGCGGTAATATGATTTAATCGGTAAATTGCATGTTTTTCAAGAGATGTAAAAAAAGATTTCTTGTCCTGTTCTCCAATAATGAGCCAGTAGGAATAAGTTTCTAGCTCAAGAAAACAATGACATAGCTTTTGAATGTGACTAGAACCAACATGAGCTGTCTTTCCAATGTCATAATCACTCAGTCAAGCCTGTTTCATTTTTTTGTAGATTATACATAACCATCAGGTCATATGTAACTGTGTCTACAACTGTTTTAGATTGATTAAAATGTTTAAAATAATGATTCCACTTACCTTGTGTCAGCACACAATGCTGTCAACAAGAACAATAATCTCATATCAAAAAACTGAAAACAAAAATAATTATCTCAATTAAATTTCAATTTATAATGGTGTGGCAACAACAATCATATTGAAACTTGAATTCTTTAAAGGCAGTACATAACATTATAATCAGTAGTGTAAAACTCCAATACTAGACATATATAAACTTCTGCCTACCTAATTGATGTTATTATCCCACATGTCAGTAGAATTGTTACAATCTTTTATTGCAGTTGTATCTGATTGAACACCGCAATATTAAATATTGATGATAAAGATTTGTATCATGACAGTTTTTCAGTATCTTATGTTTTATTTACACATACATTACTATTTTTTATGAATTATCATTTGATTTTTGAAATTTCAGACAAAGTTATACTTGTTTATGTAACTTGCCAATTGACGTGTGAAGTTTAGGCTTTCAATACTTCAAGTGTTTCAATAATACTTTACCTTGATATCAAACTTTAATTCAGGATCTTTATATGTTTTCAATCTTTGCACAATACCCTCAACACATCCATTCTTACTGTAAATACAAGTTATATTTATAACTACACATCCCTAATTGTCATAATATCACTTCTGCATAGACAGGGCTGCAGAAATTCCTATGCCCAAAATGTCCAACTCGTACAATTAAGTCTGCTGACAAGTTAATACTTCTATCCCACTTGTCTGTGGAAAAGTAATATTTTCAGCTAAAAAATATGCTACATTGTACATGTAACACAAAACTTAATAAATTGTGGGTGTCTCAATGCTTCAATAATGTTCAACAATGAACTATCTCTTTGTCAATTATTTATCATTACTTACAGAATGTATTTCATACCACAGAATTCAATACTCATTTTTTAGTATTGAACATCTGGGAAAGTGCAGTTTGATCCTATACTAGTTGATTTTTATATTTCACTTGTCTATGGACAAGGAAAAAACTTTGAATTCCACACCCCTGGCATAGGTTTATGTTTGTTGTTATTAATAACTTGAATATTTACAAAGTTTCCAAGCATGATAAAAACGAACAAGATATGGAAAGTCCATGTTTATCAGAAATACATTAAGTACAAGTATGTATGAAATTCAATCAGAAATCTGATTATCATGGGTATGACATGGTCCAGATAGACCAATCTAAAATAGAACTAGAATTTAGAAAACCTTGTTTAACCGGGAAACCCAATTACTGTAAACTCTACATTAGCTGGTAAGTTAAGAAACACATTCAAATACTTAGAGAATAAATACTGACCTGCAAGCAGCCTGAGCCTGTACACTGTTAAATATGAGGTTACATAAACATTTCTGTGCTTCTATTGTTACTGAAAACAACACATATTTTATAATGAACACTATGTATACATAAACAATTAAAACATATATAATATTGGTTTTGTTTCAAAGGACAGTCAACATGGAAATGAAATTTAAGTGAACAGAATCAACCACATCCCAAAAAAAACACGACAAAGCAAATGCATTAATTAAATCTTGGCCAGATGATGATAAACATGCATTATATTTTACAAGGCAAAGCCTCTGCTGAACAAAATTTGAAAAGTTAATTACATCTTATAAGAAGTAAAAAGTATTTGATGTTAAAGATAACAGAATAAAAACACCTTATTCAACATCAACACCAACATAAAGCTGTAGAATAACAGCAAGGTATCCACTTATAATTACTTATCTTACTGATTTACTATATCTTCCTAGCACTACCAATTTAATGCTAAATGCCTAGCTGGTATGACATGGCTGGGTATTGAACTAGCAACCTCCCACAACTGAAGTGGACACTCTACCACTAGGCTATCAGGGGGGTAATGATAATGAGAGGTCAAAATCCACTTTAATCAGCTAATCAGCTAAATATTGGCAACTAAGTTAACAGCAAATATCATAAAGAATGTATCAAAAGAATGAAGAAAGATAAATCCAACAAACCTTCTGAGTCGCCTAGTTGTATAGTTACACCATTCTCAGAGTCACCTTGTCTAGCGTAATGTTCTAGACCAGCAAGTCTCATAAAGTGTACAAGACCATTATCTGTGATCATAGAACCTAATCTAGTCTTTTCACGACTAAATAATCTCAATGTTTGTAGACATAAACAGTGACATTTGGCTGATACTTTCTGAGAGAGAAGAGTAAACAGACTCTCTGTAACTCTCTGTAATAAAACAATCAATTATTCAATTAATGTCAATAAAAACATAGGTGAAAGCTCAAAATCTTTTAATTTCCTGATTTTCATAACTTATCAAAAACATTCATACAGGAAAAAACTGTTTCAGGTACAAAAATTAATGAACTTAAGGAGCAGTCGTGAAAATTCTCATCCATGTAAAAATCCATTATAAACTGAAAAAATATAACTATTCATTCATTTAAGAAAAATAACTTGTTCTTATTTTAAGTATTTTCAAACATAAGAAATCTAGAACAATCTACAATCTGTTTACAAATCAACAATTACTGCTGAAACCAGGCACTTGATTAAAACAGTTAATCAGTCCATCACTAACTTAATACATGAAAATCAGTCTGTGCCACAGACCTATCAGTCAGTCTGCCTGGTTAGGAGACAGAAAGCCTCTCAGCTTAATGATAAGTTGCCTTTCTGAATATTTATATAGAAATTAAAAAGATGTCAATTTGGTGTCATAAATCTTTTATTTGGTAGGGTTTAACATCTTCACAACACATTGTATAGGTTATATAACGGCAGTCAGACAACCTAATCATCCGTTCAGGAAAGGATAAATCTCTGGAGTTAGCTGTTAGCCAGTTACTGGGCATATACTTCTGTAGGTAACTGACAATTGCCTTGCATGACAATCAGTAAGAGGGAGAATGGCAGTAGAAATCATTTCACGACCAAACTCTACGAAAGTATGCCCATCTGGAAAGCCATATATTGAACAAATCTGTTTCAAAGGATACAACCCATGAAATCACAAATTTTCTCCCAACTTCAATTATTTAATCAAATCAGAACAAATGCAATCATAATCATTTCTGGACAATGTTTTTTTTTCAGATTTTGATTTGTTTGTACAACCAGACAAATTTTATTGGCAAGAATGGGGAGAACATGTTCTTAGTTAAATGAATAATTACCTCTTTGATATCATCAGATATGTCAGAAAAGTTGAACGTCTGAGCATTCTGAAAGTAAATTAATGATACTAAAAAATAACATCATGTGACATAAAATATAAAAATTTTGACTTGCTATTGTTGTTACAGATAATAAGTAATGAATCTTGCTCAAGCAAAAGTCTCCTTAGGAACCATTTGCATTAAGAGAACACTCAAATTTCTGCCAGATATTTTTACCATTTAAATCTTTACACCATGTGACTTTGCCAAACTCTATCATAGACCACTGAATTTTGGCAAAACTCACTGATCTCTTTGTTTAAAGAGTCTGACATTGAATGTTTGACCCATCTTTACAATGATACCAAGGACTACAATTATGATACCTTGTTTGTGAAAGATGTGAAAATACTTGTAGTCTTGAATAGGATTTGAACTAAACAAGTGCTGTTTACTTAAGTCATTAATTAATTGCAATTTTTAATTTAATTTAAAAGAAGGATCCATTTATGTAATTATATCCCACTGAATAAGTATTTTTCGAGAAAAAGTGTTGTAGAAAAAAGGCCAAAAACAGGTCATTTGGACAACTGGAAACATGCACTTGAAAATCATTTATGACAATTTATCTATGGAAAAGATAAATTATGTCTTTTCAACTTTAAGGTATTGCGAAAGTTTTGGCAGATTAACTTCTGTATTCTGTCTTAACTGAATTGAGTATTGATGTTTTCTAAATTTCTCCCTTTGTTCCTGGAAATCAACTTAAAGAGAGATAACATACCATTTTTTCTAACTTAAATTTTCATGTTCCGAAGGCTTCAGGACCTGAAGTTTATGTTCCTGTGTTTACCACTTGTTACATTTAAGGACGGTATGACTAAAACATGCTATGGAGAATTTTGGACGAAAATGAAGAAAACAATTGGCAAAATAAAAAATAGGCTCTATGACCAACTAATTACATCACTAAGTTGCATGTCTTTCCATTATAGGCTGGGCTCATAATAATATAGTAATACCTCAGACTAGAAAAGAGTACCTTTGCACTGATGAGACAGACAATGGTTAGTCAGTAATCATCTTAGCTACAATGAATCATCAGAGAAAAAAACAATACACATTTTATTATGAAAGATAATTGCACCTTCTGGGTCCATTTCTCCAACACATTAATTATTTCATTCTCAGTGCCATTGCGTAAGATCTGCACAGTTGATGCATCCATTTTAGGTGAATAATTTGAGCTAATATTATACGATCTAACTCATTTCTAAGGCGACAGTTATTGTAGAAAACAGTTTATTTACTCGGCATCGATTTTGACAGTTCTGGCAAAATTATAATTAAGGTAACACTCAATGTCATTTTTTCTTGACGTGGTGCTTCAGTCGAACTTTCGTACTATAAAGGCTGAGAGACATATTCCTACAGTTTGTATTCATGCGAGTTACATTTCGTTATTTTCATTCAAATATATTAGATAACAATGTTTAAACTATTCTTTTACTTATAACTTGGATTAGGTGATTAATAAAAATCAGATTTCTTTAACGGGCGACCAATTTAATAGTTCTGGGTAAGCACAATATCATACATTACATTCGAGATGCTTTTGTTTTTGCCATGAAAGGTTAAAACCCACCAAGCCCGTTTTATTTAACATACCAAGAATTATCTCCCTTATTCATTGAGTGAGATACAAAAAGCAACTATTCGATCAGGAGGGTAGATAGGAATTATCATACAAGCCGGTCGTTTTGCAAAAAAAAAGTAGATCCATTTAGTAATTACATGTCTGAAACCCATGTTCATATCCTGATATAACAGTATATATGTGAGGTTAGCCGAACATACCTTTTATTCATAAGACAATTTATAATATATATAAAGCATCACGGGCTAGTTTGGACCCCATAACACTAATTGGATTCGCCAAAATAAGGTAAAACAGTCTTAAAATGTAAAACTTTCGGTTCCTAAAATGTGTCCTAATGTTCGATCTAAAGTCGAACTCCGTCAGACTTTTTATCAAAGTTGAAACCTGGACTACATTGTTACCAGTATTATTATTCAGCCCCCGATGAATGTCCCCCGCCACTAACTTTATGTATGACCACAGGAGCTTGACATTCTCTTTAGTAGTTTGAAAATTTTTCAAAAATTACGATACAGAATGTCAAACTTCTGTGGTATGACCAGTGGTCCAGTGGTAGGATGCCGCACTTAGGGATTGACAGGTCCCGGTTTGGAGGTCCCCATAAACACTTCTAATTTCCTTGAGCAAGACATTTACCTACATTTGTTTTATTCGACTCTGGTGTAAATGGGTACTGTGAGGGTTCACCTGTTTGAAGGTTTTTTCTATGATTAGCGGTTATTGTATTGAATAGTAAAGTCGTCTGAACATGCAAATTGAAGTTGTCTTTAAATAGCACTTTAACTTTTTTTATAACTCAATGTCAACACATTTATAGGCGGATCCAGTGATTCCTAGGTAGGGCGGAAAATGAACCGGCAGACTTGGGATCTAGGGACTGTAAGGACCCCCGGTGAGTCTGGGCAAAGCCCTGGCTAGGGGGCGGAAGTCCACGGAAGCTCCTGAATTTTAGGTCATACAAGGGATTCATGCATTTCCAGAACCTCAACTATCCTCTCCCAGGGTATACAATAAAAAAACATTTAGATATATCATAATTTTATAACTACCCTTGGATCATGTTAAAATCTTACAAAAATGAGAAGGGGTTGTTTTTTAATTGTACGCTACGTCATTTCGTCACTGTACTCCAAGTTTCGAAACTTATTGCACACGTAATGTGAAAAAAAGTTTTGACACTTACATATATTTCCTTTTTTTTTGAAAAAAACCCCAAAACATAAAATTTCCTTTTAATTATCATATTTCATGAAAAAAACAACCTTTGCTTGAGCAATTTTAGGAGGGGGGGGGTACGCCCCCCCCCCCTGGAACCGCCTATGACATTAACAAATTCACAATTATTTCGTCAGCTAAGTCAAGTGTTTTAGAAAACTTAAACATTTGGACAAAAATGATGTAATTAGATTTTAATGTTCTAGGTTTAAATTCTCCATGAAATGATAAGGTCATACTTAAATAGGATTAAGGTAATTATAAAAGTTAATCTTAAATTAAATGTAAGTAGATTGTAAGGTTAATGAAGCAGTTTAATGACACAAAGTTTGGTGTACAGTACAATGTGACAATAATCAGAAGTCTTATACAAGTATTGGAAGGCATGGCTAAAATATTCACATTTAAGATGCCATCATTCTTCAATTAAGTTATTGGGATCACTATGGAAATAAGGGCTTGCCCTTTTTTGTGCTATCCCTGGTGTTGGTGTGCTTGTCATGGTTAATTACAACATGCTGTGATATATGTTAATGTAATTATGCTATGTGTACACTATGCCAAATAAATATTATTATTATTATTATTTTTATTATTGAAATCTCCAAATTAAACCACGCAAGAATTTGATACAGATTTTATAAAGAATTTATATTACGACAGCAGTATGTACTCTTACACGTGCGTTCAAAAGTTCAATATGTCAAACGTTGCTCATGACATGCCTGCTGTTACATAAGATGTGGTCTCTAAAAATGTACCAGGAAAACTCAGAAAACGTGGTTGGCCTTTTGAGCATCAAAATTTTACTGGATCAAATGGGACATTTATATGATTTGAAATGAATGTTTTCGATACTAACAAGAAGGCCGTCATGGTCCCGACCTACCACAAACACTTTAATACAAATTCTCTATATTGGATCGGGACCGTGCCGACCACTTGTAGGTACACACGTTCCAATCTCCGTAAACAGTTATCATACAGATTGCTGTAAAGTAAATGAATATACGAGCAGATAATTTTCCACCGGGGTTAAATCAGATTGCTTACAGACTTACCAAATGGGAGAGGTGGTTCTTACAATATGCGAGGTACTATTACAAAATGGTTAGCTGTATCCTGTTCAATTACACAAAACGTGTACAGAGCGTTCCGTAACGATACATTCGGAACTCCTCGGCCATTCACTGCAAATAATCTGATCTAATACACAAATATGCAATCGTGAAGGCATTGAGTGATGTTTCAAAATTTACGGAATAAAAACGAAACATCACTTATTGCCTAAACGATCATATATATTTGTTTACTTCAACACCGGTAGTTTCAAAATAGCGTCTAAATATGTCCGAGATTAATCGCAGTGAATGGCCGAGGCCCGAGGAGTTCCGAATGTATCGTTACGGAACGTTCTGTAACGTTTTTTTGTAATTGAACAGGCTACTGAATTGTCGTATAAGCGCAATAATAACTGAAGTACATGTATATAAAGAAAACATGTCACATTAACATAGCCTTTACTTTGATGATTTTATAAAACAGTTTACATTCTTTATAGAGAGTTTAATCTTTAAAGTAGCAATAAAAATGTTATTAGGTTAATAAAAATGTACTTTAATTTATTGTTACTTTATATTGGTATCCTAAATTTTAATATAAGAACTCAATAAAATACAATGTAGAAGAATTTATTTTACACACGTACTTAACTTTACGTATCTATACATGTAGTTTGAAGTTAATTATTGAATTTTAGATTTCAAGCCAAATTCATAAATTTACTAAAGTGTGTTTGTTTGTTGGGTTTAACGCCGTAGTAACACATTTTATAGGTCATTTACCGGCGGTCAGTCAACCTACTCACTCCTCCTGGAAAGGCTAAATCTCTGGATTTAGCTGTTAACCAACTACTAAGCACATACTTTCGTCAGTGACTGACAACTGCCCTACATAATTAAACATCATTGGTAGGAGGGGGAATGGCCGTAAAAATAATTTCATGACCAAGCTCCACGAAAGTATGCCCCGCCCGCGAATCGAACACACGACCCCTCGATCAGTTGACTTGCGTGCTACCAACTGACATAGCCAGGCGGCTTCAATTTACTTAAGAAAAGAACCTTGACATAGCCGGTTCAATGCTAGGTTGCATCTTGAAGGAGAGTTAAATCACAAGAAGACCATGCATACAGTAATATTCACAGTCCAGCGGAAGTAGACGATATATGCTTCAAGCAGTAACCTAAGATCATTTTCTTGTCTATTGTCTATATAGGTTAGATCTTCAGGAACACTGGAACCCATAACAATGGTAACACAATACTCTAAAGTGCTTCTCTCTAAAACCATCCATAGAATGTGTGATATATTCTCAGCCAAAGGGTTATGTGTATCATTGTTTCTCGTGACACATTGGAGTCCGGCACCACATGCAGTACGGTGAAGATAAGCACGAAAAACGTTCCGTGTGCACACGTTTAGGTTTGTGTTCTACTCTACGCCAGACAAAAGAACCAGGAAACATACATGTTGTACAGGAGTACTTTAATGCACACGGCACGACACAGCTCCAATTCTAGGACAATGCTTCTTGCTAGATCGACACTGGAATGGTTAAAGCATTCAAAGTTGACAAAAAGGCCGTGGATTCTCCAGGGAACAATTAAAACAATACAAATATTCATTGTTACTAATACTAATTGTTTGAATTAAGGCGACTTTGTCTGTATTAGATTTAATTAAAAATCTTTACATAAACACACACGTATAACTAAATGTTTAAATCAAACACATTAGAATGTTTTCATTGTGACGTTTATGTAAACTACAAAATCTAATATTTGATTAATTTTTCATCGCAAATAAGATATTAATTTTTATATTGAATATTTAATAAAATCTCAGTTTTGTCAACAAAAGAGATCTATTTGAATATATGTATGTTTATATAAAGAGTTGAGAGAGAATATTTGATCTAGGTAAATTAAATTTCATGTCGCTTATATTATCCCCTTCGTATCCAATTTATCCACTGCATTAGTCGAGGGTTAAAACGGATTGGGTGAATACAAAAGATTTTATAATATAAGAAGAAAAAAACGTCTTGAAAAAAGTTGTATTAATTGAATCGTGCGAAATAGGGAAACATTTTGTGGGTTAAGTCTGGATTTTTCTTATCATATAAAATAAAAAAAATACGAAAGGAAACGACTTGTGTGTCTAAAAACATTACAATTATTTGATGATTTAGTTCGTTTTATTTTTAAGTGGTGTTTATACATTTCAAAAGGGAATTAAACTTTTTTTTAAATTTAACCAAAAAAGTACAAAAACAAGACACATGTACAGTTAGGTTTTCATTAAATCTGAGCGTTCAGTAGAAGTAGACTTACATGCTTACATGATGTCTTCTAGTAGTTTAGAGGAAGTGAGAGAAGAAAGAAGAGATTTAAGTGTTGATGACGTAGATGGTGACGTAGATGGTGACATTGATGATGACGTGAATCATGATGACGTAAGAAAAGATGGAAGAGAAAGTGTTGATGATATAGATGATAGACTGATGTCACCAGAAGAAGAGCGGGAATTAGACTCTCGTATGGAGATTCAGAAACTGAGTTTGTTGAACTCACTGAAACAATATGAACAATGGTCAGATAGGATAACTAAAAGAAGAATGTTTGCTTTATCACGTGTAAGAAAATTAAAACAAAGTCGTTCGTCGAGATTAAAATTTTATGATGATGTTAAAGATATTGTACGAGATGCTCATAATGATAGAAACAGTGAGACAAATGTTCCCTGATCATCAATGTAATTGACGACAGGCATACTAGTGTATTCAAATTAGGCCTACATAATACAGTTATTGCAAAATGGTTGTTTAGATTTCAATCGAAATCATCAATGGTGGCAATTATAGATGGTACCGTTCATTGAATTCAGTATGGAGGGAGACATTTTTGTATTAATCAGGGATTATAATTCGCAATTTGTTTAACACCTGTGATATTTTATGGATTTTCTTGTGAATGAACATTATAAGTGCAGGAAGCTTGAATTATTTAGTTAAGAGAATACAGAAGGCTAGCAGAATGCACAACCCGTAGAAGACTATCCATTTTGTTAGTAGATTTACATTACTATGTTGTTCATTTCTCCATTCATGAACTAGATCTAAATGATAAATGAAATAAATGCTGTAACTTACATTCATTCATGTTTATGTATTTAAGTTTATAAAATGATTGTATCAATTCTCACATTCTGTCAATGTAATCTGGCGGTCATGCAGTTTAAATGAACTTTTATTGCGGCGCCATATTTTCCCATTTAAAAACTCATTCCTGTAAATGATCAAAGTTTGCAGTATGATTGACAGTGATTGTTAATGTTAAGAGTATATCCTACAATAATTTATTTATCATTTTGGTGTTTACCAATTTAATATCAATTAAAACTCATAATATTTGCATAACATTTGAAATGATCATATAACACATTATAAAATGTTCAAGTTTATAAGCATGTACACGGTATGTCAAAACATGCATGATACATGCAGTCGTGTCAACAGAACATGTCAGAATTTATAATTAAAAACATGAGGACAAATACGATTAAGTATTTAATTAGCTGTGTTTGAAATACAAATGTATTTATTCAAAACGGTGAAGACAATAGACATTATTTGCATAGTTCAGCTTTGTCTTCAAGTCATCGTGTACGATGACAGCCATATGTTGTCTCATATGGAAATTCGAAGTGTTCGTACTCTCCGTGATTTAGAATCAGTGGTAGGAGGGAGAATGATCAACATATGACTGTCATAAGAATATATTATCATTGATGGATATTTTTTCACATTCCACAATCTTAAAGTATATAAAGCTATATATGTAATAATAAATTGTTTGCATACATTGGTAAAAGTCACAGATGTCCAGGTTAATCACAAACAACAACTTTATATCATAGCATTTCATGCATGTTGAATATTTTATGTTATTTCTTTGTTAACATACAGTCAAGTATTTTGAGCTGTGATATATTCTTCACGTCCTTGTGAACCAAGTGTTTGAAATCGACAAGCATAATTATTTGATTTCTAAACAATAATGCTCTGGTCATTAGAATGTGAGACCAAATCGTGTTATCGTGTTGACTTTTCTGTGAGACATTACTCGTCAGTTATAGCAATCTACACTTAATGAAATATTTGTGTTACTATGGAATAAGTTTAAGTATGTTCTTTGTATTCTCCGTACACCTTTGTGATCTTGTAACACAATTTTATTGTCAAAGTTTTCAATAAAACATCCTATATATCACAGTGAGTTATCTTATACTAGAAGTCATTAGAAAGTTTATAAAACCTGATGTCACAAGATACGAGGACGGCGAGATGTTTTAGCTCACCTGTTACGTACTGATACATTCGGAGCACCTCGACCTTTCATGAATGAATAATCTCGGAAGGATTCGTGGGAGTCTTCACTGGATTTTGGTGATTTTACTACCTACGCGAGGCGAAGCACATAACGGTTACACAAAATAGTTCTTGTAGTATACACACAGATCTTTGTCTAAACATATTTATTTGTTTTAAATTGAACCAAATATTGTTCATCAGTATCATTGAACTGTGTAATTTCAAATTTACGGACTAAAAACGAAACATCAGTCATCGCCTTAACGATCGTGTATTTGTTTACTTCAACACCGGTTTTTCCAAAATGGCGCCTAATATGTCCGAGGTTATTCGTAGCGAATGGCCGAGGAGTTCCGAATGGTACTGATAAAGTGAGGTTTTGTAATCGCCTTTTGTTCGTCGTCCGTCCATCCATCCATCCGTCCTTCCACATTTCGAGGGTTGCCCGCAAGACTGTAGTAAGTGCATTGTGTTAAAGAGCTAGTTACTACAGTCTTGCGGGCAACCCTTGATTTGTTTATGAACACTCTATAGTGGTCACATTTCTACTCAATTATCATCAAACTTGGCCAGGATGTTTGTCTTGTTAAATACTCGGATGAGTTCGAACATAGGTCGCGTGGGATAAAAAACTAGGTCACACAGCAAAAATAATGAAAACCTTGTGAACACAGTAATGTCAAATTGGTTTGAAAGTTTATTTTTTAATTTTACTTTGATTCATGAATATAACAATGGGACTCAGGTGAGCGATAAAGGGTTATCATGTCACTCTTGTACTATTTATTACGAGTACTTGACAGCATTCAAAACTAGTTTTATATAGAGTATTATAGACCGTACAGTAAGTTGTCACTCCAAGACAACAAAGCACGTTTTAATTGTTAAGATATATTTTTCAATCTTACAGTGGTAGCATTTTTACGCTTGACTTTAGACTAATTACATTTTGTATCTTCGTATAAAAGCTAGTAATTTTAGTTTAAAAGATCTGTTTTACTAAAATAAGCCATCACTGACAACATAACTACGAGGTTTCTCTTAAACTATAGGATATAGTCTCATCAAACTTTATTCAGGTGTAGTCGCTTAATAAATAGTAAAGCGGTTGTCCATAGTTGATGTCGTTCCAAAGTGGGTACGGGTTCGAAGTCCACCAGAGGAGCGTATACCCTTCCATGAGATTTTGGCCATGTTGAAGGATACATTAATAAAATATATTGAAAGAAGTTACCTGCACTGTGGAGGTAAGATGAGTAGACAAGGGTCTGTGAATGCTAGATAGAGAGGTCCGGCAGCCGTAAAATGGCCACCATATGGTAAACATATTTTAAAAATTCCCTTGATGGGCAAGTATTGTTGTTAAGAATCGTCAATAGTGTGCAGCTGAGTTACCTCCTTGAACCCCTTAAATCACGCTGAATTGATTTAAACTACATGTATGTTCAAACTGTCAATTAAATAAAAGTTAACAAAACCATCCCTCGTGAGGAGAAAGTTTTTTCCGCAAAATAACTACAATAGAGATACGCTATAGTCCCCAGCAGTTATTGCATATTTAACCCAATAAAAATCATGGTCCGAACAGGAATCGTACTCACGACCTTCAGAGTTGTAAGCGGACAGTGAAAACACGTTGCCATAATAGGTAGATTGGAGGCAAGGAAATGCAAGTGCCGTCTTACAAACCTACCACATAAAATCATGCGATGTTTTGACGATTTTAAGTCCCATATTCTTCATTTGAAAAGGAAAGGTCCATATTTAAAGTCCGTTCCGCAACAAAAGGACACCGGCTTTGATGTTCCTAATGGTGGCGCTTTACTGTAGCATCAAATGAGAAGACTAAGCTGACAAGTTTATATTCTCAATCATTCCGTTTTGCAACTTAGGAGATTCTGCTTCTAGCTTTTAAAATGAACTTGTGTTGCTTTGTATCGCAAAATATTTTGCATTTTTGGACGTTAATAAAATAAGATTTGAATGTGCATCTCCGACACGCTGATATTTGGCGATATGAATTTCAGTTTGCACATTTGAATCAATGAAGATACGCCTTTGGGTGAATAAGGTCCCTAATGATGGGCCAAATATATGTTAAGTATAAAGCTATTCGGTGTTCTTTTTACCAACTATACATGATTAGAGTTGAAGTATTGCAGGGACAGATCCAGATTTTTCTTCTGTTAGGTCGACTGTTATACGAACTTCCTTAAAAAGTAGAATCTAACATTTAACATATAACTATATTTTGAATATAACGTTTTACGGGGAGAGAAGACTTAATATGCCATACACAACACAATTAATTCACACTTAGGGGCAGAAATCAACATGTAAAAATTCTAAGGGTTCCTTACCCCTCACCCCGCGTGACATTTGCGTAAACCTAAATAGAAACAAAATTTTCACAAGCTATGTACTGACTAAGTCCACGTGAACTGTTGAGAAACGCACGTGGATGAGTATAGGTTTCAAAATTCGTGTATTTCTTTCTTGTGTTAAAGTTATATGAAGGGGTAAAATGTGAACACTGATCATTAATGTGGGTAATAAATAAACTGAGTGTTGTTGTATTAATGTACTTTCTTGGATTTACTTATAGTTGAGTGTTTCTGTTAACTAATTGTTGTATTACTAACCGAGTCAATATGTATGAAAGTTAGAAACTAGGATTTATACTCATGTAAGTTTGTCTTCCATCTTCTATGATACTGGCTATAAGTCATTGCTGACTATAATGGCCATATGTGGGGTGTTAGTGAAAGGTAGCTACCAAGTCCCTCAACTACTCAATTCACCAAGGAATGTCTGATGCATGTTTTTTTAAGTTTTATCTGATAAAAAATAATGTAGCTACTCAGTCACATTACTTTTGGTTTGGATAAACTGAAATGTTATTAAAAAAGATCCCAATATTTTCTGTCTCATAGCTGGATATATATCTAAAAAATAAAAAGATATGTAGATACTTAGTTTTATACATGTTTACCGTATCAAAATAAACTGCGTAACTTTGACCTGTCCACATTGTCACCTATGAACTTTGACCTCTGGCTATTTTATTTAAATCAGTTATAAATCCAATGTCCAATCAGAAATAATCAGTGGTCATTGCCGCCATCTTAGATATTCGAAATGGTAGATTTCAAATTGTGTGTGATTATTATAGCTGTAAGTTATTATTACATTATATTGTTTAACGTAATTACTGTTTCATGTTTTGCACCATAATATACTACAAATCATACTTATTGGTCCAAATTCAAAAAATTAAAAACTCTTATTAGATCCAAAATCAAAGAATCATACAACTCATACATTGAAGACATACTAGACATTGAAACTAAAGATGACACAGAACAAACCAAATTCTCCACCAAAAAACTGTATAACTTAATTAAAAATTCCAAACAGGATTCTCAATCAATTTCCCCTTTAAAAGATCAAATATCTGGTAACCTAAAATCAAACAATGTAGATAAAGCAAACATCTTAAACCGTCAATTTCAATCAGTCTTTTCCAATAGCTTAAATATGTCACCTAAAGAACTTCAAGATCAAAGATCAAAATATCAAGATATCTCTTACAGTAAATTTCCAGTAATGAAAGATATTCAAGTAGATAAAAATGGCGTCCTTAAACTGTTAGGAAATCTAAAGGTAAACAAAGCTGCTGGTCCAGATATGATAAAACCAGTTGTCCTTAAAGAGCTCAGAAACGAAATTGCCGATGTTATAACTATCCTTTTCCAAAAATCTCTTTCTACGGGCGTACATCCTTCTGACTGGACCAAGGCCAACATTAATCCGCTTTTCAAGAAAGGCGATACCAGTGAGCCTGCAAACTACCGGCCCATTTCTCTCACTTGCATCCTTGGCAAAACTCTAGAACATATCGTTGCTTCTGCTGTCTCCTCACATTTCACTTCTCATAACATTCTCTTCAACTTACAACATGGTTTTCGGGAGAAACGCTCTTGCGAAACACAACTTATCGAACTCCAAGACTACCTTGTCAACAATCTTTCCAACGGCAAACAAACAGATCTTATTCTCCTAGACTTTTCAAAAGCTTTTGACAAGGTTAATCACATCAAACTTCTTAATACACTTCAAGAACATGGCGTTTCTCCTCAAATTCTTAACTGGACTCATTCTTTTCTCATTGGTCGTTCCCAAACACATCACTAAAAACAAAAACATCATCAAGCACAACTACATCCTCCATGGTCAAATTCTCGAATCTGTCAACAGCGCTAAATATCTTGGGCTTGATTTCACTTCTAATCTTTCCTTCAACAAACATATAAATAGAATGACATCTAACGCCAACAAGACACTCGGCTTCATCAAAAGAAATATCCCTACTAAAAACGAAAAAGTAAGGGAGTTAGCATATAAGACCTTGGTCCGGCCCCAGTTGGAGTACGCTTCCACCATATGGAGCCCCCACACCCAAACCTACATCAACAAAGTGGAGATGGTACAGAATAGAGCGGCTCGGTGGGTCAAATCCAACTTTTCTCACCAGGCGAGTGTCTCGGCAATGAAGCATTCACTCAATTGGCGGCTGCTTGAACATCACAGATATGAGGCACGACTATTAATGTTTTATAAAATCTATCATAACCTTGTCGCTATCAATATGCCAGAGTACATTCAGAAACCCGCCAGATTAACTAGACATATGCATCCTCTCAGCTTTCGGCAAATTCAAGTTAGAGTTGATTATCATAAATGGTCGTTCTTTCCCCACACTGTCACCTTGTGGAACAATTTACCATCCCACATTGCTCTTGCCCCGACACTTGCCCAGTTCAAGGCAGGTCTCGCCAAACACAGCTACTAAATTCCTTTCTTTGTTTTTAAGCTTTTAATCATAGTAACTTAATTTATGCACACTGTAGTATTGGCTATGGTTTATTGTTGAGATTAATCTAGTTGGGTGCAACAATATTTTAGTTTTTACTTTTTTATAGAAAATATTTTATTTAAGCCTCATGTATACTTACTCACCCCAGACTAGTATTAGCCACCTCCATCATTGGCTCTATGAGTTACCATCCCTTACAACCTTTCAAAATTATTGGTATTAAAAAGCCAGCTCAGTACTGTATTGATGTTTTTAATCATTGAAGTTTGTTTTAACAATCATCTTACAAGTTATGGGTTTCCTAACCCAGATCATTATGGGTCCTTAAATTACTTGTAGATCCGGAAAAACATTGTTTTTATCTCTTCTTTCTCTTTTCTTATTTCACGCTTACTAGACTAACACTCTATCCTCTTATCTCTTAGTTTCACCGTGTCTGATGTCGGCTCCGACTCAGACTCTTTTATAAGTCTCACAATACTAACACTTCGACGCGCAGACCTGCCTAGAACACTCGTAAGAGGGGTTGGCAGTAAAGATAGATAGATAGATGTTAGTACCAAGTTTCATTATGATATAACCAAGTTATTTATTGATAAGTCCCATTGATCTGATCTGAATCTGAATGGATACGTTGAGGTGACCAGTCTTGGTTTTTAATAAAAAATTTATTTAACGGAGAGTGAGCATGAATTAAAGTTTATACGTTTGACAAATGTTTCATTTTGCCGTTAATAGTGCAGCCTTAAAACACTCTGTTGATGTTGATTTTACAATTTCGTTACTAAATAAAGTCCACTTTTGAACTGTTCTAGAAAAACGGGCCTGTTTCTGATTTCATTTCCAAAAAGGAGTGTCTGTCGGTAGGCATTTTCAGGTGACATATAAAGGATACGTTTGGTGTCAGTCTTATACAGATATACAGTCTTGTAGTCTCAAACTAAATCGTGTTTTATCTTAACTGTATCAATCTGATCAATTGTTTTGGAGTTAATTCCTTGTTGTGTTTCTTGTCTGGAGCATGAGTCCAATTTTATTTAAGCTTCTGACTTGAAACTTCAAAGGCGGATGCATCTCATTGTGGAAAAATGCAGTTCACAAGAATCATACCTATCTGCTGCATACACATGCAGTGAATAAGAATCACCATTCCACTATGCAAACCACCTTGACTATTGTAACATTTTTCGATTTTTGTTGCAATTAAATTAAAAAATGCTTAATTTTAGAAGAAAAATTATCATTCTGGTGAACCCGGATCGATAGCGCAGTTGGTAGCGCGCCGGGTTTTGGATACTCATGCCCGAGGGGGTACGGGTTCGAATCCCACCCGGGGAGGTTATACCCTTCCATGAAAATTTGACAATAATGTCGATTTTCCTCCATTGATTAGATAATATGGAGAAGTTAACGGCCTTGTGGGAGGGTAGGCGAGTACTGGTTATAGACAATGGTCCAGGAAAGCTAGGTTAGGTGCGCTGGACGCCGTGAAATGACCTAAATTGTGTTGATAATGCGTTAACAAATAAATAAATAAATAAGATCATTCTGGTGATACGATAGATTTTAATAGTCCTAATTATGGAACATTACTAAAACATTCTTTTCAACCCTATAAAGTCCTAAATAGCACAGAATAGTGTATACCTTATGAATATTAAACTGTATTAATTATTAGATATTTCTTTCATTATGTATATTATTTGACAACATTAAACGTGCAATACAATACAATACAAACTTTATTTATTGTCGGATATTTGTAACAGAGATACATATTTAACATTACCTATGAATAGCTATTCATACCGACATATTTAACAAAATTTGCATATACATAATTATCATGCACAGTAAAGTTTCAAAGTGAAATAAAAGAAATTGTGTTAGGTAAAAAAGTTGAAAAAATGAGTTTCATGTACAAACAAATAATAACCAAAAATATCAGAAAATTTATAAAAAATATATCTGCTGAAACATAAAACACAGACGTAGAGAAGTAATCACATAAATATACAATGTATAAATAAATGTATATATTATTATAATAATCAAACATTTAGGAAATGTTTGATTAATTTCAACAAACAGAAATAAATCCAATGATAAAAACTACTTTAAGATATCTGTTGATCATGACCAAAATTTAAAACTACCATAAAATTTTTTTTTGCACTTTATTAGTATCCGTAGCGATTTACGGTTTAGTTCGTATACATATCCGCCAAGTTTCGTCGGTTTAATGAGTGGCACTGTTATGAGTGGCACTGTTAAATGTGGATGGAAAAGTAACGATTTGATTATATCAAACACTTTGTAGTGCAGTGGTAAAGTACAGACTTGTCAATCAAAATACCCTGGGTTCGATTCCCGCATGGGTTGTTTTTTTTTTAATTTCGCAAACACCAGTAACATAAGCTACACTATGACTTGCTTTTTTCATTTAACTAATTGACTATACATTGTATATTGATTATTAATCATTTTATGACATTTTTGTCTCGTTATTTTTTTTTTCATGGATATAGACTGAATTGCTTTCATAAATGGAAACGCCAATTGTGTGTGTAATACATTTCGCGGCGGGCATTTTTTTTATAAAAAAAACATAGAATCCGTATACAGTTATGTACGCACGTATTTGTAAATTATGTACCGATTACGTTTAGACTGCATAAACAAGATTTTATGTAGGGTCGAATCCGTAACCTTTTGATTGTGTGTTGGTACAGTTTACCACTACACCAAGTCCTTATACATGCTTCTAGATGTCCTATTTCAAAACCGTAAAGTAATACATTCGTGGATTTACGGAGATTTCATACGGAAATTCACGACTATGCATGCAGTGCATGTTTAATTTTGCCGAATAATACTTACAATATAGTAACATCAATTTCGTATTTACTTATAATTTATCAAAATCATTCTTTCTGAATGAAAGTTATCAACCTTTGGATCTTTTCCTTAGAATCTATAATGCTTTGGTGTTTTCTTTCTTTTTCAGCTGTCGATGTTTGAAAAATAGTTGCTGAAAGTAAATTGCTGATAACATGCAAGGTGATATATGGTAGCTTGGAGTCATTCCCTCCTTATTTATAGGTAAATATACGTGTTGACGGTATCTCTATTATCATGGTAAGTTCTTTTTTATAATTCTCTAGGTATGTCATTTGTTAATAATCTTTGTTATAGTTAAATGTTTGCTGCATCTATATACGAACAGTTAAGATAGATTTCTTCTAATGCCAGTTTACAGTCATTAAAGGGATTAGTAGACAAACTTTTCACTTGTAATTTTCATGGTTTTGTATTTTATCATTGCAATTGTGGTTGCGACAGTCACACTGATGTATTGCTTTTCAAGATATTTCTTCATTTAAAAAGAAGGAAATACTTTAGGTCAAAGAGAACAAGAAATAACAAATCTAAAACTAGCTTTGAAATTCCCTGAGTTATCTACTTTCGTTTTCAAGACAGGGTTAACCATATGCAACTATTAGTCCATACGAAATAAAATAATAGTTAATATAAATTAAAAATCTGACTTGTTGCAAACGTAAGTCAGACAATGCATAATAAGATACATGTACAAGTTTTCTAAGAAATGTTCTGTGTTAGTACATACAGTTTTGTTGTAATGGGAATTTTACCTTAATATCTTTGGCTAATGCAATAAATTACTAAGCGGTCTGGCTAGCTCAGTTTGTGGCATACTTTTATACTGATTGATAGATCATAGGTTCAATACCCGGATGGCGCATATTGTCGCAGAGCTTGGTCATAAAATAATGTCTATGATCATTCTCCCTCCTACCACTGATTCTAAATCACGAAGAGTGTCAATCACCGACGCAAGAATGTGCCTGGTATTTGGTTTACAACTAAATTCAAAGATTTCACACATTGTAACATATTCCTTGGAATTATTCATTATTTCTTTCGAATACATTATAATAAGTTTACATTCACACATTGTCAACTATCACTTTGAAACATCCCCCATAGGTTTCTGTCTTATAACAAGTTTATTTTCACTCGTAGTTAGTTACAAATAGTATCATTCCTCATATAGGTTTCTTTCTTATGATAGGTTTGCAATCAAACAATGTCAACTATCACTTGTTACCATTCCTCATATAGGTTTCTTTTTAAAAATAATTTTACATTTATACATTGTGTTCTATCACCTGATACCTTTTTCATGTAGGTTTCTTCTTAAAATTATTTTACATTTATAAAATTGTTGGCTATCACCTAGTACCTTTCCTTATGTAGATTTCTTTCAATTATGATACTTTTACATTTACACATTGTGAACTATCACTTCGGAACATCCCTCATGTAGGTTTCACTTAATACCTTCTCATGTAGTTTTTTTCTTAAAATAATTTCACATTCACGCATTGTTGTCTACCATGTGATATCTCAGGTAAGTATCTGTCTTCTAATATATTGACATTCACACATTGTCAGCTATCAATTGGTACCATTCCTTTTGTAGATTTCTTTCTTA
This sequence comes from Mactra quadrangularis, assembly GCA_025267735.1. Taxonomy (NCBI): domain Eukaryota; kingdom Metazoa; phylum Mollusca; class Bivalvia; order Venerida; family Mactridae; genus Mactra; species Mactra quadrangularis. Next base: position 43,647,934 of record CM046304.1, on the reverse strand, counting down.
TGATAATTTTACATTCAGACATTGTGAACTATCCCTCATGTATGTTTCTTTCTTATAATAATTTTGCATTCTCCGATTGTGTGCTATCACTTGATACCTTTTCTCAGGTAAATATCTGTCTTTAAATACTTTTACATTCACACACTTTCAACTATCACCTGGTACCTTTCTTTATATCGGTTTCTTTCTTATAACAATTTTACATTAACACATTGTTGGCTATCACTTGATACCTTCTCTTAAGTAAGTATCTGTCTTCCATTATATATTGACGAATACACATCGTGAGCTATCTCTTGGTACTATTCCTTATGTAGATTTCTTATTTATAATAAATTACATTCACACATGATCAGCTATCACCTTAAAACATCCTTTATGTAGTTGTCTATCTTAAAACAACAAATGTCAAATCTAAATACAAATGTAGTACCATTACTCATGTTGTTGTTTTTCGTAAAAACTACATTTACTCATTATCAGCTATCTTTTCGTACCTTTCCCCATGTAAGTTACTTATTTGAAATGAATTTACCTCACCTATTTTCAGGTATCACCTGGTACATTTCCTTTCGAAGATTATCGCGAAATATCTGCATTCACACTTTAACAGCTATTACTTGGTACATTTTTTTTGTTAAGTATTTTTCTTCGATTTATATTTACATTCACACTTTGTTAGCTATCACTTGGTACCATTTCTTATGTAGGTTTCTTTCTTTTGATAATTTACATTCACACATTGTTAGCTATCACTTCGTACCATTTCTTATGTAAGTTTCTTTCTTTTGATAATTTACATTCACACTTTGTCAGTTATCACTTGGTACCATCCTTATGTAGGTTTCTTTCTTTTGATAATTTACATTCACACATTGTCAGCTATCACTTGGTACTATCCTTATGTAGGTTTCTATCTTTTGATAATTTGCATTCACACTTTGTCAGCTATCACTTGGTACTATCCTTATGTAGGTTTCTTTCTTTCGATAATTTACATTCACACATTGTCAGCTATCACTTGGTACCATCCTTATGTAAGTTTCTTTATTTTGATAATTTACATTCACACATTGTCAGCTATCACTTGGTACCATCCTTATGTAGGTTTCTATCTTTTGATAATTTACATTCACACATTGTCAGCTATCACTTGGTACTATCCTTATGTAGGTTTCTTTCTTTCGATAATTTACATTCACACATTTTGAACTATCACTTGGTACCTTTCCTCGTGTAGGTTTCTTTCTTTTGATAACTTTACATTCACACATTGTGAACTATCACATTGGAACATCCCTCATGTAGGTTTTTTTCTTACAATAAGTTTACAATCACATATTGTCAGCTATTACATAGTTCAATTTCTTATGAAGGTGTCTTTATTTTGATACTTTTACATTTACACATTGTCAGCCATTACTTTGGAACACTTTCCCCGATAAGTATCTTTCTACCAATATATTGACATTTACACATTGTCAGCTATCACTTGGTACTATTCCTCATGTAGGTTTCTATCTTATAATAAGTTTATGTTTACACTTTGTCAAAATCATGAGCCACACTATCCGGGTAAGTATCTTTTGTCCAATATATTGACATTCACACATTGTCAGCCATCACTTTGGAACACTTCCCCGATAAGTATCTTTCTACCAATATATTGACATTCACACAGTGTCAGCTATCACTTGGTACTATTCCTCCCTCATGTAGGTTTCTATCTTATAATAAGTTTATGTTAACACTTAGTCAAATATTAGAGCCACACTTTCTCAGGTAAGTATCTTTTGTCCGATATATTGACATTCACACATTGTCAGCCATAACTTTGGAACACTTCCCCGATAAGTATCTTTCTACCAATATATTGACATTCACACATTGTCAGCTATCACTTGGAACCAGTTTTAATGTAGGTTTCTTTCTAAAAATAAATGCACAATCACACATTGTCAGCAATCACTTGGTACTATTCCTCATGTAGGTTTCTATCTTATAATAAGTTTATGTTAACACTTTGTCAAATATTAGAGCCACTTTTTCTCAGGTAAGTATCTTTTGTCCGATATATTTACATTCACACATTGTCAGCCATCACTTTGGAACACTTCCCCAATAAGTATCTTTCTACCAATATACTGACATTCACACATAGCCAGCTATCACTTGGAACCATTCTTATTGTAGGTTTCTTTCTTAAAAATAAATGCACAATCACACATTGTCAGCAATCACTTGGTACTTTTCCTCATGTAGGTTTCTATCTTATAATAAGTTTATGTTTACACTTTGTCAAAATTATGAGCCACACTTTCTCAGGTAAGTATCTTTTGTCGGATATATTGACATTCACACATTGTCAGCCATCACTTTGGAACACTTCCCCTATAAATATTTTTATACCAATATATTGACATTCACACATTGTCAGCTATCACTTGGTACCATTCTTAATGTAGGTTTCTTTCTTAAAAATAAATGCACAATCACACATTGTCAGCAATCACTTGGTACTTTTCCTCATGTAGGTTTCTATCTTATAATAAGTTTATGTTTACACTTTGTAATATCATGAGCCACAATTTCTCAGGTAAGTATCTTTTGTCTGATATATTGACATTCACACATTGTCAGCCATCACTTTGGAACACTTCCCCTATAAGTATTTTTCTACCAATATATTGACATTTACACATTGTCAGCCATCACTTTGGAACACTTCCCCGATAAGTATCTTGCTACCAATATATTGACATTCACACATTGTCAGTTGTACCATTCTTATTGTAGGTTTCTTTCTTAAAAATAAATGCACAATCACACATTGTCAGCAATCACTTGGTACTATTCCTCATGTAGGTTTCTATCTTATAATAAGTTTATGTTAACACTTTGTCAAATATTAGAGCCACTTTTTCTCAGGTAAGTATCTTTTGTCCAATATATTGACATTCACACATTGTCAGCCATCACTCTGGAACACTTCCCCGATAAGTATCTTTCTAACAATATACTGACATTCACACATTGTCAGCTATCACTTGGAACCATTCTTACTGTAGGTTTCTTTCTTAAAAATAAATGCACAATCACACATTGTCAGCAATCACTTGGTACTTTTCCTCATGTAGGTTTCTATCTTATAATAAGTTTATGTTAACACTTTGTCAAACATCATGAGCCACACTTTCTCAGGTAAGTATCTTTTGTCCAATATATTGACATTCACACATTGTCAGCCATCACTCTGGAACACTTCCCCGATAAGTATCTTTCTACCAATATACTGACATTCACACATTGTCAGCTATCACTTGGAACCATTCTTACTGTAGGTTTCTTTCTTAAAAATAAATGCACAATCACACATTGTCAGCAATCACTTGGTACTATTCCTCATGTAGGTTTCTATCTTATAATAAGGTTATGTTTACACTTTGTCAAACATCATGAGCCACACTTTCTCAGGTAAGTATCTTTTGTCCAATATATTGACATTCACACATTGTCAGCCATCACTTTGGAACACTTCCCCGATAAGTATCTTTCTACCAATATATTGACATTCACACATTGTCAGCTATCACTTGGTACCATTTTTAATGTAGGTTTCTTTCTTAAAAATAAATGCACAATCACACATTGTCAGCAATCACTTGGTACTATTCCTCATGTAGGTTTCTATCTTATAATAAGGTTATGTTTACACTTTGTCAAACATCATGAGCCACACTTTCTCAGGTAAGTATCTTTTGTCCAATATATTGACATTCACACATTGTCAGCTGTCACATGGCACTATGATTATTTGCCCCTGTATCTTTCTATTTTTTAAAAGTGTGAAATCAGGTAACTACCTCTCAGGTGAGCAAGACAGGGTTCTTGAGGCGCTCTAGTGTTGGCCTGTATTGCGTAGTTAACTTTAAAAGTAATATTAGCTGTTTCATAAAAAGAAAAGAAAACTATGGACTGACCAACCTGTCCCGGAATAATGAAGTAGACATTTCCGTACATTGATAATTATTCGATATTAAGAATACACCTTAGTAAGTACATTTAATGTAAAAGAAAGAAGATTTTGTTTACTTTAGATAATGAATAGTATTTTAGTGATTATTGATCATGATGTCTAACATTTTTAATGTCGTAATCAAGTTAATTAAATTGTTATCAAACATATTCTATACAATTATGTCAGAAATAGAAACATTATTTTACTTTTTTTATAAAAATAAACCTAAGACTTAAGCACATATCGTAAAGAGATATAATCGTAAAATTGTATTTGTCCTTTTTTTGTTCAGTCGAGGTGTTTACTTTAGTACTTAATTATCATCGTTGTATACATGTACAAATCACATTAATTCTATTGAACTATTGAAATCATAAAAAATGAGACATAATAAGTATACATACACTTTCATGTATCTTAAACGTAGTTACTATACATAGTCAGTGGTTATTTCATTTTGCTTCTTTTTTGGCTTTTTGGTTTAAACATTTTATCATTGGTATTACTAAATTTTATTGAAACATCGTTTTAAATACATGTAGGTAGCGCTAATGATGCTTGATAATGATGTACTAAGATTGTAAAAAACATAAACTATGATAGATTAACTTGAAACTAATTTCAAATTATGTCGCAGAGACTTTCGAGCAATCTAGTGAAGGACCCAGATTTCAGGGGGGATAACTAGATCGAAGTAACTGCAATGTGAATATTCTGAGCAATCTAGTGAAGGATCCAGTTTACTGGGAGGATAGCTAGATCGGAATATTACACTCAAAGTAAAACATAATTCTGAGCAATCTAGTGAAGGGCCCAGTTTACTGGGAGGATAGCTAGATCGGAATTATGTAATATAATTCTGAGCAATCTAGTGAAGGACCCAGTTTACTGGGAGGATAGCTAGATCAGAATTATATACTCAAAGTAAAACATAATTCTGAGCAATCTAGTGAAGGGCCCAGTTTACTGGGAGGATAGCTAGATCGGAATTATGTAATATAATTCTGAGCAATCTAGTCAAGGACCCAGTTTACTGGGAGGATAGCTAGATCAGAATTATATACTAAAACTAAAACATAATTCTGAGCAATCTAGTGAAGGGCCCAGTTTACTGGGAGGATAGCTAGATCGGAATTATGTAATATAATTCTGAGCAATCTAGTGAAGGACCCAGTTTACTGGGAGGATAGCTAGATCAGAATTATATACTAAAACTAAAACATAATTCTGAGCAATCTAGTGAAGGGCCCAGTTTACTGGGAGGATAGCTAGATCGGAATTATGTAATATAATTCTGAGCAATCTAGTGAAGGACCCAGTTTACTGGGAGGATAGCTAGATCAGAATTATATACTCAAAGTAAAACATAATTCTGAGCAATCTAGTGAAGGGCCCAGTTTACTGGGAGGATAGCTAGATCAGAATTATATACTCAAACTGAAACATAATTCTGAGCAATCTAGTGAAAGGTTCATAGTACTAAGTCTTGCTAGGGAGTTATTTACATGTATATTTTCTTAATAAGTATTCAATACATTTCTAATAATTTAAGGTTTGCAATATACAGTAATAAGAATATTGTTTATTTGATTTTCTATCAGTAGTGTGTAATAGCTTACGTTTTTGTTATACATGAAAGTGATATTATTTTGAATATTGTTTTTTTTTTGTATATCTGTTAACTAACCAATCAAGATATCAAGTTAATAATGTTAATAATGTCAATGTCGTAATTGTTGTAGTAATTAGGTTAAATTTTTAGTTCATGAATTAACATTTGTTTTTTCGAGTAATTTTTTTATTAAATATTTTAAGTTCCACGAACAGATAAATAAATAACCTTCAATTTTGTTTGATGAAAAAAATATTTTTTAGTGTTATATATCCAGCATTTTTATTTTTTTAAATGTTTACATCATGGCATATTTTAAGGGAAAATATCAACAATCTTTATCTATTTTTGCAATGATTGCATGATAATATATTTCAATTTTTCAGCATTTTTAAAATTCATTTTCTAATGTTTACATCATGGCATATTTAAGGGAAAATATCAACAATCTTTATCTATTTTTGCAATGATTGCATGATAATATATTTCAATTTTTCAGCATTTTTTAAATTCATTTTCTAATGTTTACATCATGGCATATTTTAAGATTAGATGTTTTGTTTTATTTCTGCAATGTTTACATACTGGAATATCAAAAAGGAAGATAGCAATATTTTTTTAATGTTTCTGTGCAGGTTTGGTCAGCCGTAGATAATAGTTTTATAAGTATGGGTTTTTTTGTTTGTTCAGTTTTGATTAGTGAATTCATGTGTTTATCCAATCAGCAATTTTACAGTTTTGATTTGATCACTCGATCTTGACTAGTATTTATAATTATTATGAATTTACATAGAATATGGCTAAAATTGTAATCTCGGCTGTCTTACACATTGTCAGCCATCACCTTGGAACACTTCCCCGATAAGTATCTTTCTACCAATATATTGACATTCACACATTGTCAGCTATCACTTGGTACCATTTTTAATGTAGGTTTCTTTCTTAAAAATAAATGCACAATCACACATTGTCAGCAATCACTTGGTACTATTCCTCATGTAGGTTTCTATCTTATAATAAGGTTATGTTTACACTTTGTCAAACATCATGAGCCACACTTTCTCAGGTAAGTATCTTTTGTCCAATATATTGACATTCACACATTGTCAGCCATCACTTTGGAACACTTCCCCGATAAGTATCTTTCTACCAATATATTGACATTCACACATTGTCAGCTATCACTTGGTACCATTTTTAATGTAGGTTTCTTTCTTAAAAATAAATGCACAATCACACATTGTCAGCAATCACTTGGTACTATTCCTCATGTAGGTTTCTGTCTTATAATAAGGTTATGTTTACACTTTGTCAAACATCATGAGCCACACTTTCTCAGGTAAGTATCTTTTGTCCAATATATTGACATTCACACATTGTCAGCTGTCACATGGCACTATGATTATTTGCCCCTGTATCTTTCTATTTTTTAAAAGTGTGAAATCAGGTAACTACCTCTCAGGTGAGCAAGACAGGGTTCTTGAGGCGCTCTAGTGTTGGCCTGTATTGCGTAGTTAACTTTAAAAGTAATATTAGCTGTTTCATAAAAAGAAAAGAAAACTATGGACTGACCAACCTGTCCCGGAATAATGAAGTAGACATTTCCGTACATTGATAATTATTCGATATTAAGAATACACCTTAGTAAGTACATTTAATGTAAAAGAAAGAAGATTTTGTTTACTTTAGATAATGAATAGTATTTTAGTGATTATTGATCATGATGTCTAACATTTTTAATGTCGTAATCAAGTTAATTAAATTGTTATCAAACATATTCTATACAATTATGTCAGAAATAGAAACATTATTTTACTTTTTTTATAAAAATAAACCTAAGACTTAAGCACATATCGTAAAGAGATATAATCGTAAAATTGTATTTGTCCTTTTTTTGTTCAGTCGAGGTGTTTACTTTAGTACTTAATTATCATCGTTGTATACATGTACAAATCACATTAATTCTATTGAACTATTGAAATCATAAAAAATGAGACATAATAAGTATACATACACTTTCATGTATCTTAAACGTAGTTACTATACATAGTCAGTGGTTATTTCATTTTGCTTCTTTTTTGGCTTTTTGGTTTAAACATTTTATCATTGGTATTACTAAATTTTATTGAAACATCGTTTTAAATACATGTAGGTAGCGCTAATGATGCTTGATAATGATGTACTAAGATTGTAAAAAACATAAACTATGATAGATTAACTTGAAACTAATTTCAAATTATGTCGCAGAGACTTTCGAGCAATCTAGTGAAGGACCCAGATTTCAGGGGGGATAACTAGATCGAAGTAACTGCAATGTGAATATTCTGAGCAATCTAGTGAAGGATCCAGTTTACTGGGAGGATAGCTAGATCGGAATATTACACTCAAAGTAAAACATAATTCTGAGCAATCTAGTGAAGGGCCCAGTTTACTGGGAGGATAGCTAGATCGGAATTATGTAATATAATTCTGAGCAATCTAGTGAAGGACCCAGTTTACTGGGAGGATAGCTAGATCAGAATTATATACTCAAAGTAAAACATAATTCTGAGCAATCTAGTGAAGGGCCCAGTTTACTGGGAGGATAGCTAGATCGGAATTATGTAATATAATTCTGAGCAATCTAGTCAAGGACCCAGTTTACTGGGAGGATAGCTAGATCAGAATTATATACTAAAACTAAAACATAATTCTGAGCAATCTAGTGAAGGGCCCAGTTTACTGGGAGGATAGCTAGATCGGAATTATGTAATATAATTCTGAGCAATCTAGTGAAGGACCCAGTTTACTGGGAGGATAGCTAGATCAGAATTATATACTAAAACTAAAACATAATTCTGAGCAATCTAGTGAAGGGCCCAGTTTACTGGGAGGATAGCTAGATCGGAATTATGTAATATAATTCTGAGCAATCTAGTGAAGGACCCAGTTTACTGGGAGGATAGCTAGATCAGAATTATATACTCAAAGTAAAACATAATTCTGAGCAATCTAGTGAAGGGCCCAGTTTACTGGGAGGATAGCTAGATCAGAATTATATACTCAAACTGAAACATAATTCTGAGCAATCTAGTGAAAGGTTCATAGTACTAAGTCTTGCTAGGGAGTTATTTACATGTATATTTTCTTAATAAGTATTCAATACATTTCTAATAATTTAAGGTTTGCAATATACAGTAATAAGAATATTGTTTATTTGATTTTCTATCAGTAGTGTGTAATAGCTTACGTTTTTGTTATACATGAAAGTGATATTATTTTGAATATTGTTTTTTTTTTGTATATCTGTTAACTAACCAATCAAGATATCAAGTTAATAATGTTAATAATGTCAATGTCGTAATTGTTGTAGTAATTAGGTTAAATTTTTAGTTCATGAATTAACATTTGTTTTTTCGAGTAATTTTTTTATTAAATATTTTAAGTTCCACGAACAGATAAATAAATAACCTTCAATTTTGTTTGATGAAAAAAATATTTTTTAGTGTTATATATCCAGCATTTTTATTTTTTTAAATGTTTACATCATGGCATATTTTAAGGGAAAATATCAACAATCTTTATCTATTTTTGCAATGATTGCATGATAATATATTTCAATTTTTCAGCATTTTTAAAATTCATTTTCTAATGTTTACATCATGGCATATTTAAGGGAAAATATCAACAATCTTTATCTATTTTTGCAATGATTGCATGATAATATATTTCAATTTTTCAGCATTTTTTAAATTCATTTTCTAATGTTTACATCATGGCATATTTTAAGATTAGATGTTTTGTTTTATTTCTGCAATGTTTACATACTGGAATATCAAAAAGGAAGATAGCAATATTTTTTTAATGTTTCTGTGCAGGTTTGGTCAGCCGTAGATAATAGTTTTATAAGTATGGGTTTTTTTGTTTGTTCAGTTTTGATTAGTGAATTCATGTGTTTATCCAATCAGCAATTTTACAGTTTTGATTTGATCACTCGATCTTGACTAGTATTTATAATTATTATGAATTTACATAGAATATGGCTAAAATTGTAATCTCGGCTGTCTTACACATTGTCAGCCATCACCTTGGAACACTTCCCCGATAAGTATCTTTCTACCAATATATTGACATTCACACATTGTCAGCTATCACTTGGTACCATTTTTAATGTAGGTTTCTTTCTTAAAAATAAATGCACAATCACACATTGTCAGCAATCACTTGGTACTATTCCTCATGTAGGTTTCTATCTTATAATAAGGTTATGTTTACACTTTGTCAAACATCATGAGCCACACTTTCTCAGGTAAGTATCTTTTGTCCAATATATTGACATTCACACATTGTCAGCCATCACTTTGGAACACTTCCCCGATAAGTATCTTTCTACCAATATATTGACATTCACACATTGTCAGCTATCACTTGGTACCATTTTTAATGTAGGTTTCTTTCTTAAAAATAAATGCACAATCACACATTGTCAGCAATCACTTGGTACTATTCCTCATGTAGGTTTCTGTCTTATAATAAGGTTATGTTTACACTTTGTCAAACATCATGAGCCACACTTTCTCAGGTAAGTATCTTTTGTCCAATATATTGACATTCACACATTGTCAGCTGTCACATGGCACTATGATTATTTGCCCCTGTATCTTTCTATTTTTTAAAAGTGTGAAATCAGGTAACTACCTCTCAGGTGAGCAAGACAGGGTTCTTGAGGCGCTCTAGTGTTGGCCTGTATTGCGTAGTTAACTTTAAAAGTAATATTAGCTGTTTCATAAAAAGAAAAGAAAACTATGGACTGACCAACCTGTCCCGGAATAATGAAGTAGACATTTCCGTACATTGATAATTATTCGATATTAAGAATACACCTTAGTAAGTACATTTAATGTAAAAGAAAGAAGATTTTGTTTACTTTAGATAATGAATAGTATTTTAGTGATTATTGATCATGATGTCTAACATTTTTAATGTCGTAATCAAGTTAATTAAATTGTTATCAAACATATTCTATACAATTATGTCAGAAATAGAAACATTATTTTACTTTTTTTATAAAAATAAACCTAAGACTTAAGCACATATCGTAAAGAGATATAATCGTAAAATTGTATTTGTCCTTTTTTTGTTCAGTCGAGGTGTTTACTTTAGTACTTAATTATCATCGTTGTATACATGTACAAATCACATTAATTCTATTGAACTATTGAAATCATAAAAAATGAGACATAATAAGTATACATACACTTTCATGTATCTTAAACGTAGTTACTATACATAGTCAGTGGTTATTTCATTTTGCTTCTTTTTTGGCTTTTTGGTTTAAACATTTTATCATTGGTATTACTAAATTTTATTGAAACATCGTTTTAAATACATGTAGGTAGCGCTAATGATGCTTGATAATGATGTACTAAGATTGTAAAAAACATAAACTATGATAGATTAACTTGAAACTAATTTCAAATTATGTCGCAGAGACTTTCGAGCAATCTAGTGAAGGACCCAGATTTCAGGGGGGATAACTAGATCGAAGTAACTGCAATGTGAATATTCTGAGCAATCTAGTGAAGGATCCAGTTTACTGGGAGGATAGCTAGATCGGAATATTACACTCAAAGTAAAACATAATTCTGAGCAATCTAGTGAAGGGCCCAGTTTACTGGGAGGATAGCTAGATCGGAATTATGTAATATAATTCTGAGCAATCTAGTGAAGGACCCAGTTTACTGGGAGGATAGCTAGATCAGAATTATATACTCAAAGTAAAACATAATTCTGAGCAATCTAGTGAAGGGCCCAGTTTACTGGGAGGATAGCTAGATCGGAATTATGTAATATAATTCTGAGCAATCTAGTCAAGGACCCAGTTTACTGGGAGGATAGCTAGATCAGAATTATATACTAAAACTAAAACATAATTCTGAGCAATCTAGTGAAGGGCCCAGTTTACTGGGAGGATAGCTAGATCGGAATTATGTAATATAATTCTGAGCAATCTAGTGAAGGACCCAGTTTACTGGGAGGATAGCTAGATCAGAATTATATACTAAAACTAAAACATAATTCTGAGCAATCTAGTGAAGGGCCCAGTTTACTGGGAGGATAGCTAGATCGGAATTATGTAATATAATTCTGAGCAATCTAGTGAAGGACCCAGTTTACTGGGAGGATAGCTAGATCAGAATTATATACTCAAAGTAAAACATAATTCTGAGCAATCTAGTGAAGGGCCCAGTTTACTGGGAGGATAGCTAGATCAGAATTATATACTCAAACTGAAACATAATTCTGAGCAATCTAGTGAAAGGTTCATAGTACTAAGTCTTGCTAGGGAGTTATTTACATGTATATTTTCTTAATAAGTATTCAATACATTTCTAATAATTTAAGGTTTGCAATATACAGTAATAAGAATATTGTTTATTTGATTTTCTATCAGTAGTGTGTAATAGCTTACGTTTTTGTTATACATGAAAGTGATATTATTTTGAATATTGTTTTTTTTTTGTATATCTGTTAACTAACCAATCAAGATATCAAGTTAATAATGTTAATAATGTCAATGTCGTAATTGTTGTAGTAATTAGGTTAAATTTTTAGTTCATGAATTAACATTTGTTTTTTCGAGTAATTTTTTTATTAAATATTTTAAGTTCCACGAACAGATAAATAAATAACCTTCAATTTTGTTTGATGAAAAAAATATTTTTTAGGGTTATATATCCAGCATTTTTATTTTTTTAAATGTTTACATCATGGCATATTTTAAGGGAAAATATCAACAATCTTTATCTATTTTTGCAATGATTGCATGATAATATATTTCAATTTTTCAGCATTTTTAAAATTCATTTTCTAATGTTTACATCATGGCATATTTAAGGGAAAATATCAACAATCTTTATCTATTTTTGCAATGATTGCATGATAATATATTTCAATTTTTCAGCATTTTTTAAATTCATTTTCTAATGTTTACATCATGGCATATTTTAAGATTAGATGTTTTGTTTTATTTCTGCAATGTTTACATACTGGAATATCAAAAAGGAAGATAGCAATATTTTTTTAATGTTTCTGTGCAGGTTTGGTCAGCCGTAGATAATAGTTTTATAAGTATGGGTTTTTTTGTTTGTTCAGTTTTGATTAGTGAATTCATGTGTTTATCCAATCAGCAATTTTACAGTTTTGATTTGATCACTCGATCTTGACTAGTATTTATAATTATTATGAATTTACATAGAATATGGCTAAAATTGTAATCTCGGCTGTCTTACACATTGTCAGCCATCACCTTGGAACACTTCCCCGATAAGTATCTTTCTACCAATATATTGACATTCACACATTGTCAGCTATCACTTGGTACCATTTTTAATGTAGGTTTCTTTCTTAAAAATAAATGCACAATCACACATTGTCAGCAATCACTTGGTACTATTCCTCATGTAGGTTTCTATCTTATAATAAGTTTATGTTAACACTTTGTCAAATATTAGAGTCACTTTTTCTCAGGTAAGTATCTTTTGTCCAATATATTGACATTCACACATTGTTAGCCATCACTCTGGAACACTTCCCCGATAAGTATCTTTCTACCAATATACTGACATTCACACATTGTCAGCTATCACTTGGAACCATTCTTACTGTAGGTTTCTTTCTTAAAAATAAATGCACAATCACACATTGTCAGCAATCACTTGGTACTATTCCTCATGTAGGTTTCTATCTTATAATAAGGTTATGTTTACACTTTGTCAAACATCATGAGCCACACTTTCTCAGGTAAGTATCTTTTGTCCAATATATTGACATTCACACATTGTCAGCCATCACTTTGGAACACTTCCCCGATAAGTATCTTTCTACCAATATATTGACATTCACACATTGTCAGCTATCACTTGGTACCATTTTTAATGTAGGTTTCTTTCTTAAAAATAAATGCACAATCACACATTGTCAGCAATCACTTGGTACTTTTCCTCATGTAGGTTTCTATCTTATAATAAGGTTATGTTTACACTTTGTCAAACATCATGAGCCACACTTTCTCAGGTAAGTATCTTTTGTCCAATATATTGACATTCACACATTGTCAGCCATCACTTTGGAACACTTCCCCGATAAGTATCTTTCTACCAATATATTGACATTCACACATTGTCAGCTATCACTTGGTACCATTTTTAATGTAGGTTTCTTTCTAAAAAATAAATGCACAATCACACATTGTCAGCAATCACTTGGTACTATTCCTCATGTAGGTTTCTATCTTATAATAAGTTTATGTTTACACTTTGTCAAACATCATGAGCCACACTTTCTCAGGTAAGTATCTTTTGTCCAATATATTGACATTCACACATTGTCAGCTGTCACTTGGCACTATGATTATTCGCCCCTGTATCTTTCTATTTTTTAAAAGTGTGAAATCAGGTAACTACCTCTCAGGTGAGCAAGACAGGGTTCTTGAGGCGCTCTAGTGTTGGCCTGTATTGCGTAGTTAACTTTAAAAGTAATATTAGCTGTTTCATAAAAAGAAAAGAAAACTATGGACTGACCAACCTGTCCCGGAATAATGAAGTAGACATTTCCGTACATTGATAATTATTCGATATTAAGAATACACCTTAGTAAGTACATTTAATGTAAAAGAAAGAAGATTTTGTTTACTTTAGATAATGAATAGTATTTTAGTGATTATTGATCATGATGTCTAACATTTTTAATGTCGCAATCAAGTTAATTAAATTGTTATCAAACATATTCTATACAATTATGTCAGAAATAGAAACATTATTTTACTTTTTTATAAAAATAAACCTAAGACTTAAGCACATATCGTAAAGAGATATAATCGTAAAATTGTATTTGTCCTTTTTTTGTTCAGTCGAGGTGTTCACTTTAGTACTTAATTATCATCGTTGTTTACATGTACAGTTCACATTAATTCTATTGAACTATTGAAATCATAAAAAATGAGACATAATAAGTATACATACACTTTCATGTATCTTAAACGTAGTTACTATACATAGTCAGTAGTTATTTCATTTTGCTTCTTTTTTGGCTTTTTGGTTTAAACATTTTATCATTGGTATTACTAAATTTTATTGAAACATCGTTTTAAATACATGTAGGTAGCGCTAATGATGCTTGATAATGATGTACTAAGATTGTAAAAAACATAAACTATGATAGATTAACTTGAAACTAATTTCAAATTATGTCGCAGAGACTTTCGAGCAATCTAGTGAAGGACCCAGATTTCAGGGGGGATAACTAGATCGAAGTAACTGCAATGTGAATATTCTGAGCAATCTAGTGAAGGATCCAGTTTACTGGGGGGATAGCTAGATCGGAATATTACACTCAAAGTAAAACATAATTCTGAGCAATCTAGTGAAGGGCCCAGTTTACTGGGAGGATAGCTAGATCGGAATTATGTAATATAATTCTGAGCAATCTAGTGAAGGACCCAGTTTACTGGGAGGATAGCTAGATCAGAATTATATACTCAAAGTAAAACATAATTCTGAGCAATCTAGTGAAGGGCCCAGTTTACTGGGAGGATAGCTAGATCGGAATTATGTAATATAATTCTGAGCAATCTAGTCAAGGACCCAGTTTACTGGGAGGATAGCTAGATCAGAATTATATACTAAAACTAAAACATAATTCTGAGCAATCTAGTGAAGGACCCAGTTTACTGGGAGGATAGCTAGATCAGAATTATATACTCAAACTGAAACATAATTCTGATCAATCTAGTGAAAGGTTCATAGTACTAAGTCTTGCTAGGGAGTTATTTACATGTATATTTTCTTAATAAGTATTCAATACATTTCTAATAATTTAAGGTTTGCAATATACAGTAATAAGAATATTGTTTATTTGATTTTCTATCAGTAGTGTGTAATAGCTTACGTTTTTGTTATACATGAAAGTGATATTATTTTGAATATTGTTTATTTTTTGTATATCTGTTAACTAACCAATCAAGATATCAAGTTAATAATGTTAATAATGTCAATGTCGTAATTGTTGTAGTAATTAGGTTAAATTTTTAGTTCATGAATTAACATTTGTTTTTTCGAGTAATTTTTTTATTAAATATTTTAAGTTCCACGAACAGATAAATAAATAACCTTCAATTTTGTTTGATGAAAAAAATATTTTTTAGGGTTATATATCCAGCATTTTTATTTTTTTAAATGTTTACATCATGGCATATTTTAAGGGAAAATATCAACAATCTTTATCTATTTTTGCAATGATTGCATGATAATATATTTCAATTTTTCAGCATTTTTAAAATTCATTTTCTAATGTTTACATCATGGCATATTTAAGGGAAAATATCAACAATCTTTATCTATTTTTGCAATGATTGCATGATAATATATTTCAATTTTTCAGCATTTTTTAAATTCATTTTCTAATGTTTACATCATGGCATATTTTAAGATTAGATGTTTTGTTTTATTTCTGCAATGTTTACATACTGGAATATCAAAAAGGAAGATAGCAATATTTTTTTAATGTTTCTGTGCAGGTTTGGTCAGCCGTAGATAATAGTTTTATAAGTATGGGTTTTTTTGTTTGTTCAGTTTTGATTAGTGAATTCATGTGTTTATCCAATCAGCAATTTTACAGTTTTGATTCGATCACTCGATCTTGACTAGTATTTATAATTACTATGAATTTACATAGACTATGGCTAAAATTGTAATATCGGCTGTCTTGAACTTCCTTGAAAAAAGTAAAAAGAACCTGAACATGTGAAAGGGTGTCTGCTGGCTAATGAAGTGTAAATATGTAATTCCAAGTTATAAAAGCTAATAATAATAATAATAATAATAATATTTATTTGGCATAGTGTACACATAGCATAAATTACAATAAACATATTACACAGCATGTGACAAGTAATATGCTATGACAGGCACACCAACACCAGGGATAGCACAATAAAGGGCAAGCCCTTATTTCCAGCTGATTACATGAACCTGTTTCCATGGCAACGTGACAACACAACATTATCACGTGTCTGTTCTTTCGATTTTGCTTCTCTCCTATTAATCCACAACATGATAACAATCATTGAAGAGTCAATACATGTTCTTGTACTAGTCACACAGCACTCTGTAAGCTGTATCCATGACAACATGACAACAAACAATCCCACGTAACATGTTTCCGATGATATTTCTTTGGACATCAAAGCTTCTTCTCAATGAACCTTTCCATGACTTTACCTTAACATATGTGACATTTATGTAATGAAAGTTAAAAGATTTTTACATTTTGTCCCACCAACAAGGTGCTATCAAAAGAGTACATGGATATCTTTGTGGTAAAATGATTTTACATTCAAATAAAAAGATCACAGAGAATATACCCGATACCTTTTTCATGTAGGTTTCTTCTTAAAATTATTTTACATTTATAAAATTGTTGGCTATCACTTAGTACCTTTCCTTATGTATATTTCTTTCAATTATGATAATTTTACATTTACACATTGTGAACTATCACTTTGGAACATCCATCATGTAGGTTTCTTTCTTATATTTATTTTGCATTCTCCGATTGTGTGCTATCACTTAATACCTTCTCATGTAGTTTTTTTCTTAAAATAATTTCACATTCACGCATTGTTGTCTACCATGTGATATCTCAGGTAAGTATCTGTCTTCTAATATATTGACATTCACACATTGTCAGCTATCAATTGGTACCATTCCTTTTGTAGATTTCTTTCTTATGATAATTTTACATTCAAACATTGTGAACTATCCCTCATGTAGGTTTCTTATTATAATGATTTTGCATTCTCCGATTGTGTGCTATCACTTGATACCTTTTCTCAGGTAAATATCTGTTTTTAAATACTTTTACATTCACACATTTTCAACTATCACCTGGTACCTTTCCTTATATCGGTTTCTTTCTTATAACAATTTTACATTTACACATTGTTGGCTATCACTTGATACCTTCTCTTAGGTAAGTACTATCTGTCTTCCATTATATATTGACGAATACACAGCGTGAGCTATCTCTTGGTACTATTCCTTATGTAGATTTCTTATTTATAATAAATTACATTCACACATGATCAGCTATCACCTTGAAACATCCTTTATGTAGTTATCTATCTTAAATTCTAACATAGGCACGTGCGTTTACACTCTTTATTTAATGTGACGTCATCTATGCTTTATTATTCAACAAAATATAGCTCGTGACGGCTGTTGAAATTTTACTCCCTACGTTAAATGAGCAAAGCCGAAAATGGCGCCCGAGTTTATTAGGGTTGACTTTTACAATTTGGTTTCTATTCTATAATTAAGATTTTAATATTCTTTGTTCGGAATAAGAAACACCTATCTGTGAGAATTGTGTAAATAAATGCTATTTTCGGTCTTTGCACTGGGGTGGATTTCAACTGCATGACGTTTCTGACAGTTAAAAATAGTTCTATAAATATATCGTTTTTACGGATGTATTTTACAATGTTAGAATCGAAATAACTTACAGTTGTCTATATTTTGTTGTCTAATAAAATATAGGCACTCGTTCAATGCGCTTATTAAATCACTCGTGCTAAAGCACTCGTGATTTAATCATACGCGCATCACAACTCGTGCCTATATTTTATTAGACAACAAAATATAGACAACTGTAAGTTATTTCTTAAACAACAAATCTAAATACAAATGTAGTACCATTACTCATGTTGTTGTTTTTCGTAAAAACTACATTTACTCATTATCAGCAATCCTTTCGTACCTTTCCCCATGTAAGTTACTTATTTGAAATAAATTTACCTCACCTATTGTCAGCTATCACCTGGTACATTTCCTTACGAAGATTATCGCAAAATATCTGCATTCACACTTTAACAGCTATTACTTGGTACATTTTTTTGTTAAGTATTTTTCTTCGATTTATATTTACATTCACACTTTGTCAGCTATCACTTGGTACCATTTCTTATATAAGTTTCTTTCTTTTGATAATTTATATTCACACATTGTTAGCTATCACTTCGTACCATTTCTTATGTAAGTTTCTTTCTTTTGATAATTTACATTCACACATTGTCAGCTATCACTTGGTACCATTTCTTATGTAAGTTTCTTTCTTTTGATAATTTACATTCACACATTGCCAGCTATCACTTCGTACCAGTTCTTATGTAAGTGTCTTTCTTTTGATAATTTACATTCACACATTGCCAGCTATCACTTCGTACCAGTCCTTATGTAGGTTTCTTTCTTTTGATAATTTACATTCACATATTGTCAGCTATCACTTGGTACTATCCTTATGTAGGTTTCTTTCTTTTGATAATTTACATTCACACATTTTTAACTATCACTTGGTACCTTTCCTCGTGTAGGTTTCTTTCTTTTGATAACTTTACATTCACACATTGTGAACTACCACATTGGAACATCCCTCATGTAGGTTTCTTTCTTACAATAAGTTTACAATCACATATTGTCAGCTATTACATAGTTCAATTTCTTATGAAGGTATCTTTATTTTGATATTTTTACATTTACACATTGTCAGCCATTACTTTGGAACACTTTCCCCGATAAGTATCTTTCTACCAATATATTGACATTCACACATTGTCAGCTATCACCTGTTACCATTCGAAATGTAGGTTTCTTTCTAAAAAATAAGTGCACAATCAAACATTGTCAGCAATCACTTGGTACTTTTTCTCATGTAGGTTTCTATCTTATAATAAGTTTATGTTAACACTTTGTCAAATATCACGAGCCACACTTTCTCAGGTAAGTATCTTTTGTCCAATATATTGACATTCACACTTTGTCAGCCATCACTTTGGAACACTTCCCCGATAAGTATCTTTCTACCAATATATTGACATTCACACATTGTCAGCTATCACTTGGTACCATTCTTAATGTAGGTTTCTTTCTAAAAAATAAATGCACAATCACACATTGTCAGAAATTACTTGGTACTTTTCCTCATGTAGGTTTCTATCTTATAATAAGTTTATGTTAACACTTTGTCAAACATCATGAGCCATACTTTCTCAGGTAAGTATCTTTCTACCAATATATTGACATTCACATATTATCAGTTGTACCATTTTTAATGTAGGTTTCTTTCTAAAAAATAAATGCTCAATCACACATTGTCAGCAATCACTTAGGACTATTCCTCATGTAGGTTTCTATCTTATAGTTTATAATAAGTTTATGTTTACACTTTGTCAAACATCATGAGCCACACTTTCTCAGGTAAGTATCTTTTGTCAAATATATTGATATTCACACATTGTCAGACATCACTTTGGAACACTTCCCCTATAAGTATCTTTCTACCAATATATTGACATTCACACATTGTCAGCTATCACTAAATACCATTCTAAATGTAGGTTTTTTTCTTAAAAATAAATGCACATTCACACATTGTCAGAAATCACTTGGTACTATTCCTCATGTAGGTTTCTATCTTATAATAAGTTTATGTTAACACTTTGTCAAATATTAGAGCCACTTTTTCTCAGGTAAGTATCTTTTGTCCAATATATTGACATTCACACATTGTCAGCCATCCCTTTGGAACACTTCCCCGATAAGTATCTTTCTACCAATATACTGACATTCACACATTGTCAGCTATCACTTGGTACCAATCTCAATGTAGGTTTCTTTCTTAAAAATAAATGCACAATCACACATTGTCAGCAATCACTTGGTACTTTTCCTCATGTAGGTTTTATCTTTATTGACATTCACACATTGTCAGCCATAACTTTGGAACACTTCCCCGATAAGTATCTTTCTACCAATATATTGACATTCACGCATTGTCAGTTGTACAATTCTTATTGTAGGTTTCTTTCTAAAAAAATAAAAGCACAATCACACATTGTCAGCAATCACTTGGTACTTTTCCTCATGTAGGTTTCTATCTTTATTGACATTCACACATTGTCAGCCATCACTTTGGAACACTTCCCCTATAAGTATCTTTCTACCAATATATTGACATTCACACATTGTCAGCTATCACTTGGTACCATTTTTAATGTAGGTTTCTTTCTAAAAAATAAATGCACAATCACACATTGTCAGCAATCACTTGGTACTATTCCTCATGTAGGTTTCTATCTGTATTGACATTCACACATTGTCAGTTGTACCATTCTTATTGTAGGTTTCTTTCTAAAAAATAAATGCACAATCACACATTGTCAGCAATCAACTGGTACTTTTCCTCATGTAGGTTTCTATCTTTATTGACATTCACACATTGTCAGCCATAACTTTGGAACACTTCCCCGATAAGTATCTTTCTACCAATATATTGACATTCACACATTGTCAGTTGTACCATTCTTAATGTAGGTTTCTTTCTAAAAAAATAAATGCACAATCACACATTGTCAGCAATCACGTGGGACTATTCCTCGTGTAGGTTTCTATCTTATAATAAGTTTATGTTTACACTTTGTCAAACATCATGAGCCACACTTTCTCAGGTAAGTTTCTTTTGTCTAATATATTGACATTCACACATTGTCAGCCATAACTTTGGAACACTTCCCCGATAAGTATCGTTTTACCAATATATTGACATTCACACATTGTCAGCTATCACTTGGAACCATTCTTATTGTAGGTTTCTTTCTAAAAAGTAAATGCACAATCACACATTGTCAGCAATCACTTGGTACTATTCCTCATGTAGGTTTCTATCTTATAATAAGTTTATGTTTACACTTTGTCAAACATCATGAGCCACACTTTCTCAGGTAAGTATCTTTTGTCCAATATATTGACATTCACACATTGTCAGCCATAACTTTGGAACACTTCCCCGATAAGTATCGTTTTACCAATATATTGACATTCACACATTGTCAGCTATTACTTGGAACCATTCTTATTGTAGGTTTCTTTCTAAAAAGTAAATGCACAATCACACATTGTCAGCAATCATTTGGTACTTTTCCTCATGTAGGTTTCTATCTTATAGTTTATAATAAGTTTATGTTTACACTTTGTCAAATATCATGAGCCACACTTTCTCAGGTAAGTATCTTTTGTCCACTATATTGACATTCACACATTGTAAGCTATCACTTGGAACCATTCTTATTGTAGGTTTCTTTCTTAAAAATAAATGCACAATCACACATTGTCAGCAATCACTTGGTACTTTTCCTCATGTAGGTTTCTATCTTATAATAAGTTTATGTTTACACTTTGTCAAATATCATGAGCCACACTTTCTCAGGTAAGTATCTTTTGTCCAATATATTGACATTCACACATTGTCAGCTGTCACATGGTACTATGATTATTCGCCCAGCTGTATCTTTCTATTTTTTAAAAGTGTGAAATCAGGTAACTACTTCTCAGGTGAGCAAGACAGGGTTCTTGAGGCGCTCTAGTGTTGGCCTGTATGGCGTAGTTAACTTTAAAAGTAATATTAGCTGTTTCATAAAAAGAAAATAAAACTACGGACTGACCAACCTGTCCCGGAATAATGAAGTAGACATTTCCGTACATTGATAATTATTCGATATTAAGAATACACCTTAGTAAGTACATTTAATGTAAAATAAAGAAGATTTTGTTTACTTTAGATAATGAATAGTATTTTAGTGATTATCGATCGTAATGTCAAACATTTTTAATGTCGTAATCAAGTTAATTAAATTGTTATCAAGCATATTCTATATATCTATGTCAGAACTAGAAACATTGTTTTCCTTATTTTTTTTATAAAAATAAATCTAAGACTCAAGTACATACATGTATAGTAAAGAGATATAATCGTAAAATTGTATTTGTCCTTTTTTTGTTTAGTCGAGGTGTTCACTTTAGTACTTAATTATCATTGTTGTATACATGTACAGTTCACATTAATTCTATTGAACTATTGAAATCACAAAAATGAGACATAATAAGTATACATACACTTTCATGTGTCTTAAACATAGTTACTATACATAGTCAGTGGTTATTTCATTTTGCTTCTTTTTTGGCTTTTTGGTTTACATTTTTTACCATTGGTATTTCTAAAATGTTTTGAAACATCATTTTTAAATACATGTAGGTAACGCTAATGATGCTTGATAATGATGTACGTAATAACCATACTTATCATAAACTATGATAGATTAACTTGAAACTAATTTCAAATAATTTCGCAGAGACTTTCGAGCAATCTAGTGACGGACCCAGATTTCTGGGGGGGGATAACTAGATCGGAGTCTAGTTACTGCAAAGTTAATGTTCTGAGCAATCTAGTGAAGGGCCCAATTAACTGGGAGGATAGCTAGATCGGAATATTACACTCAAAGTAAAACATAATTCTGAGCAATCTAGTGAAGGGCCCAGTTTAATGGGAGGATAGCTAGATCGGAATTATGTAATATAATTCTGAGCAATCTAGTGAAGGACCCAGTTTATTGGGAGGATAGCTAGATCGGAATTATATACTCAAGCTAAAACATAATTCTGAGCAATCTAGTGAAGGACCCAGTTTACTGGGAGGATAGCTAGATCGGAATTATGTAATATAATTCTGAGCAATCTAGTGAAGGACCCAGTTTACTGGGAGGATAGCTAGATCAGAATTATATTCTAAAACTAAAACATAATTCTGAGCTAGCTAGTGAAGGGCCCAGTTTACTGGGAGGATAGCTAGATCGGAATTATGTAATATAATTCTGAGCAATCTAATGAAGGGCCCAGTTTACTGGGAGGATAGCTAGATCAGAATTATATTCTAAAACTAAAACATAATTCTGAGCAATCTAGTGAAGGGCCCAGTTTACTGGGAGGATAGCTAGATCGGAATTATGTAATATAATTCTGAGCAATCTAGTGAAGGGCCCAGTTTACTGGGAGGATAGCTAGATCAGAATTATATTCTAAAACTAAAACATCATTCTGAGCAATCTAGTGAAGGGCCCAGTTTACTGGGAGGATAGCTAGATCGGAATTAAGTAATATAATTCTGAGCAATCTAGTGAAGGGCCCAGTTTACTGGGAGGATAGCTAGATCAGAATTATATTCTAAAACTAAAACATAATTCTGAGCAATCTAGTGAAGGGCCTAGTTTACTGGGAGGATAGCTAGATCGGAATTATGTAGTATAATTCTGAGCAATCTAGTGAAGGACCCAGTTTATTGGGAGGATAGCTAGATCGGAATTATATACTCAAGCTAAAACATAATTCTGAGCAATCTAGTGAAGGACCCAGTTTACTGGGAGGATAGCTAGATCGGAATTATGTAATATAATTCTGAGCAATCTAGTGAAGGGCCCAGTTTACTGGGAGGATAGCTAGATCAGAATTATATTCTAAAACTAAAACATAATTCTGAGCAATCTAGTGAAGGGCCCAGTTTACTGGGAGGATAGCTAGATCGGAATTATGTAATATAATTCTGAGCAATCTAGTGAAGGGCCCAGTTTACTGGGAGGATAGCTAGATCAGAATTATATTCTAAAACTAAAACATCATTCTGAGCAATCTAGTGAAGGGCCCAGTTTACTGGGAGGATAGCTAGATCGGAATTAAGTAATATAATTCTGAGCAATCTAGTGAAGGGCCCAGTTTACTGGGAGGATAGCTAGATCAGAATTATATTCTAAAACTAAAACATAATTCTGAGCAATCTAGTGAAGGGCCTAGTTTACTGGGAGGATAGCTAGATCGGAATTATGTAGTATAATTCTGAGCAATCTAGTGAAGGACCCAGTTTACTGGGAGTATAGCTAGATCGGAATTATATACTCAAACTAAAACATAATTCTGAGCAATCTAGTGAAGGGCCCAGTTTACTGGGAGGATAGCTAGATCGGAATTATGTAATATAATTCTGAGCAATCTAGTGAAGGGCCCAGTATACTGGGAGAATAGCTAGATCGGAATTATATACTCAAACTAAAACATAATTCTGAGCAATCTAGTGAAGGGTTTATAGTACTAAGTCTTGCTAGGGAGTTATTTACATGTATATTTTCTTAATACGTATTCAACATCATTTCTAATAAGTTTAGGTTTGCAATACACAGTAATTAGAATATCGTTTATTTGAGTTTCTATCAGTAGTGTATAATAGCTAACGTTTTGTTATACATGAAAGTGATATGATATTGAATATTGTTTATTTTTTGCATAGCTGTTAACTAACCAATCAATAAATTTACAATTTGTCATGTTAATAATGTCAATGTTGTAATTGTTGTAGTAATTAGGTTAAATTTTTAGTGCATGAATTAATTTTTGTCAGGTTTTTTTCGAGTTATTTTTCACTGATTAAATTTTTTACGTTCCACGAACAGATAAATAAATAACCTTCATTTTTGTTTTATGAAAAAAAATATTTTTCCGGGTTATATACATGTATCCACATATTTATTTTTTTAAATGTTTACATCAACAATTTTTATATATTTTTGCAATGATTGCATAATACATTTTTGTAATAAATTTCAATTTTTCAGCATTTTTTATTTATTTTCTAATGTTTACATCATGGCATATTTTAAGATTAGATATTTTGTTTTATTTCTGCAATGTTCACATATTAAAAATGAAGATTTTTTAAAATATTTTTTATTTTTGAAATGTTTCTGTGCAGGTTTGGTCAGCCGTAGATAATAGTTTTATAAATATGGGTATTTTTTGTTTGTTCAGTTTTGATTAGTGAATTCATGTGTCAGCAATTTTACAGTTTTGATTTAGTCACTTTATCTTGACTTGTATTTATAATTATTATGAATTAACGTAGAATATGACTAAAATTGTGGTCTCGGCTGTCTAAGCATTTCCTTGAAAAAGTGAAAAGAACCTGGACATGTGAAAAAGCTTCTGATGGCTGATGAAGTATAAATATGTAATTCCAAGTTATAAAAGCTGATTACATGGACCTGTTTCCATGGCAACATGAGAATACAACATTATCACGTGTCTGTTATTTCTCTTTTGCTTCTCTCCTGTTAATCCACAACATGATACAATCACTGAAGAGTCGATACATGTACATGTACTAGTCATCTAGCACTCTGTAATCCGTATCCATGACAACACAACAATCTCACGTAACATATTTCCGATGGTATTTCTTTGGATACCAATGGTTCTTTCTCAATGAACCTTTCCATGACTTTACCTTAACATGTGATATTTAATTAATTTATGTAATCAAAGCTAACAGAACTTTACATTTTGTCCCACAAACAAGGTGCTATCAAAAGAGCACATAGACATGTTTGTGATAAAATGATTTTATATTCAAATAAAAAAGATCACAGAGAATAGTCGACTCTAATATCTGAATACAAACTGATAACAAATATTGTACTGTGTAAACATCTATTTTCCTTATAGTTTTGTTGGTTTTCTTGCCTCAGCAACATACTGTATGGGTCACATCACGGCAGTCAGTCAACCTACTCACTGTTTGCACGGCTAAATCTCTGGATTTAGCTGTTAATCAGTTACTTGGCACTTTCTTCCATCAGTGACTGATAATTGTGATCCATGACTTGGAATCAGTTGTGGGAGGAAGAACTACCGTAGAAATCATTTCATGACCAAACCCCACTTAAGTATGCTCCAACCAATCGAATTCATGACCCCTCCATCAGTACACTTGTGTGTACCAACTGAGCTAGCTAAGCGACTATTTACCTAATATAGTCACTAAGACTGGGAGGATGCCACCTCTTGATTGACAAGTCATCCATACTCTCTCATAATTATAACTTGGACAGGATATAGAACTGATTGCATTTATGTAGTAGAGATATAACACGACATGTTTACTCCATTGCTTTCTAGCTAGCTTTCAAAGCGATGTGGTAAAAAGCCCACTTACAAATCGGATGGTCGTGAGTTCAATCCTAGCTCAGACAATAGATTATTTTCGGGATGAACTAAAAACACATATTTGGTATATTCTTTGCGAAGAAGTCTTTAATCATCAAATACGTCTTTCTGTGTCACGATCTCAAATGACAAAGACAAAATTACGTCTATATAGTACAATGTATCATGACAAGCACACAGAGTTAAGATATTCAATAACTTTTTTATTTGTGGTCGTAGGAAAATAAGATAATCATTGCAAGAAATCGGACGTTACCATCGATACTGTGGGCGTGATTTAACAAGATAAAAGTGTTTTCTGTATCAAATTCTAAAAAAACGTACTTGAGACGGTGACACAATTTGCCAATTTGTAGCACTTCGTATCATAGCAAGACTACCATTCTCTTACCCAGAATCTAGGAGGAATCTTTTGTAGGATTCTCGATAGGAGAAGATCGAGAATCTTGATAACCTCGGGTTCGAGAATGCGTGACTACCGACAACCGAAAGTGTTTCATTATTACTGAAACACGATTCAGAAAGTTCCAAGTTATTTCGGGTTTATCTTCTCTGTTTTTTATTTATTTCAGGTTGAAGTTATCACTCCAGGGTGCCGATGTCTATAGACCTAGCAGGTTTGGTTCGCTCACTGCATTTAAGGAATCAACAAGAATCTTTTAGAAAATAGCTAGTCTCCAGCTTGTTATTCTCATACCTAGAGATACTTGATAACCTTTGGTTGGAGAAGGCTAGCTAGTTGTCTATCCTCATTTATATTTTATAAACCAAACTGTGTTCTGTTCTCAGTTGGTAAAAAATAAGAGATAACGATTTTTTCGATAATCAATTCCTTTCGATAATTGGTCTCCTGAGGGCTGAGGCTAGGACAATTAAAATATGTATACATGTACATCATTTTATAACTGTTGCTAAATTTATAAAAAAATTAATGTTTATAAAGTCGTGTGTGAAGAGATTTGAGGACGTTAGTATATGTACGATATATTATTTGAAAACATAAGAATTGTGACAAGTTTCATACCACCACAACTAATAGCTCATCATCGGCACAATGGAACGCTGTTCCTGGATTATTCATTTTATGCTAGCAGTTACATCAAAGGGAGGTAAATCATTACACTATTTTTTCATTATTTTAGATGAGTTTGTTCCCTTGGACAGAAGCAAAGTGAGTTTCTTTGTGACACTTCCGTAGACAAGGTCAAGGTCATGAAATAGAGAGCGTGGGAATTGGTGAGTAGGCTAGTATTTTATTTTTTGTTTTCGCAACAAGAATGGCATTGTTATGGACATGCAGTTTTAAATCAAAGGTAAAACTTTCTTGTATCCTATAGCCATACCCAGCTCAATGAATACACAGTATTGATTGAACTGCAATCATAGATATTGTTTCCACGCAATTTTCAAAATTCTTATTTTCTGAAAGAATAGTTTTATTTTTGTTGTAAACTCAAACTTCCAATGTTATAAAATTCTGTCTAGTGACATATTGGCTTGAACTTAATATGATAGATGTTCATTTAGTAACCCGGGTTGATAGCGCAGTTGGTAGCGCTCCGGGATTTGGAATCTCATGCCTGAGGGGTGCGGGTTCGAATCCCACCCAGGGAGGTTATACCCTTTTGTAAAAATTTGACAATAATGTCGATTTTCCTCCATTGATTAGATAATATGGAGAGGTTTCCGGCCTTGTGGAATGGTAGGTGAGTACTGGTTATAGACAATGGTCCAGGAAAGCTAGGTTAGGTGCGCTGGATGCCGTAAAATGACCTAAATTGTGTTGACACGGTGTTAACTGCAATAAATAGATAAATAAATAAGATGTTCATTTAAAAACTTGCAAGTATTTAACATTTTTATTTTTTTCAGTTAGATTCTTACATAAGTTGTCAAAAATTATCAGCAGGCTGTTAAATAGATGAAACCTAACTTCCTGTAATATGATAGATGAAGAATTAACTGTTTTGACCAATATATAAAAAACTAGCTGTTTTGTATCAGAAACTCACAGCATGGTTTTGTGTATCAGGTAAGTCTTATATTATATTTATCAACTTATGTTGATACCCAACACAAATTATAGCTTATTAGTTTGCTAGCACAGGTGTTGTGGTCATTAACTCAGTCTGGAGATTTCATTTCATCTGTGAAGTTCCTGTTAATGAGTTGTAAATGAGTGATTATTGCAGTCCTGGAGCCAGATTTAGTGAATCAAAGAATGAGAGATTTATAAAAGAGTTTAAATAATTCATCATTAAATGTAGTGTTTTATAATGAATGTGTTTTATCTTTGTTGAATAGAAACCAGCAGCCTCAAGTCTCTGTTAGTCCCTGGGTAGATTAACTTTTAAATTATAATTGTAGTTAGTATTTTAGTTCTTCCAGAAAGTAAAAACTTGCAGTAATCTGAACAACTTGGGTTTCTGAAATTTTATAAAAAAACAATTGAATGGGCAATACTTTATTTGCTTGGTTTCAGTTCTTTTAATACATGTATATTCATGAGTGCCTCAATGTTCATGTTCCAAATGCTATCAATTACCCAATAGTGGTAAACTTATCACCCCATTTTAGCACTCTATTTAAATAGAGAGCTGTAAAATTGATCTTTTACCATAATGCTAACACAAATCATAAATGTATAAAATACACACACAATGAAACATGATGCTAATGATATTTGTAGAAGTATGAATTAGTCTAATTTTTGTCTATCATTGTGATTGTTTGTTCTGTAGAGTTCCTAGAGTTCTGAGATCAAATATATTCATTAATGTCTTAACCCCTTCCTTCCTGATCAGCGGGGAAACAAATTCCTGTTATTGATGTTGTGACTAATGGACAGTTAATGAAATGGAGCATTATATAGCAGTGAGTTTGTGAGATGATTCATTGATAGGCTAGATGAAGATAGATTGATCTATATACTGGATTCTAAATTAGGCTACAATATTTTGTGGTTAAGGGAATGACTTTAGTCTTCGAATTTAATGAAGAAATATGGATCATGAATTTCATTTTTAGACAGATACCAGTATTTTGCAGACATTTACATGTTAATATTCATTAATTTGGAAGAAATTTTGTCCTTAAGCTCTTTCTTTTAACTTGCACTTTTCCAAATCAATTTTAGGCCTACTAGTCCTGGGATTTGGATTAAGGCAATTACTGTTGGTGACACTTAAATGTTCATTCCTTCTTCTGTAACCAGCTTGCTTCAATAAATAATCACTTTCACAGACTACAGCTTTTTTCAAAAGAGAGTTGAATGAGTTTATTGACATGTCTAAGAGAAAGACAGTTTAGTCAATCATTATTTGCAGGGCATTGTAAGATTATAACTAGAGACAATTTTTATCTACCAAAGTAGTAGCCTAGATGTTCTATTACATTAACTGAGAAAAATACCCTTAAATGGTCACAAGACATAAAGGTTGTAGTTGTATGTGTTCTGTATAACAAATCTTGCAATTTAGATTGTTTATCACAATTTAGAAAAGCTTGAAAAAATCATAGTTGAACATTTTAGGACTAGTCCCAAAGTTCAGGAATTTTAGAATCTGAGAAAAGGACCTTCTCATATATAAAACCTGGAATTACTAAATTGCGGATTTTTAAAAACTTGGTACTTTTATAATCATACTTATTCTTGGCATTTTTACATTTTCTGGATACACTATTGAGAATGGACATAAAACAAAGAATATTTTACTCTCCAACAGCCTTATTGAGATAATGTTACTGAGTATGTTCTTATATCCTATATAATATCAACAACAATTTGTTAAATCTATCATCAATCTTGGGTTCAACATGTGGTCATACCATTATAGTTCATTTTGTATTCATATAAAACATGATACCAATTCTCTCTTACAACAGTCTTGGTATTAGAATATTGCTTGTTTTCAGAATTAACAGCCACTGTCTTGTATTTTCACAAGCACTAGCTTGATTTATGTTTTATAGTATGTTGAAGAAAATTATCAATGAGCCCATCTACATGAAATCAGTTATTCTTACCAGCCCAAATCTATTTTAGCTATTTCTGAGCTTTTAGGTAGAGAGTTAAGGTGATATTTTTACCAGCCAAAGTCAAACTGGTTCCTTGCTTTTGGCTAGAGAGTTAAGTTGATAATATAAAAAAACACTAACAAATCAAGATAATTTGTAAACATCAAGTGTAAACTAGTCAATGAAGATTTTTCAAACTTTTGGATGTATTCCTCCAAACCTTTTTTCACATTTTTGGAAGATTATTGAGCTAAAATTCACATATTTTGTTAAGGCAAGCGCTGTTGTGAAGAATCTAAGATTTCTGCTAGAAGTTAGCATCTTTAACCATACCTATTCATGAAGACATGCCAGACTATTTATATATTCGATAGATTATGGAAATATTCAGCCTGATAAAGTGTCATTAATTTTGTCTAAATCAAATTGATCATTTAGCCATCTTTCTTTAAAACAAGACATAGATTCAATCTATCTGATATATCTTATAAAACAAAATGAGAGGATTTAAAACTATCCCCGGAAGAGTACATTCATTAGAACTGAACAGATCCTATAAAACTTACTGTATGGTAAATGAATATATTTATACAGAAATCAATTTTGTCTACTGTTAATGTAATAAATTATATAAACTCATTTTCTCAAGATAATATATTTGTCTGTCATGTTGAGAAAAGAATCACAGCACTTTCTGAATGTTTGTCAGAGTTATTTCCCTTGTTAATACTGTATTGCTATTCAGGGTTTTGAAACTTTTACAGTAAGTTCTGTTAAGGACCACATTGCTTATTACAAAATCATGACATTGTGATTGTTGTCAGTTTTTTAGTCACTAGTGTTTAGTTTGAGAAGAAAAAGGTTTCTAAAATTAAGACCATTTGATTCTTATATAAGAACTTTACTGTATTTGCATGGACAGATTTTGATAGCTTCTTTAAATTCAATGATTTAAAAAGTGGATGCCTTAGCTGTATTAAAAGTTAAATGCTAATCAAATTGTTATAGGATTGCTAAGTAAAACTTTGGTTGCCCAAAAAGGATACAGTTTTTGGTTGCCCTTAAAAACTGGCTCTTTTTGGATAACTGGTTGTTTAGAGAAACTGGTTTATTTCTAATTTTGTAGACTGTGATATTTTCCCGCTTACATTTATACAATCACTAGCCTTATTTAGCATGTTTTATTAGTTATGAACTTAATAGCCAACTTATTAGCCTGATTGTATTAAATAAGTAATTTCCTGCAGGCGTGGCTGAGCAGTTATGATGTTGGAAGGAAATCATTGGATAGCCGGCTCCACGTTGGTTCGAATCCCATCCAAAACATACCTCATTGTTTCCTTGAGCAAGAAACTTTATCCTACTGGCTCAGTACTGGAGGACCAGTAAGCGGACTTGAAAGTGATTAATATAAGTTGTAAGAACTTGTTTCACAATCAAGCTAAAATAAAATAGTATAAACCACAGAGTAACTTACGCAAGCCCAATTAAATTTTTACTATAAAACTGTTATTATTATAGTTTCCCATTATTCTGAATAATGTTGTTGATGTTTATCAAAACCCATTTAGAGAGTTGTTACTTTCAGGATAATTATTTCATGTTAAAATTACCTGAACATAGAAACAAATTGTGGAAACATTTACAATAAAGAACAGAATCATTTGTAATATATTTTACTTTCTATGTATGAACATCACCAATCAATTGTAATGAGATTTCATCACGTAGAGATGTCATTAATTAGATTTTTGGTCTGTACAAACTTACATAAAGATTTGGTTACAGATGGTTACCTTGTCTACATATCTGGCTGAAACTTCTCAATTATGTTCTCTGTTTGACAGATGCAGTGAAAACTTGACATTTATATTTAAGTTTCCATGTTCTGTGATAAACAATATTCAATTATTGTACACAAATGATATTTTGTCTTGGAATTCAGACATTAAGTTTTGTATGAGAGTTTATACATTAAATCATTGTTTCTGATGTATTTCTGCTGAATGAAGATGGAACTAATTTTGTTGGTGGTGATATTTTTCTGACGGCTAATTCTATGGTGTGTACCCATGTAGGGAGTGAGAGGGGAGGGGGAGAGGGAATACCGTACTATTTAAAGGTTTTTTGAATACATGTACTTGAAAAACACCAAAAAAGTCATTTGAATGTTTTGGTCGGTAGATTTGGTTTAGAACTGCTCCTAAAGTTAGGAATAAACTCAATGCTTAGAAGCAATACTGTTTAATTGTTTCTCGGGTAAATAGTATAAATAAGGGAGTGGTCCATCTTTGACAAGAAGTGATTCCAATCTTTGCTATGTGGGTTGATTGCTGACCATTGTTGATTAGATCAATATGAAGCTGAATAGTATATCCTAAGTACTGGCTTAAAACATGGGTGCATATCGAGGGTTGCCTCCAAGACTGTAGTAACTCGTTCTTTAATGCAATGCACTCACTACAGTCTTGCGGGCAACCCTCGATATATTGTAGCCCCTAAAGGTATTGTAAGCAGATCAACTGACCACTTGACTTGCCTGAAAAAGGGCAAAAGTGGGCTGAAGTGTTATAAATTAAGATAAAGTTACCGTATTCGTGTTCGATACAGTTGGTTTTATACAAGGTTTATAGTTTAATGTATGATTTCTCTCATGTTTCTAACATCAATTATTGTAAGATAATGATTCATTTACAATGTATACAGTGACTCCAGCATCAACATTTACATCTGTGTAAATGTATGTTTTGTATTACATGGCAGGGGGAGATTCAGACTTTGTTTTGTGGTGGTGGGAATTTTCAAAAGTTGGTTCAAGGTGAAGATTCCTAATGGATTTTACTTTCTTATCATTTGACTCTTTTATCAATATTTCAACATAGCTGGTCTTTCTCTGCATGCTAGAGTTCATCTTCGTTCTTCCTTGGTTAAGATAATATGCTTTTAAGGGTCTCTGAATTGTTGGCAACATTTGCTGTCTAGTATTATCATTCATGCTTTAACTCACCTGTCTTGCTTAGCATGAAAGTGGCATAAGGAATCATGAAGTCCCACTTTTCCAAGAAAACCCCTAAAAAATACTTGAACCTTAAATGACCTACTTGTACTGCTACAATTTCTAAGAAAATATTTTCTATGATAGCTGTTGATTTTGTTACCATCTGATCTGTTTAGTTTCCCATTAAAAGTTATTTTCAAAATACCTGTCAATATGTTGGTTATAAACCATCAGCAGTGAGGTTATAGCTGTTCGATTTGTTAACGTCTAGAAGTCAGTAGAATATTGTATGTAACAGTATGACATAGTTAACAGATCAACGTGTTATCATAACATTTTATTAGCATTCCATCACTTATTTGATTTATCATCTGGTAATCAGAAAATTACTGTAGTAGAGGGAGAAGTGTAAACTATGTTCATATAGTATTAGTGAAGAGGAATACAACTTTCTGTTGTTACCAAGTTGGTTTGTGGAGTAGAATGTGAATCATATAATATAATATGAGAGAGATAGTGTTTGATGGAATAATATTTTCTGTATGAATTTTCTGTATGAATTTGTGTGTGGATTTATATGTGATATCTTAATAAAGTGATACTAAGCCAGCATTTTCGTGAAGTATTCAGTGTTGATGTTTTGTTGATAGTTTCAATGTATTTTTTGTGTTAGGTTGTTTGATTTGATTTATTGAATTGTTCTTGGATTTTATCAAGTTCTGTCTCTTATTTGTGAAAAGTTGGATTTATTAAAGAGTTAAACATATATTTGTATTATAAATGATACTTAAAATGGTACATGTTTTAGGGTCATCAATGTTTTTGTTTCTGCGAGGAATCTTACATTTGTGATCACGACGGGCCTGTTTTAAAGTCAACATATACAGGTTCTTGGTTTTAGATTTTGAATTGTGTTGTTCTTCCAATTAGTCAGTTTCAGTCTCAAATGATAGAAGCATCATATTAGTAACATGTTTTAGACATGTCAAATGGTTTCATTGAACATAACAGAGTTATCTTGTAGTGTTGAATATACATGTACTGGAGAATCTAGTGTGATTAATTTCTTTACTCTGTATTTATCCATTCAATCTGTTTCGTTATTAAACTAATTGATTCCAACAAAAATAAACATATAAGATTGATAATGAGTGTGTACATCTAACTCACAATAAGTAGTTTAGGTTTTAAATGACTAGATACTGTCTGCTTGAGAGTCAATCACCAGACTTCTCTTTAAATGTCCCTTACAATATATAGATATTGATACTGTTGTTTTGTGTACATTATATCTAGGGCTGTGGATCGTTAAGCAAGTGGCGATCCAATCCAAACCACGATTCATGTGTAGTGATTCACAAACCGAACCATAAATCACTTGTTAATAGAGAAGCATACAGGAATTCATGTTATAACAAAAACAAGTGAAGAATTATAGAGGCTTTTACTTTAAGGAAAACCATGTATTCCAAACATTTCTATTACCAGACGTTTTATGGGCATTTTCAGTGATAACATTTTTGTTTAATTAATGTGCATTAGTGAAATTTTGACACAAGATAATTCAGTCCCTACATAAATTAATGTTTTAATTTTTCCAAAAATAGGTTGTGATACGATGATTTCAGACATGATGAATATTTGTTCTCAATTTTCTAGTCGAGATCGTGAATACCCGAGTACACAGATACTCGCCACAGCCCTGATTATATATTTCTTCTAAGCAGTTTCCTTGGAAATTTTAAATATTCAACATAGAGACTTGAAGCATACTTTTATAGTATAGAATAGCTAATAATGTCTTAGTTTGGTTATTTTGTCTCTTTAAATACAAAAATGTATATTGATTTAAGTTGCAAGTTTTGTCTTAATTGTTGAAAAGTGTCTCGTTTATCTCGTTAAAAGCGATGATAATTACATAAGTGTTGAAGTTAAGGAAAATAATTTGATTTTAGAGAACTTTAGTCTGAAGAATATCCTATAAATTCTACAATAGTACATGTAGACATTATGTGCCTTGAATTAAAAATTATTTTTAGCCTTTTGAATCTCAGAATGTAATGATTTGTTATTGCTTTTAAATGTCTGGACTGGGGAACCTTCTAGAATCACTGGCATGATGTAGGAGGATGAATGAGTGGGGTTTATTTGGTGGCTGAGTGCAAGATGTCATTTTCCAAGTACTTATGTCTTAGATTGATTCATGGTTATGTTTTCAATTGATTTTAATTACTTATTTTGTGGAGGAAATAATTATTAAGTTTGTAGTTATAATTGAGTGAGTTAACATTTAAAATTCTAGACAGTTAAAATGATTCAAAATAAGATTTTAAGATTCTTGTAAATTTTATCAGAATTCTATCATATTGCAGACATGCAGACTACCCTGCTGGGGAATGTTACATTTAAAACTTAACAGTTTATACATGTGACATAAGATTGAAATCTTGTTGAGTTATAAACACTTAGTGAGAAATACAGATAGATAGCATATAGAATGAGAGGCAGGGGGAGTTAGGGGGTGATGTTTTACTGCAGACATTTTAATGTGAATTCAGTGTTATTTTAGGCCAATTTTGGGGCCGACATTGGCCCCATTCTCCTCTCAAAAAAGTATATATTTTTCCCCTTACCAGGTAAAAAATTCCCCTGTCAGAGTGTCCTCAAACTTAAGTACTTTTTATAGCATTTTTGTCCATTCTTCAAGCATTACAGAAAAATCACAGATGAATATATGGGTTCAATAGCTGAAATTTTATATAGGTAGACAGAAATGTTACTCTGTTAGAGGATCCATGTTATCTCTAATATTAAAAATATAAGAAATTTCCCCCCAAATTTGGTTTTTTGTCGCTACTCTTCCCTCAAATAGGGCCCCACCACCTTTCCCCAAAGAGTGAAAATAAACATTCAAATGATAAAATAAAAGAGAAATCTATCTCATAGAAAACATGTTTTGTAGAAAGTAGTACAATAAAGTTCTTGTAGAGGGACCACCTGGGTTATTATAAAATCATGCCATTTTTGACAGTTTTGAAATCCCAAAGGCTTAATTTGTTTAGAAAAAGGTTAAGACCAAACTGCTTTGAGAACATCTATTTTTACAGTCTTGATTGTGGAACTTAATTAACTGTTATTTAAAAAACACTAGTAGTCCAAACTTCACATCAAATATGATATACATGTACATTGGGTGTTAAATTTTTTATGACAATGAAACATAATTTTTGTAGTTGAGGATTCTTGAGTTTAAGTGATGAGGTGATTTAGTCAGTCAGTACCATAACCCACTAGTCCAAAACCTAGGGCTAGTGAAAATTACTAATTTCTCATTAGTTGGGCTAGTTGATTATTTTACCTTTTTTGTAGTTATAGTATAAAACATAATAAACCAAGATGGGGATGGCAAAAATTTAAGGCCAAGACTTGATTTAATGTTGTACAGTATAACCTCTGCAGAGCAACTTTAGGCGGAGTTCGAAAAAAGTGTCGCTATGCAGAGGTGTTGCTTTGCAGAGGTAGACTTTTTCTACCGATCACAAAAAACATCCGTTTCGGTATGGAAAATTGGCCTTTATCCGTTCTGTAATATAAATACAGTTATTAGCGGGTGCTGATTGACAAAAGTAAAAAGTGAATAGGATTACAAAGTTTTTTAGAAAAATCATTATAATCTTTCAAAATTCCTAGCACGATGGTTAGTTTTACGCAGAAGAAACAATTCGCTAGGGATATCGTTTCTGGTGCCATCAAATTGGTTTTTATACCTGTCTTATGGCGAATAATATTTAGCATGAATTATCATCGTATTTTCGGTAGTAAATGTCTGATTCGGCTCTTAAACCACAAATTAACTTAAAACAGAATTTATTCCATTGAAGCTTTTAATAATTAGTACAATAACAAATAAGTTTGCATTTACTACTGTCAACTAGCTGGGCTTATGTTCAACTGATATTTAATGACGTCAGCCTACCATACAAAGCGCTCTTCAACTTAAGTCCGTTTGTTGGTGTCATGGAAACCATATGTCACTTGTATATTAACCCTTGTCAGTCAAACGATTTAACAACATGACAACTTAGGGTAATATTATACGATTAAGGGTATCACTTATTGTTTAATCATCCGGTCATAGATAATTATCGATTATTGATATAAACCTTGCTAGACTTAGTGTCGCTGTATGGAGGTAAAGGATGAACATAGGGAATTTATCTCAACGGCCGTTTACTGCTCTGCGGAGGTTGTCATTCATTAGAGGTAAATCATAGTGCAAAATTGACGGGGGAATTTTAATATGCCGCTCATCGGAGGTTGCCGCTTGTTAGAGGTGCCGTTAGCAGAGGTTATACTGAAGTGCTTTTTCACTAATTGAAAGAAAGTTCAAATCTTAAATACAGCTCTGTGTTTTGGAATGTTATTTAATCGTATCTCTTCATTAAAATCAGACTTATGTTAGGAAATGACAAACAACAAAATATGAAGGGTCTATGATACTTTATTATAAAACAATAACATTAATGTTTATCTTTTCTATCTGAAGAATATAATAAAACTTGATATATTTTACTGCAATGTATTGACAGGCATTGTTATGTATTATTTGATTATGTCATATAGCCATATGTTACATTATAAAATCTTCCTTGTTGAAGCTCAAGGCAGCCGGCACGGTCCTGAAGCAAAAACACTATAAACATGTATACATATAAGTTATATTAACTCAAAACTGATTCTGATTTTTAACCAAGTTCAACTATTTTGTGCCTTCTATCTTGTTAACAATTTCTAATTTTTTGTTGCTTGGTATAATAAAATGAATATTACACCCTACAGCAGTGATAGAACATTATGTTCATCCTCCATACGATGTGATATTTTTATAATGTTAAAACTATTTGAGTGTCTCTACTGATGACTATGAAGAAATTAGGACAATGTTTTAATGATACCAAGATTAAACTAATTTAGAGGATGAATAAATTATCTAAATAACTAAACAAACTCAATTAGATAGAAAACTTATCTAAATATATAATGATGTTATTTATCTAAATAAGGAATGTATATATACATACATACATATAACAATTATTTGGCTTAGATATAGACATACATGGGTGTGAATTAATTTTATCTATGTTATGTATTTTGGTTGGATGGACTTAATGAAGCAATGTGCATTTTTACTGATAAA
The DNA here is from genome assembly GCA_025267735.1 of Mactra quadrangularis. Lineage (NCBI taxonomy): Eukaryota > Metazoa > Mollusca > Bivalvia > Venerida > Mactridae > Mactra > Mactra quadrangularis. The sequence goes on along the minus strand of CM046304.1, from coordinate 43,609,174 downwards.
AGAAGTCAGTTTGAACATACTGTAAGATATATATACATGTATAAACATCCTACACCCAGCAAAACACCTAGCATAAACATTAGGGCTGTGGATCGTTGAGCAAGTGGCGATCCGATCCGAACCACAATTCATGTGTAGCGATTCAGGAATCGAACCACGAATCACTTGTTAATGGAGAAGCATACAGAATTCATGTAATAAAAAGAGTAAGTGAAGACTTACAAGAGTTTTTACTATATGGAAAACCATATATTCCAAACATGTCTATTACCAGAGGTTTTATGGGCATTTTCAGTGATAACATTTTTGTTTAAATGTGTATCAATCAATTTTGACACAAGATTGTTCAGTCCTTACATAAATTTAAGTTCACATTAGAAGTGTGACTCGTTTTCAGTGGTAATTAAGCTGAAAATGTTCTTTCATTTTTCCAAATAATAGATCGCGATCTGACGATTTCGAACATGACCAATATTCGTTAAAGATTTTCTAGTCGGGATAGCGAATATCCGAGTATTGGTTACTCGCCACAGCCCTAATAAAAATCCATCTCTATATATCAACCACCTCAAAGTCACCATCATAATACATTATAAAAAAAATATAGTACTTTACAAAAACCAGCTCTCTATAATAGCCAATTTAAAGCATTGCAAGCCTTGCTACTGGCTGCTGAATATATGTTTGTCCAAATCGTTTTCTTCTGGTCGGAAACTTCCTGTAGGAATCCAAATGAGGATTTTTATTTGTTCGGGACGTACCTATTTGTACCTATCAAACTAATACCACACTGAACTGTTCTTTGTGAACGAATGTTTTGTTGGAGCCGGAAATTGAATTCAACTTTTCAAACCCAAACAAATTCAGTGCCTTCAGGGCTTTGATTTTCATTGTTCCAGTAGTTATAAAGTTTAATTTGATTATGTAATGATAAAAATAGTTACTTAAAGGCAGTTGAGTTGTTTGAACTTTTCTACAGTATACAAACTATAATAAATCTATACTTCCTCATATTAAGTCATATATAGAAAACTCTTATCATTAAGTTTTCTTTATTTATAAATAATTATGTCATTTTTATGATATTTTTCATAATAAAGTTTCTATGTTTCAATTACTATATTTCATTACAAATTAAGGGTATACATATGAGTTCCCTCCCTTTTACTTTGTTCTTAATTTTATTACATATTTATGGTACTTATATAGTTTTTCCCAATCTCTCATACAGAGTTGTCGATCCTTACAGTGATCTTTATCTCTGTTAACGTCTCGAAAGTAGTCCCAAACACGTGATCGTTTAAAACGATCATGTGACAATTTTTGAATTTTGTCCAAACGCAACAGACAAACTAAATAACAGATCACCTTTCTTGTCTTGTAGATGTTCAAAGGCTTGTTGTTGACAGTCACTTAGCACTAAATTTTTGTCATAATTTTTAGCAATATCATCTATTGTTGACATTTTTTGCGGATGAGTAAGAATGCCAAATTACTCAGAATAGGAAGACGTTTCACAAGAAAATAGTTCTTGTAAATATAACCCTTTAAAAATTGGATTTCGCCTGTAATAAAATTATATTTCACGTAAAAATTTGAGATAATATATATTAAAGACGAATTACGCTTTAGATACAAAATCTAAATTATATTACTATTTTACAAGAATCTTGTAAAACCCGAGACGTTTACAGAGATATAGATCACTGTAAGGATCGACAACTCTGTATGAGAGATTGAGTTTTTCCCTTAAGTTGCACTTATGAGTTATCTCCCTTGGATTTTGTATCAGTATAAATATTTCATATTTTTAGTACATTCGGAACTCCTCAGCCATTCGCTATGAATAACCTCAGACATATTTCAGCGCCATTTTGAAACAACCGGTGTTGAAGTAAACAAATACAAGATCGTTTAGGTAATGAATTATGTTTCGATTTAATTTTGAAATTACACAGTTCAATGATATCACTGAACAATATTAGGTTAAATATATAACATAGAAATATGTTTTGACTTTTTTGCATAACCGTTATGTCCTTTGCCTGTGCTTCGCCCTGAGTAGTAAAAACCCAAGCCGCCAGGGTAGAACCCCCACCAATCCTTCCGAGATTATTCATTCATGAAAGATAAAGGTGTTCCAAATGATTTTTAGTAGTTATATAAGTTGTATATTATACGTCTATAATAGTAACAGTGGTAACAGTGTGAACACAATCATAACAAGATATTATAGATAATGTTTTTATCATTAAGATAGTTATGTCATTACTCTTCTATGACTCATGTATTCTATTTGAATAGATATTCCTGAAGAATAACAAAAAAAATATCACACATAACACTTACTGTTTTTATAAAGATTAGTTGTAGTAGAAACAGGGAGCATTTTGATGGGTTAGCATAAATCTAGTTTTTATTCTTCTTTATTTTCATGTATTTAGTCTTGTTTTGGGCTGGCCTATCAATTTCTTATATTGTTCAGTCATTGCGAAACTCAACAGTTTATTACTGAGCAGTATGTCCTGTGCAGATCAAAATTTTACAAGACCAAACCAAGTCTTGCAGGACTGGAGACATTTTACAAATTTTGATGAATTGAAAACAGTATGGATGAGATCAAAATTTTTGCCAGACAGTTGGTCCTGTAAACCTGCAGATCTAGATGGACCTTCTATTTTTTTTACAGAATTTGTCTGTTAGTCTGCCATGTTTCGCGAGGACTGTGGAAAGAAATAATCAGAAATAAAGAGGACTATTTCAGTAGTTTATGATAAACCTTTTGTTCTAATGTTGGTACAATCAGGTGAATCATTTAATTTATTTACTGAAAGTTGAAGAAATTTTAAGTAAGGTTGGGGAAGTCATTCTGATGTTGCAGTCATTGCCTTAAATGTTTTAGAGCAGGAGCCCAACTCATTATGCTTTATAGTTATTGGCTGAATATATCAACTAAACAGGCTGAAGTAAATAATTGTCTATATTTTAAATCAATTTTCACTAGTTTTGGGCTTAGTGGGATAAGGTGATAATTGATTATAACTAAATTCCAATTTGCAGTTTGAAATCTACCATTATCTATTTTTAGCTCGACTTTACAAAGTAAATAAATAGCTCTCCTACTCGCCCTAGCGTCAGCGTCCATATTTGTGATTTAAGTTATTGTGCAGTAAAATATTTTTTACTATACTTTTTTTAATTTCTTAAGGTATCAACTTCTTACTTTAAATATATGTTCCTTATTATCAACCACATCTCATGTGACAAGGTTCATAACTCCAAATACATTTTTTTTTAGAATTATCTCCCCTTGAACTTAGAGTTTTCTTTAAAAAATATTTGTTTTTACTGCAACTGTTTTACTTCTCTAGGTATCAACTTCAAACTTTAAGTATATGTTCCTAATTATCAAACAAATCTCATGTGACAAATACTTACTTAGTCGAGCATGCTGTCTCTACTGACAGCTCTTGTTATACTTCATGTCATGAAACTTAATAAAAGTTGAATGAACATGTTCTATTAATAAGTAAAAACAAATAAAATTAAAATCACTCTTGAAAATTTGATAAATAAGGGTTTCGATTAAAATCACTCTTGAAAATTTGATAAATGAGGGTTTCGAATATGCTGTCATAAATTTGAGATAATAACTATATTTTTTCTCTCAATATTTTAACAAAAACTGACATCAACCTACATGTTTGTTATCACAGTATAAGAGGTATATTTTAGAAGTTGAAATTATAGGTATAGATAATATTTTACAATTTAATATTTCAATGACTTCCTTGAAATTTAGGAAACCAGGAAGTTGTAAAAACTTAAAATTTATATATTTTTATGTAATGTAATATTAACAGAACTTTTTATAAGATGAACATTATTATATATAAAACATCAGTGCCTGGAATGTGCATTTACTCCTTTGGCACATAAATAATATGTCCGATTCTAAAATTAAAAACATCTTTATAACAATGCCATGGATTTTCGATTAAAAATCACTTCTTTCCAGAATGACCAAATGATTTATGTTACTGTTCTGGTGAACATAAAACAATTTGATAGAAATGCTCAATGGCGGCCAATTCCGAGCGTGCGCCGAGTCATATTCGCAGTTTAGTCATACCGCGAGAGGCGTACCACGACGAATGTGTGATCAGTTAGCATAGTGAGTCACTCATTATACACAGAGTAAATAGTCAGCAGCTACTGTACGTGCTACGCATCTGTTTATCACAAATAGCCAATGGTGTCATGTGTTTTATCCATTTCTTTATACCGTAAAGGATTTTCATTGGACAAACAGCTATGGTAGAGCAAATTGTATTGGTTAAAATATAGGTCAAAAGTTGGCTTAGACAGCTGCTCCGAATAAAGAAATTCAATGCCCAGCCATCGGTGTCAAGTTACGTGTATAGTACTGGTAAAAGACTTGGGTCTATAGTTCTATCCCTCTCAAGGAACACTTGGGACAGTGAGTTACTGATGACTTAAAAGATGTCAAATAAATAATTGTATTAATTGCCATTAACTATCACAGTAAAACTGTTGTCCCTTGGTGTCAGTGATAGTGTTTGAACTGGTTCTCTGGGCTTTCCTCCTCAGGAAACAGTTCAAATACCTCCCCTCCACCTCGGGCCAACAGCTTGACTGTTCCTAAATCACTTATAATAAAATGACTATGAAACAACAACAACACGTATAGTTTTTGAAATATATTTTATTGTGATCAACGCGTTACGGTAGACCTTCATAATAATTTTTTTTTTTTAAATCACATATGGAATAACTGTATATCATAACATATATTGTTGTACAGTGTATAGGAAACATTTTTCTAGTAATTTCTGTTTTGTTGATTTGATGTTGTAAGATATATTACATTTATTATTGTACTCTAGTCAAGTCTTCTAGACAAATCATTCACAGATGTTCTCTATATTTACAACATTGCTGCCAAATTATGCTCTTATAATACAGGCAGACTTGTACGTTACAGACAGCTGAGAGATGGAGCTGCGTTACTTTAAACTAGTTGCAAAATTGTATGAATCATGCATTTAGTCTTAATTGGAAAACACAGGAATGGAAAATGAAGAGCAATTTGATAAGAAGTGATTGTTTTTGAGACATAAATAAGGAGAACATTATTGGATGGTTAACTGTACAATGTAGCTGATTTTCGGAAATCTGTGTCAATGTTTTGTTACTGAGATATTTTGTTGGTTACTACAGTAATAAATGGTTAGAACTTGTGACATATTGACATCTGAAGTTAGGTTTTTATCAAATGTTTGTATGTATTAAGTGTAGGAAGCTGCATTGCTGAAGTTATTGAAATAGTTTGAAATTGATAAATGTTTCTACTTTGATAGTCAGATAGTTATGGTGGCTGATTTATGCTATGTCGTATTCTCGTTTCTTTGCCGCGAAGAAACGAATAGACGAAAACACGAAGACCAGACAAATAGTTGGTCGTGTCTTTCGTCTTTTCGTTTCTTCATTTCTTCGCCACGAAGAAACGAACACACAACAAAATAAATGCATACAATACGACAGATAAAATGTGTCGTAAAGAAATGAAAAGATGAAGATACGACAAACTATGGATTTGTCGTGTTTTCGCCTTACATCTGTGGTATCTTCGTCTTTTTGTTTCTTTGCCACGAAGAAATGAAAAGACGAAGATACAACAGATGTAAGGCGAAAACACGACACATTTTATATGTCGTATTTTTTTTGTCGTGTGTTCAATTCTTCTTGGCGAAGAAACAAAAGAAGAAGATGTGACAAACTATGGATTTGTCATGTCTTCGTGTTTTCGTTTTTTCGTTTCTTCGCAGGGAAGAAATGAAAACACGACATGGCATAAATCAGCCACCATAGATAGTTGACTCTGTGTGTGAAATAGCAAAACACTGAATGACACTCGAGGATTGCCTGCAAGACTGTAGTAAGTGCATTGCATAAAAGAGCAAGTTACTACAGTCTTGCGGGCAAGTCTCAATCTTATACTAGGTCTTAAATGAAAGTTTTTTCCTTATTGCTAAACACTATGAGATAAATATATTGTAAACACTTGAAATATTTAAATAAACAGAGTGAAGAAAAAATGATAGTGATCATAAATTTAAGTCTTGAAACAATTATCTTCCTAGTATGATGTTACATAAATTTTGATACAAATTTTCTGCGTCATAAATAAACAAAGTCAACAGTCATTACTTAAACATTTCATGAGTACTCGTCTCATAGACTATCTTTTTAAAGTTATTGGTAAATTGGTCAACTAGCCTGACAATATGAAATAAATATTTTTTATTATCTTGAATCAATTATCATTTGTCCTGGTAGTGTTTATTCTAAGATTTGAATAATGTGGGGGATCTTCCCCAACTCTTGAAAAAATGTGGGGGATTTTGAAAAAATGTGGGGGAATTATAAGGTGATGCAAAAATGACTAAAATTACTTTCCATTCAGTATTTATTTTGTAAATTGTGTTGACACAGCGTTAAAAAAAACAAACAAACAATGAATAAGAACAATACTCTGGTTTAGTGATATTGCCATGTTTCTGGTTGTTGTTGGGATAGTGAAGGTTGTACTGTATCATTGGATAAACTATAATAGTTTTATATTTTATACCAGGTGATTGTATGGAATATCTTATAGATTGATATATGTCTACTGTAGATTTATTTATATCCTCAGTCTGAGGGACTCTGAGACATGTTAACATTTCTGTTTGATCATTTTACTACAAAAATTAACAAAAATCTCCCTCATCCAACATTTTATCAAATGATTAGTTGATAAACTTGTCTAGCTGTGAGTATAGTATCAAAGATAATGAACATTGTTTACAGAGTCAAGTGGGGGGTTTTTATACCCTTTAATTGTTACCCTGGGTTATCTCTTGATACACTAATATTGTTGTTTCTAGTTTATAGGTAATCACTAGGAGTGTAACAATACGGTAAAAACCGTATCGCAATATATTGCAATACACGAAACCCGTATTGCAATATATTGCAATACATATTGTTCTATTGTGCATACATGCATAGCACGAATTAATGCATGTGCATCGTCTTTATTTGATCAACATTGTACATAGACATTTGTACTTCTAAAGAATCTATACGTATTATGCAAATGTTTGAATAAGTTAGAAAAAAGGTTTTGGATGGACTTTCAAACATAAATATTCTCTCACTTTACGAAAAGTAGTGCTGTATACAATTTTTTTTTTTGAAGAATTTGAAGTTTTTTTGACATATGATTACGTGGTTATGATCTGTGCTTATGAATAGATTAAAATATCTCTGAATGAACTCCATGAAATAGTTTGATATAAAATATGCACACTTTAGTTAACTTATTATTCTGTGAAGTTGATGGATACAAAATGGTGTGAACAAAGTTGTTATTATTTTGAGAATTGATCTTTATGACCAGAGTTAAAACTTTGAACTTTAAATTATCTGTACTTAAGTTTAGGTAAATGATTTAGTGAATTTAGATAAGTTAAAAATTGATACTAATGTTGAACTGAACTAAACGGAAGTGAAGTTTATACCAAAAGTTTCCACAAATCTTTTATATATATTGATTCTGTGAAATTGGAATGTTTTGATTCTTGGAATAAGATACACACACATGTAAAATAATCCATAGTGCTTAGTATTACAGTGGATATATGTTGTGTATAGTTTGTGGATTTAAATTACAAAGAAATTCAAAATTCCAAATTTAAGATTATAACTGATATGTGATATATTGATGAATTTGGAATATTCCATACAGATATATATGAACAATGTCTTGGAGTTTTAACTGGGATGTTTATGAAGCTAATGAATATCAAATACAGAGTCTACCTAGAGGTAAATATAATATTATTCTTTATTTATTATCTATTTCTTTTCTTGAATCATTTCTTGCATTATAGTTAGTTGATGTAGCTATTGACCATAATTTTATTATAATATAGCAATTTGAATTATATCAGATTCTCAGCCTGGCAAAAAATGTTCCACCCAAACATTTTCTTTTATAAAGTAATACAGTACTAATGAAAATCTTTATGGCTAATGTTACTATTTTGAAACATCACTGTATAAAATTGTTCTATATAATTTTACATATATTATATGATGTTTTTCCCTGCTTTTCAAGCAACATATTTTCTTATAATGACTTTTTCAAAACTTAACTTAAAAAGAAAGAAATAGAACCCTCCCATCTTCCCCTTTACCCCCAAATTTGTTAGAGAATCTAAACATTTATTTGTTATTTAATAGCTTCTAGGTCTCATCCCCATCAGGTCAACTATACTTGTTGATAGTTTGTTCTACTTCAAACTCGCCATCTTGCTGAGTGTTACATTTTGTACAGGTTTTCCTGTAATGGTGATATTTGTTGTTTGTTTATATTATAGTCTTCAGAAACTTTTGTTGAGTCTTAGACAATAATTGATAAAATGTAAAGAACTTTTACATGATGCTGTATGAGAAATGTTACATTTAAATATTCCAGACCTTAATTGATTTTATATTCTGGTTCTAATTGATTTGATAATATTTTTAAATCTAATTGATTTATAATGTCTAGACTTTATCAGATACTAAGATACAAGAGAGATTGATACTTGAGACATCAAAATTGATAAAGTTTTCAAGAATTATCTTCACTGTAGAATTATTATAAGATCTTTGATGTAAAATTAATGTCTGTATGTCTGTGTGTGGTTTACTGAAGACTATTGGTTCAACACAATATTGTACCATCAGGATTTATTTTATGGCCCTTTTTTCATCAGTTAAAGTTAGATATTAAAGTGTGGACAGTTCAACTCATCATCGGTTTTTGAATGCTAATTAAGTACTTTTCCTCAACTGTCAAAGCATGAATAATTTCACGGTGAATGTGTTTGTTAAAATTATTGTCGTAATACATCCATGAGTTTCCGAAAGTGTGTATTATGAATAAGTAAACTGCTTATGCCATATGATATGTTTTAGTCAATATTTTAAAAACAATTAGGCTGCCAGTACAAAAACAATGCATTCAGTCACCCTGAAATTATTCAACCTTTGACAGTTGAGAAAAAACGGACTATATTAAGACTACCATTGTTTATATAAGTCATTGTCAACTTATATATCACTGGGCTTCAACCCACACTCATCTACAAGTAAGGTATTTCAATGATTTAAAGTCAGTAACTTTACAAACTGTTAAAGCATGTCTAAGTTATTGTTAGCTGTATATTGTCAGACAACACTGTCTAGAACTTAGCAGTTTTGCCTGATAGTCAACAAATTTATTATTCAGACTTACTCAGGCCTCTACATTAACTTATTTTTTTTACTAGCCTGGTCGGGCTAGTAAATGCCAAAATCCACTAGCCCTGACCAATTTTTCACAAGCCCTGAACAAGGATCTTATTTATAGGGTCCTTGCCCTGACCATTCAAATTTTTCCTGTCTCAATTATTACCGTCTAAATTGACAATACGTCTCATTTCATAGCAGTGATAGTATTTATTGTGGTAAAATATTACTACCATGCATAAATATGCTAAATATGCATGAAGAACCTAATAAAAAAAATTAAAATGAATGTATATTTTGATTTCTTCAATAATTATCGGGGGTTACGAAATCAACTATCCGATCTTTCCGAGTCGTACATTTTCCAAGGTCCGGACAAGTCATTTTTCATTTTTTGTTAAAAATAAAACTACCGTATCTTTTAAAAAGCTGTGAAAGTTATAAATAGATGTGCATAGTTACAATCGCCGAGCAAATGTGTCGCATAATCGGCTATAACATTACATTGCCGACACTCTTTATTTTCCAAAATAAGTTGATCGTGTTAGTATAATTATGCTATGTGTATATGGGTGTATGTCATATTAATTTCTTTGCCTTAATGTACGTAACTCAATGTCATGTACCCCGGGGAGTCTACATTTGTTTGCAGCAATTAAATCAATATTAATCCTTTGTTTGGCGATGAGCGTGCGTTGGCAATATTAAACGGGTATTGATGTAAACAATTTAAGATAAGATGTGTGTAGGTATTTTTAACACTTCGATGTTTGATAGCGTAACAATGCCATAATTGCAATGTCGCATTGTGTTATCAAAGAGTCCACTTTAATTTAATTGTTAATTATATGTAGAATTAAAACTTGAAACAAGCGTGACCCAATTTTTTTGTTGACTAAGTACGCTAAAAATGGCCGGTAATAAAAAATATCGGGGATCGCGAGAAATTGAATATTCTTTATTAAAATATATTTTGACGCCCGCTAATTTATCATTTTATCTCGAGAAAGTTTAAACATTAATCTTGTCGTTCATATTTTTCTGAAGAAAAAAAACCCCTACGTTCACGGGATTTACGTATTTTATCGAACATGAGTAAGGAAATCCCCGGACTAGTATGCCTCAAGACGGCTCGATTTAACACACACATACGCACCAGATTACTTTCAAATGCATTAGGATGCTCGTAAATGATGTGTAAACAAGTTTTGTAGCCTTAAATTTGACATTGGTTAACTGAAATCGGATTGATTTTTTGTGGTAATTAAAGTTTTGATCAAAATTAAGTAGCCCGGTTGGACTACCTACGAGATAACTCAACCAGACCGGACCTAACTTGAACCAGTGAATGTCTGTCGGCTGCGCCTTAATGTCGAGCCCTGCTTACTCAATTTGTTTGGTCCTTTTTTTTGGTGGGGGGATGTTCTTTGGCTTGTATTATCAACAGTGTTTACTGCTGCTTTTGTAAATCCATACTGTAGGGTAGTGTTGTATTACATGTACTGTAATATGATGTCTACAAAAATGTGGAGACAAATTGAGATGTCTGATAGTTTAGAACTTTTTTAGGACTTATTATTGTACCATTAAAGATTTCTGAAAACAATTTATGTGATTATTAGACAGATATCTGATAGTCTGGGACTAGCTATTTTTGGTTCATACAACCGTACATTTTACTTTGGTAATGATGAAAAAATTATTCATAAGATATAGTCAGCTGCAATCTCTGTAAACAGAATGATATCCTATAGAGCCTTGTCGTAGAGGATCTCTACTTTCTCCGTGGAAGGTCACGTCGAGATGAACTTTGTGACGACCAATCAATGCGTAGCTTTCATTAAGCCGAATACACTATTAATCACATTTTGATTTCGTAATTTCTTTTCTTAGGCCAAGTTTTGCATGCTAATTTAACAGCAGTATTATTCACAGTCTGCGATTGGGCAGCTCATTTCAAATTGCTTGACGTAGACGATGTAAACAAGTTACGTATCATAACAATTTCGTCATGAATATTATGATGAGAAAAGGTCGCCTGAACGTGACCTTCGTTTGAAAAAGGCCAGATCTAGATTAGCGAGTATGCGAGCGGAAAACTTAAGATCGGGTTTTTATCAGATATAGTCAGCTGAAGCCAAAGACTTTATAGAGCAGACATCTAATTGACAATCCTTAACAAATTTACAAACTTTTAATTCACAGACATTTACAGACCTAGGTAAACATGTTAAAATTGTGAGTCATGTTTGAATTTAATGAAGATGATTTAAATATTATAATTAGTACATTGTATATAAATGCTGTAATTGTAAAAGGTTAAAAGGTTAAATAGTCATTTGTACTACAAAGATGAATTGTAACAGTTTATTATATAGATGATGTTTAGAAGATGATTGTCTTTATACTTTAATTTGTATAATTAGAATACAGTCAAACCTCAATATTGTGGTCTATAACTTTTTTCCTTATATAACAGGGGCAGTTTACAGGCCCCTTCCCCTCTTAGAATTTCTTTAAAATCATGCTGTTTTCTCTAAATTTGGAGTTTACATTGGACTTTTTGTTTCCCTTGCTATAAAATAGTGATAATATTTCCCCCAATGTTCTATATAAAAAAATGCCCCTGGCCCTTTCCCCAAATACTGAAAAAAGCCCTGTGGTCACACAATGGTCTATAATAAACCACAATCTTGATCTTAGCAGTAACAGTTACAGATTTCTCGTTGAAGACAAATATTGAAACGACATAATTAAATAGTACATAAAATAACTATAATTTTGTTCAGTGAATTTTGATCTTTGAATATAAATTTTCCACACAAAAATTGAATCCAAACCATTTTCTAGTGTCATTTGCTAAAATATTTTGTGCGGAGGATTCTGTGTGCAATAATAGTCACAGTCGGAATATACATATGGAAAAGTATTAATTTCTTAGTTGTTTCTAGACTAATTTTACAATATTAGTTTAAGTTTCTGTAAATTTTATTCTAAAATCCAGTAAAGTTCCACTATTAAGACCACACTTGTTATTTCAAAATCATGCGATTTTTGACAATTATTAAAGTACAATGGAGGTCGTTTTAAAACGTTAATTTCCTGTTAATTTGATATATAAAGATTCATTTGCGCGACTTTTTACATTCTTGAACAAAACAATTCACATAAAATCGCAGGTTAAAAGTCATTATTCTTCTGCGTTATCTAGTATGGTCATCTGGCTTATCTCCCTTGGCATTTATTCCGCTCGGTATAAAAACCCGTCGATCCGGGCCGAATCACGGAATTGTTATATACATATGTTGTTTTATATATCGGAAGAAAAAGACTATACTATTATGTGTGCATAATCATTGATAAAGGTTAAACATATAAGTTTTTTATAATCACAGCAAACACTGGTGTTTATTTAATCCTTTGTTAGAATACAACCTAATATACAAACAAATTAAAGTGTCATCATCGATGTAATTATCAGCATTTGTTGATCTGTTATAAAAAAACTGACTCTTGTGGACAATTTGTAATAATCCCTTAATTAATACGTTGTTGGCTCTTGATAAAGTGATATCAATTATCGGTGTTTTTTTATACTAAATTCACCATCCGTTTAGATAACAATTAGAAACCATTCATCCGTGTTTTATTCTTGACGAATATATTGAAAAAAATTCAATTTTCAGTAAATTAAAATTAACTGTTATAAAAAAGGAATGGTACAAGTTGACAACCAGTCTTAATTAACTGTCATATTTGCTCATCATTAATTTGATATGTGACAAATTCTTTTATAAGTTAGCTCGGGGTCACAACCAAGTAATTGATTTCTTGTTAGCATCACATCAAAGACCCGATTTCCGGAAACGATAACAGATTAAACTACGCCGACACAGACGCGACGCGACACGACGTATTAATATTATCTCCTATGGAATTCAGTTTTGTTAAACAAAACACATGTCACCATAATACATTTGAGGTATCCCAAAGGGACAATATGGTTGCTGGACCATAAAATATCCCGTATTGAACCTCAATTTTAGTGATTTTGAAAAATAAATGTTTGTACCACGGTAAACAGACCGAGTAAGTAACTATCACGATATAGAACAGAACATTTAATAGCAGAACACATTAGTGTTGGTCGCAATTAAAATAATTTGGCGCTACACCCATAAACATGTATAAATACATATAAACAAAAAAGAGTGATTATTATCATTTTCATGAGATATGGATCTGTATGATGAGGCCATGAAATAATAAATTGTTATTGCATTGAAACAATTTTCTAAAAAACGGCAAATACAACACATCGTTAGGAGAGAAAAACTCAATTGTATTCAATGCATTTTTAACAAAAAGCTTTCCTTTTACAATGTTTTTGTTGAAGAAAGGAAAACAGTGTCGGAAGTTTAAGGCTTCAAAATTCAATTTTGATTTTTTCTTGTTGAGAAAACGGTTCGTTGTTTGCTTATAATGATTGATATCAAATATTTAAGATGAGATGTACCTATTTTCGGTTATTGGTCACACATTTTCAATGTTTGAGTAATTCATACAAGTGTAATGATATCACAAATTTGTTTTTATTGTTTCGTAATATTTTTCAGTCTTTACCTAGTTTGTCTTGTTTGTATGATATAAATAACAAATTCTCAAAATAAAAAACAGCGTCGTAAATCGCAAGTAATTAAGATATAATTAAAATATTTTTTTTAATTGATCGATTGTTTTAATTGAAACAACAAAAAATCTTTATCGCCGATATTACAAATAGTTAAGAATGTTGAATGTCTTAATTCCATAGAGAATGCAATTTATTAATTTTTGCGTGTGCATTTTATCAAACTTTTGAATTAAGACATTTAACATTAATTACTATTTGTAAAATCGGCGATTAACATTTTTTGTTGTTGATAATGCATTAATAAACTAAAAATACCGTTAAAAATACCGGTGTTGTCGGCAGCATGATAGCGATAGTCGGGGGGCGTAATATTGCCCTTTATGATATACATTCGCGACTTCCTATTACCAGTTTGGGTCCATGACATATTACGCAAAAGTCTAGGCTATGGTATTCTTCGTCTTGCATTGTTTACAGCTGAGAAAAGGGCGGAGCTTGATAGTTTCACAAAAAAGTTTCATCCAATTAAAACGATTTTTTTATCTATTCCCTAATCTTTTAATTAGAATTCGAAATTGTCAAATTTTATAAATGTGCACAGTTACACTATGGAAACAACGATTAATGTGCTTTATCGTTTGTTTTTTTTTTTTCAAAATATTTTTATAACAAATTTTGGATTATGTTTTTATTCACTCGAGAATATGATTTTCTTTAAAATGGATATATTTTCAAGGATTTGCTTAAAAGATACTTAATGTGCTTCCGACATTAAGTTGGAAATGTGTCAGGTTAATCTTTTTATTTTTATTAATTTATACAGCATTTGTATAAGATCCTTATGTCGGAAAAAAACCGAAAATAATGTATTTCGATGGTTTATACTATTAATACTAAAACAAAGATAAGTGGCCAGAATGAATGCAAAGACTACTAATTATTCGTACTTCTATCTATTTAAGGAAAAAATATAATCAAAAATTAAATATAAACTACCGAGTAATATGACATGAACAGGAATTTCTGAAGTTTAATCTATTAGCATTATCATTATTATGTTTATTATACTGCATTTAAATAGCACTCTTCCCATATTAAATATATGTTCAAAAGCGCTATTCTAAGATTTTATGTTTATAACAAGAAATTCAAGCAATTAATAGTTTAAAATATTAAACACATCATTATGTTCTGATACAGACACAAAAATATATTGATATTAGTCACATACATAATGATCATTCAATATTATTTCTTACTATTGTGATTTAAATATGCTACGTATATAACGTACATTGTTCAAAATATCGTAGGCCCTTTACACATTAAAACAAGGGGAAGTAATCATTACAGATATCTAAAGTTTGTATGCCCTAAGAGTAACCTCCCTTTTCCTCCTTTTTTGAAGAGTTTCAAGAACAATAACCCAAAATGACCGATCCCTGGGGGAGGTAAGCCAGGCGGAATTATTTGAAAATTTTTTAACATTTTCCAAAATTGTGACTTTTCACTCTAAAAATGATGTTAAGCGCTAAGGAAACTTGTTGGAAATATAAAATTGTGTAAACTAGTACCAAAATATTGAGATGTGTGAAAAGTACCTCTATTCTACTTTAAGACACATATGCTTAATTTGTGAACAAAAGGGTCTCCAATGTTTTTTGCCACAAATTTGGGAATATGACCCATACCCCAGAATTGGGAATTTTTATCGGAATTTTGGTTTAAATTGGGAAAAAATGTCATGCAAATTCAATAACAAAAACAGATTTAATAAAGTTTTTAGTTACTATTCTTCATTAACTAAGTTAGTTAATTAAAAAGATAGATTACAGGGATGAATAATTATAGGCTGAAACATACTTACAGCTGTCTTTTAAAAAAAAGAATTTTTTTCAAGATAAGTTGGGAATTTTGGATTGAAATTTGGGAAGAAAAAGATATGATTTCAGATTGGGAATATATCCCATAAACGGCTATAAAATTGACCAAGAATAAACACTGGTCTCTATAATTAGACTGTTTCACTATACAGGTCATCAGTTTTGCAATCTCCGTAAACAGATATCCTGTAGAGCATTGTCGTACAGGATCTCTACTGTCTCTGTGGAAGGTCACGTCGAGATGAACTTTGTTTCGACCAATCAGTGCGTAGCTTTCATCTAGACCAAACATTATTAATAACATTATGATTTTGTAATTTCTATTTTAAGACAAGGTTTGCAAGCTATTTTAACAGCGGTATTATTCACATTCTGTGATGGGACGGCTCATTTCAAATTGTGTGACGATGTAAACAAGTTACGTATCATAACAATTTCGTCATTAATATTATAATGAGAAAAGGTCACCTGAACATGACCTTAGTTTGAAAAAGGCCAGATCAAAATTAGCGAGTAGGTGAGCGGAAAATTTTAGATCGGGTTTTAATCAGATTGTTGGTTTTGCTGGTTTTAATAGAGAAACTTTACTGTACAAATGATCTTTATTTTAGATTCTACTGTATCCATATTGTTGTTCTAATATTAAATTGATGTAAGTTCTAACAGATCCTTTGTTTCTATAACATATAAAGTGTTCAGATTCTATAATATACTTGTTTTACCCTGGAGCTGTGATATCAAAGAAATGTTAAAACATTAGGAGGAAACTTTCTTAGAGGAAGTAATTCTGACTTGTACAAAATAAATGTTCATGTTTTATAACTTACAGAAAGTACTGTCAAACTTCTTATAAAAGTTCATCTGTTAACAGCTTGTCTGCTACTCCAAAGTCAGCTCTATCTTATTTGAATTTTGTTTTGAAAATTTAAAGGATCCCTACAACACTGACCTCTATAAAGTCAAGTTGACACTGATGCATGCTGTAATGTTGTAGATAGATGTTTTACAATGTTATACATTACAGACATGGTACAGGGGAGGGGGTGTATTTGTTTTGAAAGTAATGAGATAAGGACAAAACGTCATTTAGAATTATTTTTTTTTCATTCCTACCAGTAATATCTGCCCAATCTGAAATGCTTCCTGGATGAGATGATGTGTTTTAATACAAGCTTCTATACTTGTAAAGTGGTAAAGAGAACATGGGCAGATTTTGGGTAGAGCTGACAGAGAATGTTGACATTTTTCTATTTTATCAGAACATTAATACTGCAGGCACTTACTATATATTTTATATGCAGCTTTCAGTTTATTACGCTACAGAGAAAATTTGCCATCAAACTTTCACAGTTAAAGTTATCATTTTAATAATCTATATGATATAAAAATTTACTGTTTATATCTGGGACATGTTCTCTCAAGAGTTATTGCCCTTTCTTATCCTTGGTACATGAATATTTCACACTCTACTTCACTGATCTAGCATACAACTGGAAGCGTGTTTTTTTTCATATTTTCCTTACATAAGTTTCCCCATACTTTGATTTTTTATTCTCTCAAGGATAAAAGTGATTTTTTGTCTGATATTGACTTATAGAAAAAAATCTGTTGATAATAAATGTTAAGTATTAAGGAAAGTTGGGAATAATGTTCCAGGTTTTTTAATACTTAGAGATCCAAGAAAAATGAGAATTCTTTCAGGGTGTTTTAGTTAATTATATTGTATTCAGCAGTTGATCTAGGATATTATAGTAACAGAGAAGGAGTCTAGATAATAACTTTGCAAACAGTTTTTTTGGGGGGGAGGGGGGTTGTTCCCCTCTGGGTCTGCTCTCATTCTTACAACATATAGATAGTTTTCTAAGATACAGGGTTGAGATATGATTTATATTTCGTTTTATGATAGTTATCTTTTAAATGTGTTATGTCACAAAACATTACACAAGATTTGATATGTATCATCACTCTCTGATTTTACCTGTACTTGGAGTTTACTACAAGTTGCATTAGTATGTTTTATCGTTTTCTGTTGAAAATTGACATAAAAAATGATTGTTATTATAAACATTTATACAGTCACTCATTTCACATGAGTATTTCATTCCTAAATCTTTCAGACTTTTACACAATATGTATTTCATCATCTTAGACTCAAGCTGATGAAAAATAATGATGTTAATGAGCTCAAGGACATATTTACAAGAGTGGCATGGCCACACCAAAATTGTCATCTTCTGAACTCACAAGTTAAAATAAAAACACCTACCCGGTAATTCCAAAATTTATGAGTATTCTGCTTCTTTGATGCTTTTTTAGCCCGATTATTTAATGCTGGTGGGCAGTTGGGAGGGTGTCCAGTGCCGTTAACAATTGTGTTAAAGTTTTTTCTTTACCATATATTTCTGCCATTTATTGTCAGATCTTTATGAAACTTCATACCATGATAACATACCATGTGATGAACAGAATTAGAAAGTTGCCACAACTCTACCTGGCTTTATTATGGATTATTTCCCTTTGTAATTTTTGTGCTAAAGTTTTTAATATGTTGGATATCTCTGTCATTTATGGTCAGATCTTGATGAAAATCCGGCTTTAATGCAGTTTCTACCTTACATTTCTTGTCTGTGTTATGTAAGAAATACGTTCACACAAATATAACATTATGTCATTTTCAGAACAATAAAATATGGATTTTATATCTCCATCAAAGAACTGCATATTGCAACATAAGCCATGAAAATAATGTGTATTTTAGATAAAAGATATTTTTAACAAAGGACTTGTAGAATATTGATATTCAAGGTACTCATGTACTAAACGTTCTGTTAGAATGATTTATAGTAATATATTTATGCTATAAACATGTATGTAACAATAGAATATGGAAATTCCAGGTACATTATTGTTAAAGGTACTTGTTCACAGTTTTGGTTTATTTTTACTATAATTTCAAAATACCATTTACTGTAATTGTGTCGAAAAAATTAATTCTTAATTTTTTTGACAAACTGACTTAAAAGTTGCAAGATATATACAATAACAGTCACAAAAAATGCACTAAAATTGTCTATACTGTGACTTACAGGGTAGATATTTACTACATGGAACACCATCATTTGTAGTTGTATGTCAATTTGCACTCAAAAAAATTGTCATTAACAAAACACTACTTTCCTGCTTCCAAAAATATCTCCATACAATTTTAATAGTTTTAAAAAAAGTTAATATTTAAGTTGCAATCTGTGAATGACTACCTTTATGTTTAGACTATAACTCACATTATATTTCAAGTTTCAATGATTTTATGGTCCATGTCTACAGTTAGAATCCTGAAGGGTCGGACTTCTGATATATATAGCAGATTGTTTATAGGCTTATTGTTATATCTTAGGATGCTGAATACCCATCAGTGGATCTCCTGGGATATAGTGTAATAATTGTAATGTAGAACTAACAAAATACATGGTTTTCTCATATGCTGTCATAAGTTTTTTTAGTACATGAAATAAAGGAACACAAAATCAATTCTATCATTGTTTGTACTCAAAATGAAAAGTTTGTCACAGTGGTACATGTTGACAGGACGGCACCAAACTAATGTTTGTTACAGTCGTACATGTTGACAGGTCGGCACCATACTATAATGTTTGTTACAGTGGTACATGTTGACAGGTAGGGACCAAACTAATGTTTGTTAAAGTGGTACATGTTGACAGGTCGGCACCAAACTAATGTTTGTTACAGTGGTACATGTTGGCAGGTCAGCACCAAACTAACGTTTGTTACAGTGGTACATGTTGACAGGTCGGCACCAAACTAATGTTTGTTACAGTGGTACATGTTGACAGGTCGGCACCAAACTAACGTTTGTTACAGTGGTACATGTTGACAGGTCGGCACCAAACTAACGTTTGTTACAGTGGTACATGTTGGCAGGTTGGCACCAAACTCACGTTTGTTACAGTGGTACATGTTGGCAGGTCGGCACCAAACTCACGTTTGTTACAGTAGTACATGTTGGCAGGTCGGCACCAAACTAACGTTTGTTACAGTGGTACATGTTGCCGGTCGGCACCAAACTAACGTTTGTTACAGTGGTACATGTTGACAGGTCGGCACCAAACTAACGGTTTTTACAGTGGTACATGTTGACAGGTCGGCACCAAACTAACGTTTGTTACAGTGGTACATGTTGGCAGGTCGGCACCAAACTAACGTTTGTTACAGTGGTACATGTTGGCGGGTCGGCACCAAACTAACGTTTGTTACAGTGGTACATGTTGGCAGGTCGGCACCAAACTAATGTTTGTTACAGTGGTACATGTTGACAGGTCAGCACCAAACCAGTCTATTTTCCTTTAACTTACATGTAGATAGACTAGTATTGTACTGATTCTTTGATGTAGCTAAGCTTTAATATAGTACGACACTTTGTTACATGGTAACATCTGCTTGGTCTGTAGTACAGTATATTGATGCAGGAATTTCAATCCAGTGTCCAGAAAGGGTTACTGGTTTGAGCTTAATCAAGCCTGATTATACCCTTCCATGGAAATTCAACTATAATGTTGATTTTCCTTCATAAGTAAGGTATATGTAAAGTTGTCGACCTTGTGGGTGTGTTAGTGAGTTCTTATTATTGGTGCTGGAAGATTAAAGCTGGCTGCTGAAAAATGACCATAATTTGTGTTGACAAGCTGGTCTTGAACCCAATAAAAATAACTTACTTTACAGCTATAGATGAAATTAGCCTGGAGATGTACTTTAGTGTTTCAATTTTTCTCAGAACTGATTCAGGAGTTGAAGATTTTGGTGACTTTGGTTTTCGTCTTTTTATCTTAAAAGCTGCCATGATAATAAAACTTTGGATGATTTCAGAACTTAGAAATGTTGGCTCTTCCAGTAATATTGTTGTTGTTTAGATACATTGTTATATCTGTTATTTTCATTTATCTTCTAACTTCTACAGTAAAACATTGTATTCATGTAGTGTAAGAGTTTCTGTAATTTCCTCAAGTGTCTTTTCTATTTGTTACAAAGTGATCCACTTCACTACTTGATGGTGTTTTTGTTATCTTGTATAAAATAATTATTTTCTATCTCAATATTGTTCTAGGTTTTCTTTGATTCCACTCTCTAGACTCTTCACAGTTATTGCTATTTCTGTAAGACATTACAGTGGTGCTTGACTGAAATAATACTTTGTGTGGCTGGCTCAATGGTTGTAGTTTAGTGGTGTACATTTTGTTTGGTTTGGTTCAACTCAGTAGCAAAACATTGTATAGGTTATATAACAGTGGTCAGTCCACCTACTCACTGATCCTGGAAAGGCTAAACTCTGGATTTAACTATTTACTAGGTTCATACTTGCCTTACATGATTGAGAATCAGTGGTAGGAGGGAGAATGGTTGAGGAATGATTTTATGACCAAACAAAATTATGCCCCATCCAGAAATCTACCTATGACCCATCATCAATCAGGAGACTTGCTTGTTTAAAAATATCAGCTTAGCCAGCTCAGCTGAGGTCAGGCTTTTAGTTTAGTGACATACAGTTCTTTCAACTATTTGACGGGATGGATGTGGGTATTTTATGATACTTTGACATCATGTTAACCTTTAACATTAATGATTTAATTTTTGAATGGGTTGTAAATGTTACTGATAAATCTAATACATAAGATGTTAAGGAGTATAAATTTTTCTTGGTCCTATATTCAAATCCACACAGCAAGAAAAACTTTTGTAGAAATAAATCTCTGTGATTTAATTGACACAATTGATTGTGACAAAATAGTAATACATTGACCTACATAAAATAGCTATTTATTATACAAAATCAGAAATATGCTACAAGGTTCAAAAAAATTTTTAGGGGTATATAGAAGTCAGCTTGTCGGTCGGTTTGACGGTCTTTTGGTCTGTAGTTTATTCCAGACATCAGGTAGATGCATATCCTATTTTTGTGACAGTCTATTGTTTTTTGATGAGTTATGTCCCTTTGATAAATAAATCTTCTCAGCACCTGGTTTCTTGACAAACAGTATTTTGGGGGTATTTTTTTACATTCAGTTATACTGGGTCTAGTTTAATATATCATATATATGGTTCTATATTCACATCTTGTATCATCATAAAGATTTATACACTTTAAAATAATGATTTTATTTTTTGAAAGGACTGTGAAATATAACCGATTAGGGGTGTAACAATAGGTCGACTTATCGCTGTATCGCGATACTTTACCTTGCAATAGCAATAGGTCGATAGAACTTTTTCAGGTCGATAAATATCGCGATAGTTTTTCTGACTATCGACTTTTTTCGATAGTTTTCTTGAAAACGAGAGTTGAGCCCCATAAACGCTTTACTTTCATCTTTTTTTTAATGAGAGAACTCCACATTGATACAGATAAAATTAAATCTATTTAGAGGAACCCAGAGGAACAGATAAGCTGCGTATCTGCGTAAATACGCAATTAAAAATCTCAAAAACCCCATAAGAATAAAAAATTTGCGTAACACAACCCAATTAAACACTACTTTACTCATAAAGTCTCGAAATCGTGCGTATCGAACGTAAATAAAAAATTGAAACTGGTCTGATTAGAGATGCGAAAAATGAAACTTCACGCAACAATTACATGCCAGTTACATCTCATTAAAACCCAATTGTCGTTCACACGCTGGGAGTTTAACTCGCCGACATATGAATGCACAAGGATGTCACAAAATCTATAATAAAGTCGCCGACTTATGATGACACGCTCGATAACATCTGTATATACCTTTACCTATACACGTCAGAGTACATTGGAAATAGCGTATACATATATTTTAATTGTTTGCAGCAATTAAATCAATATTAATCCTTTGTTTGAGGACAAATATGTGTTTACAGTTTGAGCAGAAATTGAGGTAAACAATTTAAGATATGTGTCGGCATTTTTTCACACTTACTTTGTTGATGTTTGATAGCATAACAATGACATAATTGCAATGTCTCATTATGTTATCATGGAGTCTAATATAAATTAATCGTCATGAAAAATGTATTCTTAAACTAGCGTGACCTAATTTTTTAAATAGTATTATATATAAAACTTCATAAAAACGATATCGGCGATCCCAGGAAGTCATTTTCTCTTTGTTTAAATTACTGACGATAATTGTCAATAACACCGCCTTGTGCAATTAAATTTATAAATAGTGTTTTTTATTATTTTACAACAAAAATATTTAATAATATATGAGTTAGTATTATATTTCGTAAAAATAAAATCCCTTCAATCATGATGACTTATTGTCATATATTTTCGCGACCCACGCTATCGCAAATTAAGTAAAACATTCTTAAATCTTCATAATTAATGTAATAAGCTTATTATTTTCATATGTTTTTCTTAATTTAGCAAACAGTGCCCCAGGAACCGACAAATTCGAACTAACATTCCCGTTTTCTGGTGTTCGTTGATAAAACAAATGTCAAAATGCCAGACATTTTTTTACTTGCCAACATTTGTTTCGGTGTAATATTAAAAAACGAAGCATAATTATATGTTTTTTAAATTCAATTAAAATACTGAAGATGCTATCATAACTATACTGTGTTTATCATTATCAATATGTAATTATGGTAATCGATGACAAAGAGTTAGAATAACCAAAAAGTTAGTTGAATAAAACAGTTTGTTGATTAATCAGCATTTAATAAATAACCAAATAACTGACAAGTTGTTATTTGATACAGAAAAGTTATTTTCAAATTAAGTCATTATTTTGTAGATTTCTCCACTCCTGTGAACTGAATTCTGGCGAAATCTTTGACACATTTTCCTGCAATTTTAATTTGTTAAAAACGTTTTTACTTCGCATTACTCCGTGGAAGTTATAAATAAGACTTGCATAGTAGCATTCGCCGAGCAGAGTGGTCGTATATTCGGCGATAAAGTAACATTAACTGATTTACGACTGTCGTCATTTTCTGTGATAAGTTGATTGTGAAATTCAGTTACTATATGCCATGCGTATTTCGGTATATATCATATTTGTTTCAGGTAGTTATCTTGACTTATTACGTCACAAATTGTCATGATATGAATAGATGATAAATTGATAATGATAATCATTAATGGATGCTATTCGCCACCCTTGAATTAAAGAAAACAAAAAGTCAAAATCGGCAGTATCGCAGCATTTTGGCTTTGTTTAGTAATAGATGAAGTTTTCAAATCTAAAATAGCTTTCAGATACTGCCAAATAGTACTACAGTACAGTGGATACCTCCAATTTAAAGGATTATTTGACGAGGAAGCACCATGCAGTTTCCCTTTCAAAATCCCTATCTTTACTAATGAGAATAAATCTGGACCAAAAACTACACCAATGATATACCCTCTAATAGAGAACCAGCTCATTCTCAAAGTGCGAGAGATATTTCAAATTCAAACCCATTGTTTATTGTAAAAGACTTGAGACTGTTTACCGTTGTTTTTATATTAAAAAACTATCGTGATAGTATCGCAATAGTTTTTTGACTATTGCAATACTATTGCAATAGTACTTTTATTATCGCAATACTATTGTGATAGTGTTTTTGGCCGCAATAGTCACCCCTATAACCGATAAATCAGAAATGTAAGATATTCAGCCCTTGACTTTAGTACATTACATTTGACGATATAAGCTTCATAGCAACAATCAAGTGTTACAACTAAATCTGTCAAAAATGAGATCAAATTTTAATAATTTATGAATAGTTTGACACAAATTGTTCTCTTTATTTTCACTGTTGCTATATGATATGATATATCAGTGAAAGTGAAATTATAAAATGATACAAGTTTTGATATTTACAGAGATTATCTACAATAGTGTATCTCCAGCGCTTTGATTTAACAACTTTGTTCATTATTGAAGTGACCTCAGATTAGAGATAATTTAAGATTTGATTATCAAAGATCAAAGTACTGTAGGGATGGTGTCGTTATTGTAAGGTTATCACTAGTAAATATTGAACATTTATTGTTTGTAGATTATATCATAATGAACGGTAATCATGATAATATTTGTATCAAACTTGGTATGTTAGTTTTAAATCTAATCTCTAACATTGGGTGTGAATGAAACTGTTGTCAGTAATAGACCTTTAACTCTTTATAAAATGATTGTAAGTTTTATAAATAGTGATCTGTGGTTTGAGGCTAAACTTGGTATTTGTTAGTTACCTTGTGTTATAAAATTTTATTTAGCGGTCAGTGAACCCGGGTGATAGCGCAGTTGGTAGCACGGCGGGATTTGGAATCTCGTGCCTGAGGGGTGCGGGTTCGAATCCCACCCGGGGAGGTTATAACCTTCCATGAAAATTTGACAATAATGTCGATTTTCCTCCATTGATTAGATAATATGGCCTTGTGGAAGGGTAGGTGAGTACTGGTTATAGACAATGGTCCAGGAAAGCTAGGTTAGGTGCGCTGGACGCCATAAAATGACCTAAATTGTGTTGACACGGCGTTAACTCCAATAAATAAATAAATAAATTAGCTGTCAGTGGTGCAAACCTTAACCCCACTGGTTTAAATACTTACTACAGAGCTTCTGTTAACTCATACTTGATAAAAATTAATACTTGTATTTATGTACAGGCATTATCAAACAAAAATTGAGCATTTAAATCAGGGGGCGGCTGTTAATTGAATCGAATCAAACAACTAAGCTCGTGTTACCTTGGAGTTAGTGAATATCTTTGCATCATTTAGCTTAGATGGACATATTATAAGAGTCTTTGAAATGTTTGATTCATGTATAACATTTGAAAACAGATTGCAACAATTTGCATGAATTCAAAATGAGTATATAAATTACATTTGAAATAGTTTCACATTGGTTTTCTCCCTTTGTAGACGTATGATATTTGTCCATTATTTCTCAACTGTCAAAGTTTGAATTTGAGTAAAGCTGTGATATTGTTTTATCATTCTTAAAATCAAACTATGTATGGTATATTGATGGATTCACTTGGTACATGAAGAGTCAAGATGTTTACAGCTTCATCAACCATCTTGTATGAATTGTGCTTTTTATAATTATGAGAAAAAGTCTTTCAAAGTCATAGTTACTCAGATTAACTCACCAAAAAACTCAAAAATTGATAAAAGATGGAAACTGATATGCTTTGTGATACTAAAAGAAAAGTTGCTCCTGAAACCTTCCTTCATTGTTAGGTTCTTTAATATAAATCTTCAATAGCATTTTTTCATCATGTATACATGTGTATGACCTTGTATTATATACAGTACCCACCAAAAGTTTGGAGACAAAAGAAATTTACTACAACTCTTGAACTAGGTGATTATATTTGCTGAGTCATTAAATTAAAACATTTAAGTATAGTTAGTGATAAAATGAAAACAAATTTCATGAAGGCAACACATTTATAAGATTCAGCATAATATTATAAAATCCTAAAGCCTCCAAAACCATGTTTATTGTAGTTATATTCCATGACATAGCTTTTGTGCTTTTTTGTAGTCTCTGTTATGATTATAATAATGACCCAAAAAGTATGCAAAACTACAAAGCATTAATTTTTTCAAAATAAACAGTAACCAGTTTTTTTATAGATATAGTGTGTAAATATTGACCCCGATCTCACCTTTCACATTTGCATCTAATAATTACCTACACATATCCCAAAGAAAATCAGTACCACGCCTATTCTACACTTCGGCAGTGATCGTAAAATTATAGAAGTGTTTTTGTGTGTTAAATTTTAGCTTATAATCCTCACGGCCATGGACACGGTGTAATCGAAGATTAATACTACATTCGTATTCAATGTAATGAATATTCTTGCAAAAAGGTCAAGTCCGGGTTAATATTTACGCATTATACTATTCAGTAAGCCTACAAAATGAAAATGTCTCCAAACTTATTGTTGGTGCTGTATTATATTGTGTAAATTGGCTCTCTCTCTACTCTATGAGTGCTGCTCATGTTGATACAAATAATTTAATTATCTCCCCTTATGTTATGTTGTTATTTTATTACATTAACTCTGGATGGTAGTGTTGTTTCATTGTTGTTTTACAAACAATATAATCAAGTTATAGTATCTATAGTGCTGAGCTGTTGATGGTCATTTATCTCAAGAAAAAAGGTTGTATATAAAATATCAATACAAGGGTTGCCTGCAAGACTGTAGTAAGTTACTTGCATTGTGTAAAAAAGCAAGTTACTACAGTCTTGCAGGCAAACCACGAATGATTCAATTTACTCACATCTGGTGTAAGGTTGATGAGATCTTACTAAACAAAGACTTTAGTCCTTAATGGTTAAAAAGATTTCCTTTCTTTAAGAAACTTTTATTAACCTAATAAAATTATTATTCTCTTAGTATTTATGAGCATTAGCCAGACTTATTATTTTATATAGTAAAAAGAAAAATGATCAACTAGCCCATCTATATACAGTATAGTCAGTACTTCTCACTAGCCCAAATCAATGTTCACTTGTCTCAGAATTGGGCTAGTGTGTTTAGGTGATGACTTGATACCATTACATTAACTTAACCAGAATTAGTTCAACCAGAAATCTTAGTTACCAAATATACTTAATGTAAGAAAGGATAATCACTGTGACTTGTTAAATAATCTGCCAACATTTCAGTATAGGGCTGTCATTGATAGAAAATTTTGTATCGATATATCGAAAGGCAAGTATTGGTGATATATCGATATATATCGAAAGGCAAGTATTGGTGATATATCGATATATCGAAAGGCAATGATTGGTGATATATCGATATATATTGAAAGGCAAGTATTGGTGATATATATCGATATATATCGAAAGGCAAGTATTGGTGATATATCGATATATATCGAAAGGCAAGTATTGGTGATATATCGATATATCGAAAGGCATGTATTGGTGATATATCGAAAGGCAAGTATTGGTGATATATCGATATATATAGAAAGGCAATGATTGGTGATATATGGATATATATCGAAAGGCAAGTATTGGTGATATATCGATATATCGAGGAAAGGCAAGTATTGGTGATATATCGATATATATCAAAAGGCAAGTATTGGTGATATATCGATATATCGAAAGGCAAGTATTGGTGATATATCGATATATATCGAAAGGCAAGTATTGGTGATATATGGATATATCGAAAGGCAAGTATTGGTGATATATCGATATATCGAAAGGCAAGTATTGGTGATATATCGATATATATCGAAAGGCAAGTATTGGTGATATATCGATATATATCGAAAGGCAAGTATTGGTGATATATGGATATATCGAAAGGCAAGTATTGGTGATATATCGATATATCGAAAGGCAAGTATTGGTGATATATCGATATATATCGAAAGGCAAGTATTGGTGATATATCGATATATCCAGTCAGACAAGAAGTGTAATAGAAGCCTCAAGAACTCCAACATATATATAACATATAATGCCCTTAAGACTTATGATGCATGATGTTTAAAGGTTGTTCCCGACAAAAAACAATTGTATTTTCTTGTTTTAATACTTAATGTAAGAAGATAAACAAAACTCAAGGATGTTAAATTAAACATAAACTAACTAAACTTGTATAGCTTTATAAAGTGCTAGATTGTATCGATATTCCAAATTGCAAATTGATATCTGATCATCAGTCAAGAATCGGTGATACATAGATATCGCGATTTTTCGATGACGGCCCTATTTCAGTACCAGTTTGATAAATAACGTAGAAATCTATATAAGATATACTGATATAACAACTTCCCATGTACTCAGCAGGATAAGTTCTATAGATTCTTTCTATTTCGTCTGCCAAAACATATGAGGCTATTTAGTTCTTACACTCTGATTAGTGTATGATAAGGAGAAAAATATTCAATTGAAATAGATTTAGGTTGCATTGCAGCGTAGATGATTGAAGATTTGTGATAAAATCTATCGGTTTCTGTATATTTTGTTTGATGGTTGCATACATCAAACTATTTCAATTCTGGCAGACTGGCAGCCAAAATAAATATTAGTTCAGGCTTACTTGATTTCTAAATATATATATTTTTACATAACATTGCTATGGAAACAAAACTGTTAAATATCAAAATCTCCACATGACCATTTCTTGTTATTATTTTTGTGTGGATGGAGGAATATGTATGATAATCAGTCTAAGATTGCATGTTGTAGAATGATTTTAGTCGTTCAAGGTTTGTACCATAAAAAGACTGAACATAATTCTACGTTGTATTTGTCCTTTGCTCTGTTCCTCACTTATTTCTATGATAATCTTGATGATAGCTCTATGTCATTTATTATCATCAATATCTTGTTTTAAGTTTATGTTTTGAAGTTATTATTGAAATTTTTAGAATGGAGGGGGGGGGGATTTCGTGACCAGTGCCGTTTTAAATCTGTCTTGGTTATTGCAAATTGTGCAATTTTTGATGATTTTTAAGTCCCTGAACAGTCCCTTTGTATTAGGACCATTCCATGATAAATACCATGAATTTTGATGGTTCTAGAAGTGGAACTCAACTGTAATATTATGTTTTATCATTTATCAAATGTGAAATGTTTACAATGCATGATGTTTATTTTATGTAAATACTGTTCTCATCTGGCACATGGAACATTAGGCTTTCCCTACCCCTGTTGCTCAGTATAATTAGTTTTTTCTCAACTGTCAAAGCTTGAAGAATTTCACGGTGACTGAATGCATTGTTTTTGTACTGGTGGCCTAATTGTTATTAAAAATATCTTGACTAAACATATCATACGGCATAAGCAGATTTACTCGATCATAATACACACTTTCGGAAACTCATGGATTTATCACAACGATAATATTAACAAATGCATTCACTGTGAAATTATTTATGTTTTGACAGTTGAGAAAAAACAAACTATAAATAGAGTAAAGACATAATGGACAATGTCCACAAAGTTTTCAACCTTACTTCAAGTGAAGATTTCTGTATCCATGAACTTCCGTCAGACCCAAGTCACAGAAACCATAGACTTCAAATTTTAGTTCTAAATCAAGTCCAGAATTTCCTCATGTAACCATGTGTAAATATTGTATTGTTGGTCGTACATTGTTATGAATATATTGTGGGTTTGTTATTAGAGGTAGAAATGTAGACAAGTTATAAAGATAGACATCTAACAGCTATTTAGACATTATTATTCCATGTCATGTCTTCTTCTACTTGTTGATTCTTATATTAACATAAATACGGTTAACTGTGTGATGTCTGATTATATAGTCTTACATCACTTACCACTTTTACCCACTTGTCTGATTACATTTTCCTTACTCCTTAATCCATGGATTTCAAATAAATTAGATTGTGGCGCCCATTTCCTCTCAAAATCATAAGTTTTTTCCCTGATCTCAGATAAAAATTCCCCTCGAAATTTAAGTACAAAAATGAAAATTACTTCCAAAATTATGTTTGTTATTAATATTACTTATTCACAAACATAGGACTAGAATATACATAGTTTAGGAACAGCTTCAGCTTATTGTTTGTTATTGAAAATTCCCCAAATTGTTTTGAAATGATGCAAAATTCCCCTTCCTGAGGGTATGGGTACCTGTCCCCAAATGTTGTTTAGTGCCCTGCTTAATTTCATTGTTATGATTTTTGCTAAACTTCAAAACGATTATTTCTGATTTCAGACACAATATTTGGTATTATAGTGTTCATATGATCAGTGTTGTACTGTATACAAGTGATGATGTTGTCTAATATGTTCATATTTGTGTTGACTGTCATATTGTTGTGATATCTGAGACAATACATCTAACTATTGTCTTATTTCTATAATAATAACATGGCAGCCACATGTCAGTCTGTATTAACTCTGGTTGTCAGTGAACCATTGTTAATGTAGGATGGAATTGTGATGTGATAGAAGTTCATAACTCTGATTTACCCACTTTGATGGCAGATTTTCAAATATTGCTAAGGTTTTGCAGTACTCTTGATTTCAATGCTCCAAAGGATTTTTCAAATGCTATAAAATAACTAATTGAATTTCTCAACCAAACTCAAACGAAGTCAGTGCTTTAGCATTTCATCAAGTTTGGTTTAAAAAAATACACTGTTTTCCTAAAATATTCTTGTAAAGGGAAATAACTGCTGTTTTATAAAACATCTTCAATATTTTAGTTGTTTCCCTTGTTGATATTTATTGTTCAAACATTATCTACCTTATTTCAAAGGTCAAGAGGCTGTAAATTTAAGTAATCATTGAAGGACTTAAAATAAACTAAACTGACCATAGTTGACCCGTCATTATATTGAAGAAACCCTCAGATAAATAAATAACTCACAGTGGACAATGACTACATGAATACCCAGTGTCCTGTTGTAACCCTACGCAGGAAGTATGTAAACAAATAAGAAATTAAAAGTTGTAAATTTATCAATATGTCATTAATTTATGTATAGTTGTCTAGTTTTGTTGACCTGAACATCATCAACAGATAAATTCTGATATCATGTGAAAAATTCATCCTGTCAAGTCTTCATGGTATGGTATAAAATGTTTATGAATTATTTTTTAATTCCATAACCGAATAATCTTGTGTAATAAAGTATATTAATGAATGGAAGTATCTATATAAAATATTTCTGTTGTTAGATAGTGAACAGTTCAATGTTGATCGTGACTTGTTATAGAATGTTGTAACTGGAGTTGTAATAAGGGCCCAGTTGTATTAGGGTCCCAGAGCTGCCTCAGTAGAATGCACTGTGTTTGGCCTTATGGCCTGATGTTCCTCTGTTTTAGTCGTCAGTTTAGAATGCAATTCTTGTGAGAACTAAGAACTGATAATGCTGAGAAAGTACACACAGTGCTTGACAACCAAATTATAAAGATTTAATGATTAACTAAGAGTGTTACGATATCATTTTTTACCATTATTTCTCCGGTTGTACTGTCCTCACTCTTTTTTCACTGAACATTTTCTCACTAATAAGCTCATTAATAATGCATTGGACAAACAAGTAAATGATTTTTGATTATAACATGACCATCAATTGTTTCTATCCCTGCTAGCAATTATCCTTAATAAATCTGTCAATGTGCCTTATAAGTAATGAAAGCCTCAATTTCAGTCATAGCTTTAACCCACTGACTTGAAGTCAAGGGCTAGTGAAAATTAATTCAAAATTTGTGAAAATTAAGCTACAGTCCCATAAACATAAAAATAGCCGTGAGGGCACTGTACGGGTGCCGTGCAATCAAGCTCAGCAAGGACCCGTACAAACTTTGGCGTACCAGTACAAACTGTGTTTTTACCAGGGTCCCTGAGATGAGCCCAGAATATGTATCAGTTTCAGAGTCAAATTGTTATAATAGTGGCCGAGAAAGGATTAAACATGCGTATCTTCCAGCTACCGCTCCATACGGGTGTGTTGTTTTGTGCCATGTACGTACCGTCACCTTAACATGCAAGGCTTCCCACGACTTACAGCTATCTGCACGTATGGGTCTGCTACTGAGCCACGATTTTATGGGACTTGGGCATTACTTATTTCATATAGTCAAGCTAGTTAATAAGTTTGTTCTATACAACACAATTAAGCCGACTAGTGCTCAAGAAAACTTCAGTTGATGTCTGCATTATGTAAATCTTAGACAATTATAGTAAGTTTCTTTCACCTTACGAAGGTCAAAGTGCATTGAATATTCATGAAGAAGATCCGATTGTGGTGAACAGATGTGCAATACAATACTAGCAAGCGTTTATTACAATTACTTTGACGCATCTTACTAACTGATATCCAGGGACCAGGAAATCGCCGGTTTTTCGGTTTTCGGACCGATTTTTTCAGTTTGGACCGATTGAGATTTCAAAATCCTTAAAAAAATTGGTCTGGGAAAAATTCGCTAATTTTGACCTCAAACCATTAATTTCCATAATTTTCAAGAAAACGTATCGATTAAATATTATCAAACAACTAACAGTTGCTAAAACCCACTGTTTACTGATGTAATATCCTGCTTAATTGTCCACAGGTTACACATCAAGGACCCTGTATAACGTATCCATGGTTACAGGTATCATGTGGGGGTTAAGGCAGTGATATTTTTTTTGATCGAGCACAGCAAGGTACGCTGAATTTGCACTCGATTAATTTGAAGAACAGCAGAAGAATATGTTCTTACTTAATCGTGTCCATCGAACCGATTACGTTTTTCAATCGGTCTGTTTGAAACCTGTAAACTTGTAAAAAACAATAATCTTTTATAAAGAATGTTATATGAATAATTAAAGAAAACAATTTAACTGCTTTTGTTGTCAATTCCTGATTGATGTATTCCTTTAATCTTTAATTTGTTTGACTTAATTTATGATTTATTTTTACGTCTTAAATTGAGGCGTGAATAATAAGAAATTATCTTAGGACATGTATCTACGCAAATTCTTATTAATCGAAGGTACAGTTGTTGATGATGAAAATTCAACCTTCTCTTCTCCCTTCTTTGGTGAACAAAATTAATGATTACTATTAAATTCCAAATTCAACGAAAATAATTTTCAAAACGAACAGTTGTGTCATTAAACTTACTATAAATGGTGTACTATGCAGGATTTGATAATCTTTGTGTTAAAAGAAACCGCGTGATGAGATGTCATACATTTTCGAGACCCACGCTAGATCGTCACTACGTATGAGAAACGTTTTAATCTACGTGTGTAATTAAAAAAGCTTATCATTATTTTACGTTTTCTTTCTTAATTTAGCGAACGACGCTTAAATGCGAGACATTTACTTTGAACCCGTTTTTCTGCGCATGCGCAGTTAAAATAATTTTCCCACATGACGGAGTTTTCCAACAACATTAGAACTAGATGAAACAGCCTTTTTTCAAGTTCTGTTTATTGAACGACCGACGATTGCGGGGAGTAATTTCGGAAACCACGCTTTTAGTTTGGATAGAAGTTAATTTTTGTAAAAAATTAAACAAACAATGCCAATGTATCGTATGCCTTCCTAATAAAAGGGAGCAAAAAATAAGTACTAACATGGTCGTGAATAAAGTACAGTAAGCGGTCGGGTCCGTACGGTACACGTTAAAACCCGTATCCGGTACTCGGACGGCTTTGGACCGATTGACTTCGGCGAATTTCCTGGTCCCTGCTGATATCCTTAGCCCAGTGGTAACGTGTAGGCTGTCAGACCTAAAGGTTTAAGGTTCAAATCCCAGTAGCATTATATTGTTTCAGACTAAAACCTTGCTACGTTTTTTTTTTCATTTTATTTATAATATGGTGTCAAAATTATATAAATTATCCAAATTTTTCTCCCTTGTGAATCTCGTGCACACAAAGAGTGTATATAACGACCCAAATGTCTTTAAAGTGTTAGTTAGGTCATCATGTCTGAAACGTGTAAGCAAGCGAAAAATTGTCAAAAATGTAAAGAAATTATTTATAATGTTGCTAAATTCTTTGAAATCTGGTGTAACAACCTCTTTTATAATGGTTTAATAGCCCATATTTACAAAGGTAAGCGCCGTGACCTTCATAAGGTGAAAGAAATCTTACTATACTGAACATATAGCCACATTGATTATGTGTTTCCATAAACTTAGGACATAATAAATGTATCAATATTGTATTAAAACTCTAATTTTGTCTTACAGTAATGTATTAATCTAGTACTTGTAACTTGTATTAAACTTAAACCTGTACTTTACTAACCTGTTAGATTTCTGTGTTGTAGAAAAATATTATTTTATATAGCAAACAAACATTTATAGTAAATTGATACAAGAAATTAGCACTTTGTATACTTTATTCATAAAATAATATTGACTTTTGATTTTAATATGTAACTTGATATATATACAGATTATAATAAAAATGAAACTATTTCTTCAAATTTTGATTTTATTCCTTCCTGTATTTAAAGCTAGGGATTCTTGTTTTGGCTTTGGTATTACTGTAGCTTTGAAACAGGGTAGTCATTTTTTGTGAAAAAGTCCACATGTGACTGTACCAAAGAATACCATGCTAAAGTCTTATTATTCTTGAATAGTACTATGTTACTGACATATAATGTTATGTAAGCAGTTTTTCTTATATAATATATGTTCTATACAAAATTCTACAAGTCAGTCTGGCCATCCTTATATTTGAATATGCTATTCTTGACCAATGCAATTTGGCAAATAAAAACAAATTACATATATTTTGACCTTTCGCACTGGATTGATCTTTGAGGGTATTTAAAGTGCCCAGGTAATCTGTACTATGGGGACCACAATGGAAATAAGAGATTTATCTCTTTTCGTGCCATTCCCAGTATTGATGTGCATGACATATGGCTTTATACATACTGTGATATTCACCATTTGTATACCATGTGTCATGTCATTGATATCAAAATAAATTTATTATTATTATTATACCCCCGCTTCGAAGAAGAGGGGGGTATACTGTTTTACCCTTGTCCGTGGGTGCATGCGTCCGTCCGTCCGTTACAAAATTTCCGTCGCAGTTTTCTCAGCAACTATAACATGCAGCAGCCTAATACTTTGCATATTGCTTCATCCCATAGTCCCATGTGGTGTAAAGCGATTTTATGCTCCTTGCTCATCTACTTCCTGTTTGTCGCATATTTTTAGATTTTTGCGGGGGTATCACTAGTGAGCATTAGCTCACAGATTTACTTGTTATCATTACTAAGTGGGGAATACACCATGAAGTTAACTCGTGTTCAAATCAAGAATCATTAGTTAGATTCCCTAAAGTTGTAACTAATATATTTGCTCACCCATGTAACCTGTCTCAAGTTTATTTCTGCTTGGCATTAATTTGAAAGAATAATAAAAATATAATGTTTCAAAATTGAAATAAATTGAAACAGACCTACTTAAATTTATAAGTTTAAAATGTTCTAATTTAAAATCAGAATGGTTTAAGTCATACCTATTACAATTATTGAAGGATATGCTTTGAATCTAGATTTTGTTGAAATGAGTATTTAAATATTATTAATATTCTAACAATATCCCAGTGAGGTTATATTTATATTTGTTATTTAAGAATTACAATGATCGTAACATAGAATATATTAATATAAAGGTAAGGGTTATAGTGAAAACATTTTATTATTATTTCTAATTGATCTAGAGGTATAACCTTCTACACACTATTATAGGTATATTAAATTATTATATCACTTGTAAACCACAACTTTATTGACAAGTTTACTTGTAATTTCCTATATTAGTCAATTATCAGTTTTGAATAAACTGTCCTAACTTTAAAAATGACTATAATCTTAAAGACTAATTATGCCCCAGTCATTAGTTACAAGCTGGGTCGATACAGAAAGAAACCGATACGATACGTATTGCGATACGCACAAAGCAATACGTATTGACGATACGATACATAGGTAAACATTTGGGGTCATTGAGAATTTATATTAACTTAGTTCAAATCCGTGTTATAATCAATGTAGGGGGAAATAATTTTATAATAAAATAACACATTAATATTCTTTGATACAGTTTAATGATATATCATTAAGAAAACAAAACATCAAAAGAAAGGTCAGGAAGTTACAGGAACTTACTTCTAAGACGGGTGTAAGTGTAAAAAATGTCTGAAATTGTAAAAACAACAACATTATCCCCATATGACTATTTTGGACAGTCCATGTTTTTCTTTAAGAACACGAGGCTATTGACTGCTTCGCATTTAAGGCATGACCAAGTTGCGGAAACAATATTCCCAGAAGTACTAAAGACACGTTCTGAGGCAACCGACGTTGCTTGTACACAAAGGTATGTTTGTGCCATGCGGGACAAAAGAGGTAGGTCATCATGACTTTTCCAACTCTAATGAATTAGAGGTCATTGGGAGTTTGCCCAGGTTCTTGTAGGACGTAATTTCGCGCTTGACCTGCTCTGTCAGGGAGAAAATTTTATTTATTTTTTTCAAATTCTATGTTTGAGTTGCTTCCCTTTGTATTGATACGCTGCGAGACCGATAACCGAACCGTATCGAACTGCAAAATACCGGTACAAATCGGTTTATCGATATATCAACACAGCCCTAGTCATAAGTTGGCTGGACCCCCTCTATTGAGAGAGCTGGGGGATCAGTGTGAAGCTAATGAACTGAGGGCTCAATTTCTTGTCAGGATCTAGATATCTTTGCAGAATTGAGTCAAGAAATAATCATTTTTCTAATGTTTTAAAAGTGACATAAAGCATCATAAATAACCTTACCTTTTACATACCCTCCTACATGTTACAACAGAGGCAATAAGTTCTGTTAGTTCATTTGGTAGGATGTCTGGTCCTGAATCCAGAGATTATAGGTTTGATTTCCAGGTACATATCTACATTGATTTGGTCATTAAATATTTTCTTGAGCATTCTCCTACCTTACTTTGTTACAAAAGAACCCGGAGTAAGACAACTGATTGCTTAGATGTGACTAAAAATATATTTTGAAGTGATGTGATGCATCTTCAACTTCAAGCACTTTACATTATGTAACATCGAAATTGGTCACACAACAATGAAGTTAAAACTTCACTCTTGACCGTTAGATATATCATTGACATAAAGTTTTGTCCATAAAAAATTTAAAAATTTGTTTGTTTTATTATAAAACAGACACAAAGATGATAACAGCTGTATGTCAAGTCATGTAGAATAGTCATAAAATACTAACATCAATGTTTTATGGTATAAAATTGATCTCTATTATAATGTAGGTAATCATCTTTGTTAAATACCATAACATCATCAATACCATCTTTAAATAATAGGCCGACAATTTATTGTGCCGACAATTTATTTTGCGTATCATTTAAAAAGCCTCTAACATCCAGACTCAGCTATGTAAAAAATTGAAGATGTAGAATTTTTCGGTTCATTACAGTATAAAACTGGTTGAGATATTTGTCTTATTATCTTTATATTTGAAGTTATGTGTATAAAATTGCATTAGAATTATCATGTATGAGATCTATATTGTAAGAAAGTTTGATGGCTGTATTTATGACAGGTGAAAGGTAAGAAATAGTCCCTTAAGATGATATTAAAAGGTGTTGAACTCAGGTTATCATGTCAATCTATGTAATGGTTGATTTAGAATCTAAACAGTTTGGTCTGTCATAGACCTTGTAGTACATGGTGACTGACACAGACTGTGTTATAATGTATAGAAAATCTTATAATCTATATTTTTATAGTAATTTGTCAGATCTGATCAAACTTGGTACAGTATTCTAGTGTATTATAATATTTCATATAACTTTGAAATGGTTAAAACCAATATACTTCTTAACCTAAAATGTCCACTTGAAAGATTGGATTTATCCAAATGTCTAGCCTTGTTAAATAAAGTTGTTATTATTATAATTATTATTTATACTATTTTCACTCTATAATCACTGGTTTATGTTATCAAATCAATGTTAAAGTATGCTCGTGTAACTTTTACTTTAACTTAAATGATAAAGCTGACTTATAAGCCCAGCAATAAGTACCTTTTCATTACTCATGTCATACCTTGTTAAAATGACTGTCTCAAAATATATGTATATTATAATAATTAGAACTACGTTTTCAGATTCTACTATAGTCCTACCGTCATGATGTGGCTCATCAACAGTCTCAGGATAATCAATGTTGAAATTAATAATGAATTGGTTTAGTAGTTTTTTTTTGGTTGGGTTTAATAATCTGTAGCAACAGATCATTTTTTTGTTCATTTAGGGGCCATCAGTCAACCTGCTGACGGTTCCTGCAAAGTCTAAATCTCTGGATGTAGCTGCTAACCAGTAAAAAGCACAAATTACTTCCCTCGGCAACTGCCAACTGCCCTACATGATTTAGAATCAGTGGTAGGAGGAAGAATGGCTATACAAATTATTTCTGTCATATAGAATTTGAAATCTATGATTCTGGTTACATTATTATGTACATTCTAACTATAACAATGAAAGATGAGTATACTGTGGTTACATTATTATGTACATTCTAACTATAACAATGAAAGATGAGTATACTGTGGTTACATTATTATGTACATTCTAACTATAACAATGAAAGATGAGTATACTGTGGTTACATTATTATGTGCATTCTAACTATAACAATGAAAGATGAGTATACTGTGGTTACATTATTATGTACATTCTAACTATAACAATGAAAGATGAGTATACTGTGGTTACATTATTATGTGCATTCTAACTATAACAATGAAAGATGAGTATACTGTGGTTACATTATTATGTACATTCTAACTATAACAATGAAAGATAAGTATACTGTATAGCTGATCAATAATGTTGTTGCATTTCTCTGCTAGATGATTTGATACTCTCTCTCTGTGAAGGTGGGATATTGTACAATATTATATAATGTTGAATTTATAATAAATCTCGATACTAAATTTCTTATTGAATTTCTATGTTAGGCCACACTTTTTATATATAGCTGGATTTTTCAATGAAAAAATTCGGCTTAAAGTTTGGTAAAATACGGGCAGGCGGTTGGGCGGGCGGGCAGGATCTCGTCCAGTGTTGTTAACAAATGGGTAAAAGTTTTGAATTTAGCATATATTTCTGCCATTATTGTCATATCTTTATGAAACTTCAGACAATGATGACATACCATGTGATGAACAGAATTAGACAGTTACCTGAACTCTACCTGGCATTATTATGGATTATTTCCCTTTGTAAATTTTGCCTTAAAGATTTTAAATCTGGCTTTAATGTGGTTTCCACATTACATTTCTTGTTTTAGTCTTACGAGAATTGTCTTAAAAAAATGAACATGATAGGTCGAAATAAAAAAAAGATATATAAGATGTCAATTACAATACGCTTTCAACCCCATTTTGTACAAGCTCTGATTATGAAATTTAATATTTATTTAGAAATTCACTGACATTTTCTCAAATTGTGAGATAATTGACACCTTGAGCTTATTTGTACTGAAATGGGTTCTGTTTTTCTTTTTTGTGCAAAAATTAGTATGGTGGGTAATAAAAAAAATCATAATCTAAATTTTTTTTTCAATTTCTGAAAAATTAGGGTCGGGATTTTTGTAAGACGAAAAATATAAAACGTCTGGCCTTATAAAGGTTGATATATATGATGTACAATGTAATATAAAATTGATGTTATATATTTTGTTTACCTTGGTAACAGCTGGTTGCTATGACTCATTCTTTCTTTATGATAATAATCTAACTTGTCATTTTATGATGAAATTATTATAAATTTATTTGTCTGTATATATTATATCTTAGCTAAAACTGACAATTTTTGTCTTAATTGGTGACCAGGTTGTGTCTGTTGTATTTAATCTACAGAATTTTTCTGTTCTTGTATTCCTAGACATGGTTCAGGGATAAAGTCGGCTCTCATTTCAATGTTTAGGGAAATGTGGGAGGGGGACTTTCAAGGGGGAAAATAATTGTGTAAAATAGTAAAATCAGCAGGGAAGCAATTGTTTCTTTTATTTTCAATACTAGCAAATTACCTTACTAAGACAAACATTTTTGTCCGAAAAAATTTACTCTCGAAGTAATATTTCTCCTTGGCTAGAAACAGCAATCAACATTACCTAGTTTAAGGATAGGGAACTTTTGCTACAGAAAATAATTTTTATTTTTTATCTTTGATTAAATATTGTGATTTATTTTTTACTATAATTCATTATGTAACTATATGTTGGCATTGCATTAATTGATATGGAAACCTGAGTTTGTCATAGACTTTACATTCATATCAGTCAAATGATATTATTTATTTTTCTTTATATTGTATTATAATATAAAGTTTGTTAGTGTAAAATACTTATTACAAATATAAATTACATTTCATGTTATAACTACCATATTTTATTGTTAGAGATTCTTGCTATTTTACCATAGTACATAACTTTACATTAGTTTGTTACCATACTGTGTCAGCATCATAAATTCTTATTTTAATGACTCATATTGAAAAACAACATCTGTATGACTTATAAAATATAAAATATGACTAAGATAATGTCCTATAAATTTGTTTACATCTGTTCCCATGTACCAGTAATGTTATTTTTGACATAATTTTACGGTACACATATGTAATATATCAGTGAACTAACCTTGTATAGTACCGTATTTACTGCATCATAAATAATTAATTTGGATGAGTAATTTTAATATTTTGATTTTCTGTTCAGTTTTTTATTTGAAATTTTACTACTAAAGTTAAATTATCACTTTCAATACATTTCTCAAAAAAATGTTTTACATGCGCATTTAATGGTTTTAAAACGCTACATTTAATACTTCTATTTGATAGCACATTTTTTCTATTTTTTTTTTCATTTCAAGTGTAGTTTTTTAGCCTTTATTTAAGCGTACTAAAACACTAAGTCTTGTAACAATCTACTTGAAGATTACAACAAAATAAAATTGTCATGTTGATTGTCAAGAATTCAGGTTGCACTGGTGATGATGAACTAAGATTGCATTATCAGAATGTTTGAATTTAAGACTTATTCAAAAAGCAAAAATGATGTTAGGTGGTAAAATAAATGAATGGGTAAAGACTTTATCATGACATTATTCACAGTTACTTCTTATTTTAGATGATATGTCGTATTATTGAAAAACAATGGACTTTTCAGTTTAAATTTTGGGATTTGAGCCAGTTAAAGTAAACTAAAACTTGTTTGTTGGAGATTTGAGATATGAATGAAGAAGGAAATGTTAGTTTTAAATGTGATGAAAATATCCTCAATAAAATGATTTATAATCTTGTTCCACCATCCTTGCTACTTGATGATGTCATTATACTGTGAGAGATGATAATGTCCTGGCTATCAATTTTTTAATGAAAAATCTGAGATTGTGCAATTTTTGATGTCACATTATACAATAGTTATGTAAGCATCCAGGTGACATTGATGATTGGTGATTTTATAAAAGCAAGCTTCTGGTGATACAGAATAATTGAATTATTGTTGTATGAGATGATGTCCAATAATCCTTCAAGATGGCATTCAATAAACCTTTGGACTATATTTTCCCCAATTACCTGATGATTTCAATTACCTCTTTATTTTCTCCTAGTTTTCCAATACTTTCTGTATTTTAAAGAATTATGTCATTTTACAAACCTCAAGGCAATTTTTATTTTGTTCATTGAAATTTTGTATCAATATCTATATTAATATACTATATTTTCTCTATGTTTGCGACATTAAAATGATATTTATACGCCAGATAACAATTTTACGACACTTTGGATTAAACGTTTATGGTCACCAGTTCTGTTTATTTTTCGTTTGTGATAGAGTAGTATGCGTTAAAACTGTTTGATCTTTTGGGTAAAATTATACCTTTGGGTTCATTTAGTCAAAGCAAAAAATCGGAGAAATTAATGTATTTAAATATCAACTTGGTATTTTTACTTTGGTATTTCTTTTTGCAAAAATTAATTGTTTTTTTGCTGAATTAAATTTAGTTTAGGTTTTTTAAAGGGCGGTAGTAAAATTTTGATTAATTTAGATTTTTGTGGTGAAACGTTTTTGTACTTCAGCATAGTTTGATGAAATGAAGCATTAAGTTTTTTAGAGGGTTAATTTCAAGATTTATAAGATTTTTTTCTTTATAAACCAGTGAGTTATTAGAGTTTTGTGTCACAAGAAATCTACAAAATTTTCGATCATTATTTCCTGTGTGGTATGATTACACGTTATTTAACTTCAAGTTATGCAAATAATTGGTTTATTGTCGTTTAGATTAGTGTTAAATCGACAAAGATACGAGACTTGAGAGATTTCATACAATATTACGTGATTTATTGGATTTCAACAAGACATTATTACATTCTGCATCCAGATGAGATGAGCTGTTGAAAATATATGAATGTTGTTTTAGATAAGTTTTTTTGTGTCTGTTACCTAGGAAATATTATTTGTTTTATATATATCATTGTTTTATTTTTAAAATCACAGCTGGTTATCTTGTAACATTATATAATAGGAGTGGACTTGGATAGAAAACAGTATCAGAATATTATATGAACGACCATCCATCATATTGTACTGACTGGAAAAAACTACTATATAGAAATATTTGTTTGAAAATAGTGTTTGTTGAAAACTGGTGGCTGGTTGCATACTTTAGTTTATTGTGGTATTTTGAGATTCTGTGAAATTTTGAGAATTTTGAGATTCAGTGAATTTTGAGATTTTGTGAAATTTATGAGATTTTGTGCATGATTTGAAGAAGTTTGGCAACATGTATCACAAACCTAAACTGTTTAAGGGGATAAAAAGGTCTGTGACCTTCAACATAGGTCAAAGACCGCCAACTAGGGGAATGACTGGTGAGTTTATTTTTCTTACAATTTTCAGTTTCTAGTATTAGAAACAATTATAATCTTATTTTAGGTTATAATAATAATA
Organism: Mactra quadrangularis; assembly: GCA_025267735.1. Taxonomy (NCBI): domain Eukaryota; kingdom Metazoa; phylum Mollusca; class Bivalvia; order Venerida; family Mactridae; genus Mactra; species Mactra quadrangularis. The sequence goes on along the minus strand of CM046304.1, from coordinate 43,565,825 downwards.
ATTATAATAATAATAATAACTTTTTTATAGAGGCAACACAGTTAGGCAGGGCCCAATCTTCCCTGTGAGCCTCTAACAAAAACATATTTACATATTATGTACATCAAGCATGATAAACATTGAAACAAAATATTATAAAATATATACAATGAGATAAATAGGAAATAAGGAAAACTAGATCAGTTCAATTATCATTTAAGTTACTTTTGTATTCCACCACAAAGTATATTTATGTTTGAAAGAATGTAAATTTCTGGCTGATTGTACCTCATATGGTAATGCATTCCATAATTTGGGACCCAAGGTTATCTTACCTTCTATAATTAAAGGTACTAGTTCACAGATTTAGTTAAGTCTTTTTTGTAATTTCTTAATATCATTCAGTGTCTGTAATTGTGTCAAAACGTTAATTCTTAATATTTTAAGATGAATAGGTTGCAAAAAAATATGCAATAAAAGTCACAAAAATGCACTAAAACTGTCAATACTGTGTAGCTTTTTACTACATTTTGTAGTTATATCAACTTATATGTAAATTTGCACTAAACTTGTAATTATTAGAACACTATAGCTACTTTCCTGCTTCCAAAAATGTTTCCATACAATTTTGATAGTTTTAGAAAAAGTTGATATTTGATAGTTGAAATCTGTGAATGAGTACAATGAGATACCTTTAAGTATTTAAACATTTTAATTATGTTCCTTTTATAGCTTAGAGTACCATTTGGTATCAGTATGGTCAAGTGATTTTAATTAAAAAAAAACAGAGAAACTTTAATTTAATCGTTGAAACTTAACATAATCTTGTGTTGGTCTGCGATACCAGTTGATGTAATTTTATACTTAAACCGTGCATGTCATTTAAATTTCTATGTTGATTATTTTCATCTTGTGGGTTTTGTGTCCCCTTTGTTAAATGATCTGTAGAGTGAACAATGTCATGCTCATTTAGTTTTTCTGGAGATTTGAGAATTTTCATGTTAAGTTGCAATAAAAATAATACATGTTAACAAGAGCTTGCTTTGTTTACTGAATTATACCAAACATTGATTTCATACAACAAACATATTGTTTTATTTTGACAAAAAATGCAGTTATTGGTGGGTTTTTCTTGTTCATACTTTATTCAAGCCTGTATGTTTTATAAAACTGCCAAATGTGTCATTTATTTCAAGTCAAATATTTGAAATAAAAAATATCACAATATTTGTATGATTTAAAACAACTGCAACCTTTGTTGCCCTTGCAAAGAAGAATGAAGCATCAATATGAAAACATGTAGTTCCTAATTGCTAGCTAGGTCATTCTTACAATATATTTGATAGCCTATCAGAATTGGTCGCCATGGATGATTGGTAAAGTGATAATTTTGGGTCCAGCTTACAACTTTGCTAAATATTTCTGGAAGACTCTACATAATTATTTAGTATGAAGACAATTTTGTGTAAAATGTCAGAGGGTTTGCTCAAAGCTTGTATCATCAAGATACATGATCAACATTAATGTGGGCTGTGATTATCTGTTTCAAATATGGTATACGACAATATAAGAATTTTGCCAACTAAAAAAAAAAGATGAATGAATATTTTTCTAAAATGAGCGTAATTTTAACATTTATACTTTAACCTTATTGTCATGACTTTTATATATTAATGTTGTTGTTTTTTCAAACATAAAATATTTTTTAATTACATTAATTTGCAAACTGTGTCCATTTATATGTACAGAGTTGTTTCCCTTTGATAATACTTCTGAACTTAATAATACAGTGTGCAGCAGCTGGTATCCTAACATGGTTTTGTACATAATGTGAATATAAGTCCATGATTGAAGAAGTTACATTAATTAATGGATTATTGGCCAGTTTCCTAAGGAAATCGCAACCTAGCGTTTTGTCTTCTGGTACCTGTCTCACTCCAAAAGTAATAAGCATGTGATATCAAATCAAGGGTACCAGGTGGTGAAGCACTAGCTAGCAATTTGTTTAGGAAACTGGCCAATTATTGTAATGACAGATATGGTGTTGTAGTTAGCATCCTTCAAGTAAGGTATTACTTGTTTATTGATTCCTAGAAAGGAATGTTGTGCCCTATCTGATTAAAACCCGATCTAAAACTTTCCGCTCGCCTACTTGCTAGTTTAGATCTGGCATTTTCAAATGAAAGTCACATTCAGGTGATCTTTTCTCATTATAATATTCATGACGTGATTGTTATGATACGTAACTTGTTTACATCGTCTACGTCACGCAATTTGAAATGAGCAGTTCAATGGCAGACTGTGATTAATACCGCTGTTAAATTAGCTTGCCAACCTTAGTCTAAAAATAGAAATTATGCAATCAAAATGTTATTAATAGTGTTTCTTCTAAATGAAAGCTACGCATTGACTGGTCGACACAAAGTTCATCTCGACGTGACCTTCCACAGAGACTGTAGAGATCCTGTACCACAATGCTCTACAGGATATCTGTTTACGGAGATTGTGTTGTGCCCTGCCTGTATTGCAGGTTTAGTGCAAAACAGTCATAACTCAATATAAGAAGAGAGAGTTATGACCGTTTTATGCTAAACCTGAGGTATGCTGATTTTCCTTTAAAAAAATCATAGGGATGATTTTGTCTGTTCCTTTACTTTGGAAAGTGTTGATAAACTTTTTATATGCCCGAAAGAATTTTGGGCATATTATGTTATACCCCTTGGCTTCCGTCTGTTCGTCCGTCCGTCCGTCTGTTAGTTAAGTTCTTATAAATGCTTCATCTTAACTAAAAAAACAACACTTTCGGGCATATAATGCTCCGCCTAGTGGTGCTCTTGTTTGTTTTGTAATAAGCTCTATAGACAAACATTTTGATATTATCTTATGCATATCAAATTGCTGTATTGCTGTAAATATAATTTATGTTTTTATGTAAGCTTGAGATCATAGCAACATAGACTAGTTTTCTCTACCATGGGGCCATAATGACCCTGAATTTCTTAATTTAAAGCTATTTATCATTTCTGTAATAATCATAATTGACTTTCATCATTGTGTTCAATATTTTGTTTAATTTGATGACAATGAACAACCAATACTACATAATAAAAATATATAGACTGATATTATATAAGTATATTATATATTATGTAAGCAATGAAGCATTAATACTTAATGTTGTATATAAACTTGATAGTTGACAGTTTCTCAGGGTGCTTAGTGTCATGTGACTTTATAGTTCATCCTTCTTCTGTGATATATTGTTGAATTGATTGAGAACACTTTTGTGTAGTTTTGTTTGAAATCAAAATACATCATTAAATGAAATATTCATTGGATTGATTATATCCAGGGCTCAATTTGAGATTTGAAATGAAATTAACTTATTAATAATTTGCACATCCTACTTTTCTTTGTTAAATTGGAGCTCTGCTTTCACTACTCAGAATTGAGCTTGATGGAAGCTTGACAATATATTGTATAGTTTGTATACTCTAGACTTTATTGATAGTCAAGTTGTCATTGTCTATTAAGTACTGAGCTCTGATGTGAGGTGTAGGCACTAATAATCTGATTAAAACCCAATCTAAAATTTTCCACTCGCCTACTCGCTGATTTAGATCTGGCCATTTTCTTACAAGGGTAACCTTTTCTCATTATGATATTCATGAGAAAATCGTTATGTTTAGTTACTTGTTTACATTGTCTACGTCACGCAATTTGAAATGAATAGTCCAATCACAGACTGTGAATAATATTGCTGTCAAAATTAGCTTGCAAACCTTGGTCTAAAAATAGAAATTACGAAATCAAAGTACTATTAATAGTATTGTCAAGATGAAAGCTTGGCATTGATTGGTCGACATAAAGGTCATCTTGGCGTGACCCCTCATGGGAACCTTTAGAGATCCTGTATGACAGCGCTCTACAGGATATCTGTTTATGGAGATTGGGGCACTATAAGGCATATTTTATACCTAGACCTAAGTTTTGAACCTGCTACCCTCAGATCTATTGCCATGCAGGGTAGCTGGAAGGTACAAAAACAGCTTTTTCCTCCCACTATCCCTGCACTGCCACAAGGATGTGATAGGTTTGAAATTACAAATGACTGGTGCATTAAGAGATTGTTATTAAAGCTGTGATGAACAATAATTGATAAATGAAAACAAAAGACATCTTATAGTGTGTATTGTTTGAATCAGGTGTGATATTAGTGTATTGATTTATTATTACAATATTGTGTATTATGTATCCAAATGGTTTCCATGGCAACATATGTTTTCTATTTGTTATTGTCTATAAAGTATATATATATATAATATAATAGTTTGTTACATTGCTATATGTGACAGCTTGTAATCTAGACATCTTTGTATTATATTCTATGTATAGTGAATTATACATTTGTATATTATGTAGAGGCTTTTTTTATTGATGGTTAAATGGTGAAATAAATGGTGAATATTGTATAGAAACTCTCTGTATTGTTGCTTTAGTTCAATGATTTGTTTCATTTGATTAAGTTAGGTTTTATAAAGATCAGTTTGCTTCATAAGAATGTGTTATATCCAGGCTCTTGTATGTGGCTGTTATTCCTTAATGAGCAATAAGAAAAATCCCACTGAAAGTTCTACTTCTTATAAAGGAAATCTTTGGTTCAAGGGAGGTAACTCTAGATGTATAAATTGTTAGTTTGCTTTGTTTTAATTCCTTACCTTAGTTTTATAACTGAGAAATATGGTAAGATCCACAATACATCTCGGAGCTGACTGGTCTGAAGTGGTGATACATTATTACATTAACTGTTTAACTAACAGTCTTTCAATGTTTTCGATTATTTCAGTTCCATTGAAACCCTGCTAGTGTTTGAGAGTCAATTTATTTGTGGAAATTTCCAGTCTTTGTCTTAACTGTTATCATTAGCCTGTTTGATATCTTTTATAGCAATGAATCAAAATTATTATCAACTGTCTTTATTCTTTGAAATAAGTAATTCTCAGTATGGTGTGGTTTATTCACAATTGTAGAAACTTTTAAAGCATGAGTAAAATGTGCATGTGTATGGAATGTTGCACAAAATGTTAGAATATTAGAATATTTTCTTGTAGTTTTAGATTCTTAAGATCAAGAGACATGTTTATACACTTTAAACTTAAAAAGTTTAAGTTTAGTTTAAAGTTTATACACTTATGGCATCGTTGGGCCACTCAAAATCCAAGATAGTTGCCTTAATAGTGACTGAGAACTAATTAATGTATTATATTATTACATATTTATATAAAAGTTATACGAATTACATGATTTTGTTAAGTGGGTGAAGGCTGGCAAAGATGAGAGTCTCGGCTCATGGTCATCAATATTTCACTTTGTAATAAAATAACATTGTATAACTACTGTACAGTGATACATCATGTAGTCAAGTTGTTATAAAATGTACAATAGTCAATAAATAAATGATAAAAGGACATATGATATTGTAAACTCTCAGTCTAACTTGTCAAACTACACACTAACATTGACAGTTTACTGTCTGTTAACTAGATACTCAATACTACATTGTTGTAATTAAATATCAATTAACTCTTTGTTTATTAATTTATAATAAAATAAAGATGTTAGCTTGTATTTTCAGTAATTTAACTGGACATTAGACTTAATTGATTCACTATTGAAATTTGAAAGAAGTGGCAGAAATTCCTATAAAACAAATATTAGTGACAAAGTTAGATCTTTTTAGGTATTTATCCTGACTATAACTTATGTAGAATCAGGTCAAATCAGGGTCCTCCACCCATACATTTAGAGAATGCAAGTTGAAAATGTACATTTCAAAGTTGTTTTGTCACCAGCTTCTTGCACCAAGTAAATCATCATCATCAATGAAATCTGATAGTTTATTTGTCATCTGCTGCCAGTGTCCCAGAGAGTGGGTAGTGGGTAGTAATTGTCTTTGCCAGCCTTGTGAAAGGGTAGGTTAGTACTTGTTATATGGGTCCAGGGTTCCAGGAAAGCTAGGTGATGTGTGCTGGGTGTTGTAAAATTACATTGTTGACATGGCATAAAATTTCATAGATAATGAATACATAATGGAATTAATATTGAACATTGCATGAAGAATTTTGGTTTCTAGTGATTTTTTGCTAAAAAATTTTTCTTATGACATCACCAATGGTCTGAGAGTTTACAAGAATAAAAGTATTATAACTAAGAAATGTCCTATATCAATATGTACTTGTAAACATGAGTACACTAGGGTGTTTAACCTTTAAATTATGATTAGGAAAGGAGGCAGGGAAGTAATCATAATTATATGATCTATTTTATGGTTGAATGTTTTATTTTATAAACTTGTAAACTAAGTGTTAAGGATCATTTAACTTTAGTATTAAAATGTTTTATAAACTGTTTTGTGACACACAAGTTTTTTGCCAACTCATCTGATCATATAGTTGTAAAATATTTGTAAAATTAGCATAAAATATCTTAGGGTTATCAGATTATTCTAATAATTAATGATTTGTGAAATTAATATTTTTACTTATTTACTGATGAATTACCTATGTATTATTGATAAAATAAGTAGCCTTTTATATTCCTTATGACCTAGGTGACTTTTGAAGCTTGCAAGATCTATTAATTATTTAAAAAAAGACAATCATATGAAAATTAAAATAGGATTTTAATATTTGTAAGCAGATATACATTATGATAATATATAAGAAGTGAAATGTTTTACTTATTCAATATGTTAAAAAAAGTGTGGTAATTGGTTTTATTATACCTCTCATGATTTGTTTACTATATAGCCTAGTCTGATCTCACTGGGTGACAATCTATAAGGTTACCCTCTGGTCATTACCTATCTGCCTTCTGAAAGCGATGGAAGACTACTGCATTGGAGTTTGCTAATACCAGGACCTGAGTTTTTAGCCATTCCATTTGAGGTTCCTGACCCTTGCACAGACGCTTTTTATTTTTCCATTCAACTTGGGTAGTCAATTTTTGCTAAGCTTTTTCAATTGCATATTAAGTGTCACTTTATGTATCTATTTCATTTTTTGCCCTTATTTCCCCATCAAAAAGGGGCTCTGCCACATTTCACTTGAAAGTGAGAAAAAACCACTTCCATGAAATACCATGAAAACATAATAAGAAAACTTATATAAGATATGTATTTTATTTGAAATATAATCGATATTACTAAACATGGATAATTAAAGTCAATGTATTTCATGGTTTATAAATTTTCTCTTTGTGATCCATATTTAAGATATTTTTTTTATATTTTTATAGTTACTGTGACTGGCAGTGCTGTAATGACTCAATACTCTGGATATCAGTAGCTTGGATGTTAACACTTTGTTTATATACAGTTTAATACTAGTACCTCAACTATAACCAATATTTGATTGATTTTGAATTTAATCACAGTTTTGGACAATTCTTGACAATAGGTTCTGTTTTGATAGTAATTTGGATGGTCGTGGCTCCTGCCCTGGTTTGGATTCCTGTATTGTATGTCTCCTTGTAGATGGAAGTTTCTTGTCCTGTTTATTTGGTTGGTTGGAAGATAGCTATTCAATGTTGTTGTTTTTGCATTTGAGAGCTGCACAAGATCAAACAATGAAATTTATATGTAGCTCATTAAGTAATAGAAAGTCATTAAATAAGCTGTAATAATGAATTCATGTGGGAGATAACAATTAAAAAGCAATGTTTATGATGCTATGTCTGAAAGTTATATGTCACTTTGACAATCCTTGCCTAAACAGTGAGCCGCCCTAACGTCTGGGATTATTGAAAATTGTCTTTGACTAGTAAATATATATTACTGCATACAGTCAGGCTAGTTGAATGTATTGCTCTTTACTATCCAACATAATTGGGGTTAGTGCTCAAGGAAATTTATAGTGAAGTAAAAAATTGCTTTGATTAGAATAATTTTCAAATATTTCGACAAATATTATTATTTTTGTTTACAAAGAGTTTTATCCTAAGATATGTTGTCTAATTGACCCCAAGGGTTGATCAGTGAGTATATTTATATTTCTGTCATATTTATGATACTTGTCTACCCTAAGGTATAAACTGTGTTCATTTTAACTCTATATAATTAATATTCAACACTTTAATTAATGTAAACATGGTATGATTGACAGGTTTTGATAGATTAGAGATAAAAATTTATGATCTAATGAAATACTTTCATTAATATTATCCAGTTTTCCTTAATTAATGACTAAATGGTATTTAATGTTTAGAATATCAATTTTGATCTGTACATTCATACTGACTGTTATTAAGTTTTCGATTTAGAAAGGCCAACATCCGGACCTTTGTTTTACATGTTTGGTCATAATTTCAAGGATTATTGTAATTTCGATGATATAGTCCATTTATATGGACTAAGCTGTTAATTAGTTTAGATGGATCTGTGATTATGGAATTTTAATGAATGGATTAATTTGCCTTGATTTGAAATGTTTTTTTCTTAGTGATCGGTGATTCTATTTGGCTTGTGATTATAGCTGAACTTTTAATAACGGTTACTTGACAGTGGGGCTTTTTTTTTTTTTAAGTTTTTAATTTCAAAAGGTAACTTGGATTGTGGACTATTTTCCTTTTATCTGTTCTAGTCTATAACATGGATGTACTGCAGCTATGTGTCTTTTATTATATTTCTTAAATAAATTGATTGTTTACGCACAGCAACGTTACCTGGTTGCCATGGATACGGTGACTGTCATTGAAGAAAATGATGACATTTCTGAGAAATATGTTTTAGTAAAACTAGATCGGAACTATCATGTTTCCGACAATAATATGACATTTTTGTCAGAGAGTGATGAGAAGACGTCGTCAGAGGTTGAGAAGACAACATCAACATGTGAGAGTACAATAAATGATATACAACAACTATCATACTGGAATCATGGTGTTGTAGATAAACAACAACTATCCTACTGGAATCATGGTGTTATAGATATACCTATACCAGAAGATAGTGAGATACCATTGTTATCGTATCATCATAATGATTGTGGTTATACTATAGATGATACTACACTGTATGCTGAAGGTGATTGCTATTGTTTTATTTTATAACAAGTTTTCATACATTTGTTCTAGGGCTCAATAATCACGTGTCCAGGTTGCCATTCATTTATTCTGGGGCTTGACGTTAACTTTTGATTTAGGTTTTCCAGGAGGATTACCAAGTATACATTCTACTCGCCCAAAAATGTTCACTTGCCCGAAACCAAATGGTATTTAAAATAAAATTTGAGGATCATAAATCATTCTGATATTCCAAAAGGTAGACTTGCAGCAAAAACTTAAAGCCTAAACTTTAAGTTAGGATGTCAAGAGCAATCTGACGACCATCAATGTTGAGCACTTGTATTTTTATTAGGGGTTTGTCTTGTGATAGACGTATGAAAAATCTCAAAAAGATACATTATTCTGCTATCATTTGTAACCTGCACCCCTAAATGCTTGGGATTGTGCTGGGGTATTGTATTTGTGTAGGGACTTTTTACCTTGGTTCTGAATACTGTAATAGCAGTTGGTAGAGGTTTTAGCCAAACGTTCCCAGTGTTGAAAGAGTTATGTAGGGTCTTATATTTGTGGGAATAGTGTTAATATTGATGTGTTCAGTCTTTGAAATAAGCATTGTGTAGGGCAATCTGCAGGTCAAAGGTATTTACCAGAAATTTGGACATCTTTATTTCCCTGCAGAGTAAAGATATTATCATAGGTTTGTTGGTCTCTTTTTGGTAGGGGTAGGAGGGGGCTTACGTAAGAGACATAAAACATCACCATGATATTTTCTGTAAAATTACAACATCACAGTAAATAATGTAATATAGTAAACATTAAATTTTGTAATATTTCTATGTTACATAATATTCTGAAGATTTTATTACTGTAGCATGATGATCTCCTGTATGTATTTACTGTAACAGGATTTTATTGATAACAAATGTTGGAGTTCATACTGGGTCATGAATCATAAACTATAAAAGATATACATTCTGTAGTTAAATTTAATAAAAAAAAGTATTTTAATAGATTTTTAATACCCAGAGGATGTGAGTCATTTTGTTGGTGTTGATATTTGTTGCAACATTTTGTGATACAACAGTTTTTGTAGTTTAAACCAGTATTTTGTTATATGAATAATAAGCTTAAACATTTCAACATAAATTGTAAATCTAACCACCTAATCAGCTGATTTCCGAAGGAAACATTTTACCCTAGATAGTTTCTTTATTTTGTTAAATAAGTTAGATATCTATGATGACACAGAAACACAGAAAAAAATCTTGGCTTAAAATGCATTTTAAGTGAACTTTGGTAAAAACTGTATTTTGTTGTTAGTAGTGATATGTTGTGGCATATTATACTTTTCTTTGAAAATTCAAGGATATCTCTTTTCCGTTGTATATGAAGATGGGTAGTAGAGTTCAATTGATAAGATGGTCATGTTTTAATACCCAGATATAGATGAGTCCGGAATACTTAATTTGTTCTAAAAAATGAAATCTGTTGATAACAAAAATGTAAAATATTCATGAAAAAGCAAATATAAACATTACTTAAACCTAGTTTAATATTCAAGCTCACCATGAACATAAACTGATGGTCATACAATGAAGGCCATACATTGAAGGTGACTGCTCACATCAAAGTTGACTCATACATATATGATTTATATGAACTTTGATAAATAAAAGTTGTAAATATTTACCTTATACATCTATCTTCCATGTTAACTTGTCATCTTACCCTCACACAACTCTCTCTTTGTACATGTATATATGTAACATTGACTTACAGTACCCACCAAAAGTTTGGAGACATTTTCACTTTGTAAGCCTTCTACATTGGTTTTGTCAAAAATTTGATTACCATTTTATTTTCAAGTGAATTTTAGTTTTGCTTATTTGTTTTTGTTATTGTACTATTTGTACTTGAGACTATCTAAGTAGTAAAAAAATCTATGTTATAGAAAAAAAATCATTGAAATTGGCTTTGGATGCTTTGGGATGTCAGATGCTGAATCTTATAATTGTGATGAATTCAAGATACTTGTTTTCCTTTCATCATCAAGTGTATTAAATATATTTAGAATGATGGTATTATTGAAAACATTCAATGAAATTTAAGAATTTTATTTACTTTCTTTTGTCTCCAAACTTTTGGTGGGTACTGTATATGTACATTCTTTAAACCCTGAGCTACATCATCTTTACCTGCTCCAAGTACATGTACATACATGTGGAGTAAATAAAGGTATGCTCGTAAGATGTCAGAATCTTTATGTTTTAATATATGACCTCATCAGTAAACAAAGGTCACTGGTTTACCATGGTTACAAAAATTCATTAATGTTGTTGTTCTATTTTGTCAACATTGTGTTTTGTATATAAAAATGAGAAACACTCAGTATACCATCAGTGATTTATTGTGTCAACATTTACTTTATAACCCCTGACCCTGTATTAAGATCATCAGGTTCCAGAGGGCATCTTCATCAGTCACAAAATATTGGCTTGTAATTCATAAAATTGTCAAAAAGGTTTTATATATTCAGCGTTGCAGATTTTTTGTTTAGTTCCCCTGTGTGTAGTTGCCCGGTCCACACTTGTTCAATTCATCACTCTAATGTCTATATTTGCTGAAAGAAAGTTCTTCTGTCTTAGACTTTGATATAACATATTTGTATATTCTTTGTTGCAGATTTTTTTTGTACATATTTGGGAATTTTTTTCTGTAGAATATATTTTGGCACATATGACCTTTTCAAGGGTAATGATTCTACTTTCTATCTTTGTCCTTGGTTGAATTAAAATTGTTTTAAATAAACAGACATAAATACTTTACAAAAAACAAGAATCTATAAGCTGGCATGCATTAATTTTATGTCTTAGTAAAATTAAGTATACAAAAACCAGATGATGCATGTATTTTTTTGTTACCAAATGTCATGTTTGCTGAAAGTACTTCATAGGCGGATCCAGGGGGGGTCAGGGGGGTCCGGACCCCCCCCTAGAATTTGGATAATGTACCTGTCCATTAGTGTTTTTCTAGCCTGTAAGTCATTTTTAAGTAGCATGAAACAATTTTTTCGGTGCTTAACATAGATTAAATGGTTATGTAGTTTTTACGAGTATTATCAGTTTGTTACATTTTTTCTACAAAATATGTGGTACTTGTGGTTCGAGGTTCGGGCCTCCCCCTAGAAAAGTTCAGATCCCCCCCTAGAAAAGTTCGGACCCCCCCTAGAAAAAATTCCTGGATCGGCCCTGTACTTTGTGGTACATTCAGATCTTCTTTACCTTCTTTGATGATGCTACATTAGATCTGTTCAACTTCAATTTTGGAATCACTTAGTTAATGCATTTGCTTAAAAATTGTCACTTGATTTTAAAGTTAAAGTGCAGTTTAAGTCTGCTTCCAATCATGTTCAGCTGACTCAAGGACCCTATGTTATGATCCTTGGCTGACTTTATAATCTTCAATTCCTCACAGTATACATTTACACCTGGGTGGAGTGGAACAATTGTAGGTTGATTTCTTGCTCAAGGAAATTAGCAATTCATCCAACCTGGGACATCTCGACTCCTAAGCTAGCATCCTTTCACTGGACCACTGCTCCTACAAATTTTAGAGTGTTACAAAGCACTTGACTTGATGTGGTCATAGATGTTATTTGGAATTCAAAGTTTTGTGTTTTCTTCTTGGATACAAACAAACAATGAATTTTTTTACGAGGATTGCCTGCAAGACTGTAGTAACTTGCTCTTTAACACAATGCACTTACTACAGTCTTGCAGGCAAAATGTTTTAGTACAAAAAACAACAGGGTTAATCTTGTGTTTCATAGTTTTTAGCTCTTATGTGTAACAACATTGTTTGTACCTTGTACCTCTACAGGACAATATTTGCATTCTTGATGACATCTGTTATAATGCACTAAACCTTTAAGGCTAACTAGATATTATAGTTATCTTCAGTCACATTACAACATATTTCAATTAAAAGTTAGTACTTGTAAAATGACATGTTAATGTTATGTTTAATGAAAATAGTTGATACTTATAGTATAATTGTTGTTTTAGTCAGATAAATGAAGTCAAAGTAAAACAATAAATGTCGTAACTCAAGATGTTGGCTTTTTGATTGGAGCAAAGAGCAATTACTTGTTTTTTTGGTCTAAATGTTTAGAGTGAAAACAGTTTGCATTTATTTTGCTGTTTTTTTGTAATTTATTGTTAATCTTATAACCAGTGGTTTGAAGGTTACTTTAATTTAATTGTTTGTATTGCCTACATTGAAGCATGTTTTGCCTTCTTTACTAATGAGAAACAAGATCTTAGGTTTTTCTTTTTAGATTGTAACACAAGTCAATTAAAAGATTGTTTTTACTTAGAACTAATATAAAGGTTAGAAGTTATTTTTTATTGGTTCTTGAACTTGAAAATATTATAAAATCAAAGTACTAATAGTACTGATGGGACAGTGCTACTGATATTATAAATCAAAGTACTGATAGTACTGATGGGACAGTGCTACTGAAATTATAAATCAAAGTACAGATAGTACTGATGGGACAGTGCTACTGATATTGTAAATCAAAGTACTGATAGTACTGATGGGACAGTGCTACTGAAATTATAAATCAAAGTACAGATAGTACTGATGGGACATTGCTACTGAAATTATAAATCAAAGTACAGATAGTACTGATGGGACAGTGCTACTGATATTGTAAATCAAAGTACTAATAGTACTGATGGGACAGTGCTACTGATATTGTAAATCAAAGTACTAATAGTACTGATGGGACAGTGCTACTGATATTATAAATCAAAGTACTGATAGTACTGATGGGACAGTGCTACTGAAATTATAAATCAAAGTACAGATAGTACTGATGGGACAGTGCTACTGAAATTATAAATCAAAGTACAGATAGTACTGATGGGACAGTGCTACTGATATTGTAAATCAAAGTACTGATAGTACTGATGGGACAGTGCTACTGATATTGTAAATCAAAGTACAGATAGTGCTGATGGGACAGTGCTACTGAAATTATAAATCAAAGTACAGATAGTGCTGATGGGACAGTGCTACTGAAATTATAAATCAAAGTACAGATAGTACTGATGGGACAGTGCTACTGAATTTATAAATCAAAGTACAGATAGTGCTGATGGGACAGTGCTACTGAAATTATAAATCAAAGTACAGATAGTACTGATGGGACAGTGCTACTGAAATTATAAATCAAAGTACAGATAGTGCTGATGGGACAGTGCTACTGAAATTATAAATCAAAGTACTGATAGTGCTGATGGGACAGTGCTACTGAAATTATAAATCAAAGTACAGATAGTACTGATGGGACATTGCTACTGAAAAGTGGCTTGTTATGAAGATACAAAAAAAGTTTTAAAAAGTTTGCTTTTTATAGCAATGTGTTGTTTTTAAAGGAGTTAGTTGTAAATTGTTCTTCCTGTATTGCAAAATGCTGATGATAGATTTAAAGTCCACTACAGTCTATTTTTAGAAACAAAGTCACGCTGAATGTACTTTCTCTCTTGGACAGTGATCATAATGATATTTTCCAAGTAATCTGCATAAGATTACAGTATTTAAACTGGCATGGTTTTGTTTATAAGAGTCAATACCAATTGCTGCAACTATTGATTGTTAACTCTGTTCTGTACCCTGATAGGGCACCGTGCCTTTAGAAAATCTGATTTCTTAATCTATCCTAATATACCTGCCAACATGTCGTATAAACTAGAAAATGCTAGAAACGCCATGATATATCAGTTGAGATAGTAAAAACAAGTAGATACATTGTATATGACTGTCATAGACTAATCAGTAATCAAGCTATATTAAGATATATATAAATATATTACGATGTAATTAAAACATCAGATATAGTTTATTTCATTGTTTTATTACCACCATCATCATCTTCATGTCAACTTTCACATAGAAATAACTATTTGTTTATCTATATATTTTTTGTCAACATGATCCCATACTAAATACATTGTTTTTTGTCTGAGTGTTGAAGACATATTAAGGAATTCTAAGGTACGCCATTTATATTGCTTTAATTTTTGGCTCTTGTATATTTTGTTCCCATGGTAACAGCTTCATGGAGACTATTCTTGTTAAATCATGTTTTATTGACTTTCTGATGTTGTTTCTGTGAGTTACTTTGTTGATGTTTACTTTATATACAAATTGTGCAATTCACTGATTATTAGGATTATGAATGTGATATGGGAAGGTGAATGGAAAGCTCATTGTCTGATTGGTTGGTTGTGAATTTTGAGGTTTGAACTGACCAATCACCTGCTTGCAAATGTTTGATATAACACCTGATCATTTGGGTGACATCATTTGTATTTTGCTCTTTATTGTGTAAATTTTACATTTGATTTTAAAAACATGTCTTCCTTAAAACACAGTTAAAATCACTTTTGAAATACTTACAATGATTATTCTGTTCAACATTGGTATTAGTTGTTGGATTGTTGGCTGTTTAATGACCTCATTTGACAGCTATGGCTATTTCAGATATGCCTCAGAATGGTTTAGAAAGATGTAATAGCTTGTACTATCAGCCGTCTAACAACCAATTCTTTGTTGCAAATTGTTCTATATTACATTACTATAATTAGTTTCATGATGTTATCCCCAGAAAATTACAAATAATACTGTTTGGGATTTGAATCTTGGCTTTAACTTGGAGGTAATAGCTTTGGAGTAATATGTTAATCGCTCTAAAATTTCCTTGCCTATTAATTAAAAGAAAAAAAGATGTAACAGATTTTGAAAATGTCATATTTTTGTTAGATATGACAAGAGTATTTTTTTCTTTTTTTTTCTTTAAGACGTCTACTTTTTGTATACATACAATTATATAATATATATGTATATAATTCATTAAGTTACTGGTATGTTGATGAGCATGGTTGCATAAAAACATTTATCATAACATAGTAGTAAGTACAAAATATATATGTTTACTGTTATAATTAATAATAATCAAGTTAGGGACCATCTCATTGTGACAGCTGACAGTTCTATATGGACTACATGTTGACAGGCAATATTACTATCACCATAAACCTTGGGTCACATGATCTGACAACCAGACTCCAGTATGAGGGTTACATCTACTGACTTTTTACAGGGACAGTTTTATTGCATAGTTTTGCCATCTGCTATAATTACCATGGATTTTTACATTTCATTATTTTTGTGTGCTAATTAAGCCTATTATGTTTATTTGATCTCTGCAGTATGATGATAACGTGTTGATCTCTCGTTAAAAGGATTGATTAAATATTTATGACAACTCTGAACCAGAAAACAATGGTTAAATTTAATAGATATGAATGGCTTTTGATACAGTGCTTTTACAGCCATTTATTTTAATGAAATGTATTAATGAATGGAATGTTCATTTCTAGCTTCTGCAGTTTGGTGTTTAGTTTAGTTTAGATTGTGCTGGAATATGCTTCTTGATAAGTGTTGGTTCATAAATGAAGGACTTATACTTGAATTTGGAGTGGGATTTGGATTTTTTTATTAGTGATTGCTTATTTATTTGTGACCCTTAGTTGTTGCCTTTGGTTAATAAGGGACACTGCTCATGTTTTATTTGCCAAAGGATTCTATTATTTAGATAAGTGGTACTGACTTAATTTTGCATTAGAATTGTTCTCGGAGCATCCATCTTGGATTCAAGTATACTAAAATGATGAGTTCAAAGCAAAGCACAACTGCTGATGGAAGCAACAATAATAAAGGGAAGAAGTCAGGAAATACAACTTCTTCATCAAAAAGTGGAAAGCATAGTTTGTCTCAGAGTATACAAAATTTGTTCCATAGGAAGAAATCATATTCTCTGAAGCCAAGTGGTTCCAGTAAGAAGAAAAAGTTGTATGAGTCAATAAATATGAGCCATGAGTCTGGAACTAAGACAAGAGGTGTGAATACAGTCACAGGATCTGATAAAGCTAGAGTCTGGAGTGTTAGAAATGATACATTTAACTCAACTGTTGAAAATGTTGGATTTCCTGCAGATAAAGTCACAGATATTGATAAAGAAAAAGTGATACAGAATCACAATGTACCAAACATTGAAACTTCTGAAGTGCAAAGTATACCTAGAACTCTAAAAAGGTCAGTGAAAAATGTTGCTTGCAGCCATAGTTTTGATGTCTTAGGCTCAATTAAAAATTATGTTAAAGTTTCTGATGAAAAGAATCCAGCTTTTCCAAGCAATGATGAGGTAAATGAGTTTGCTGATGGAGGAAATATAACTGTATATGATGAAGATGGGGTTCCATATAATATAATGAACAATGATGATTTTCTTGGCCCCTGTTCTGATAGATCTAGACTGTCAAGTTTTAGTAGTTCTACTTGCTACTCTGATGCCAGTCTTGGATGCAGCTACTCCTTCTGTCGTTGTCATGGGAATGATAAGAAAAGTATCAGCAGTACTGACAGTTTTGATGAAATAAATACTTCGTACTGGGACTTAAGATTGCCATCTGAATCACCAACTTTCAAAGATTTTCGTTACCCTGGTTTCTCTTCTAGAAGGTATTCTTTAAGTTCGTCTGCTGAATGTCGTACAATGTACAGCTCACCTGATTCTGGGGCCATGTCATTAACTAGAAGAAGACTTTCAGACCAAGGTGCTACACAAACACCTAAAAGATGGCAACATAAATTGCTTAATGCTCTCAATGGCAATACAGCACCTTTAACAAAGAATAGAAGCAACTCTTTTAACAGTTTCAGTGTTAGTCAAAACAGTGATACCTCATGTAAAACCAGTCAACAGTTGATGTCTGGTCCCTCTAGAAAATCTCATCGTGATGAGAGAAGTCATAGTGTCTCCTGTGACAGAAGAAAATCACCTTCATATCAAAATCATGGTAAGAAGAATATAGACAATAAGAAACATGTACATAGAAGTAGATCTGCAGAACCTTCCAGACGTCATATGATTGCCAGCAGAGAGAGGTATATATCATTACGTAATGACCTTGATAATGATTTCTCCGACATTGAGAGTTCAGAAGAAAGTGAATCTACACATGAACCTAAAGATACATCATCAGAAAGTCATCAACCCTCTAGTTGTAATGATTTCAGCTCTTGTTCCGTCTCTAGTGGCAACGAGGTTCAAACTCCTGATATTAACAAAAGAAATATCTCTGTTGTAATTAATGATGATGATGTTTTGAAGTCAGCTCCAGATGAAACAACTAAAGTAAGTAATGAAGGCCAAACATTAGAACAAAGTATTGATACACTCATTGTTGGACAAACTGCAAAACTTAGCACCGAGACTCTTAGAGTTGGCCAGCCTCCTGTAGAAACAAACAAAAATACACAAACACCTGATTCTGACCACACCTCAGAACCAATTCAAGATATTCAAAATATTGAACTCAACTCACCAAATGTAGTTGAAATTGCCGATAGTCAAGTAATTGTTGAGTTTGAAATAATTAAATCAATTTTTAATGAGCTTATTGATTTAGAAATTCAGTTAACTGTGACAGAATCAATACAATGTAGCATGGACAGGGATTCAACTTTAAACAATATTGATCAGGTTTTAAACAGTGAAAATACTAAACAGTTCTGTGACTTGCCGACTAATTGTGAGGAAAAAATATCAAATTCTAATTACAGCAACATTTTCTCTAAATCTGGAATTTTAGAAACAATCAGCACTATTGTGGAACTAAGTGAAAATAAGGATTTCAATGAAATATCTAATTATCACAATGTTTTGTCTTTTGACGGGCTATGTGTGGATAAGAATGGAGATTATACTGGTGACAAAGAATTTCTTGTAAACACTGATAATAAAACAATTATCTCCCTTTGTGACAAACCTGATCTTACTTTCTCAAGTAAATTGGACAAAGACAGTGATGGTGTTGGATACAAATTAGAAGTTGTTGAATATAATGAACCAAGTGAAATGTTTGGGTGCCTTTTTCATCACAGGACTGAAAAAAGTCCTGTGAATGATAATGTAGGGATAGATGCTAAGATTAATGTAGAAAATGGCATGGAAGGTGAACACTCTGAGAACAAAGAATCACATGATCAAAGTCATCTTAGTGATGAACCAAAGGAAGAAATGGTGAAAGCAAGTAATGATATAGAAAATGATGACAATGATAATGGCACAGATGTGGATCAAGGAATGTTTACTTCTAAATGTATAGTAGATAATGACAAATCTACAGAAACAGGTGAAATTGTACCTACTGTTAAACCTGATAACACTAACCAGACCATTGGAGATGGAACATCTGTTGACTTTGATGTTTCGGAAAAGAATGTTCAAAACACTGAGAATAATTGTAATGGTACCAATGATGGGTTTGATAATGATCTGTTGGTTGAAAATCAAAACATTGACAGTGAAGTTATTAAAGCAACAAATAATGATGGTGATAAATGCATTTTTCTAAATGAAGATAAAGACTTAAATGAGATAAGAAAGGCCTTAGAATCAGTTATTGGTATCATTGAAGAAAATGGTTTCAGAGGAAGTGATGTGAATTGTATCACTGAAGGAATGAATGATGTTAAATTAGCAGATAAATTTTCAGAAGCTGAAACTGAAGACAATGAGAGGGAGACAAGTTTTGATGATAGTGAAGTCAGAGAAGTGTTTACCTACTTTGATAATGTTTTAGAAAATAGTTCATCATCTAATCAGAATTATGAGCGTCTAATTGAATCAACAAGCAGTGTGGATGATTCAGATACTGACAATGAAGTAGAAGAATCAAGAAATGATAAGACTATGGGCTGTGATAATGACAGTATGCTAAGATCTAACATTGATGATTATTGTGATGATTATGTTGATGAACATGTTGTAAACACGGGACTTGAACATAGCAAACTTAGTGAGCCATTTGATGCTTCTAATAAACATGTTGAGGAGGTTGGCAAACATATTGACTGCAAGTCTAAAAACATTAAACACATGATGACTAAATGTCTGTCTTTAGAAGTTTTAAATTCAGATTATTCTGAAAGTTTGCATGCTCAACCAATTGTAAATAAGTCTGCTCAAAATGAAGTACAGAAAAATAGCAATGAGTTTGAAGAGTTTCAAAAAACATCTATTGATGAAATATTAAACAGTGGTTGTTTATCAAATAACAATGATGTAGATGAGAGTGAAGTTAATCATGTGTTTGAAGCAATTAGTGAAGAAGCTAATAAAGAAGAGAACAAAGATAAAGATATGGTTTTAATGTTTGTTGTTGGTATGTATTCTTTCAGTTTAGGTTCTGTGATCTGTACACTGACAGTCTATTTGAGTTGTCATTCTACAGTATATTGTAATATAAACCTAATATGTTTGATAATATACTGTCCAGTTTTGTATACAATACACAGTTTTACATGATACGCAAATGACTACCATAAGACAAAAATATTCAAAATATCATAGATATATGTTTTTACAAAAAATCTTCCTAATGTTGTCAATTGAATGTAAGACCAATACAAATTTATTAATTTTGAGAGTGCTGTGACTGAAACCATCAATTAGTTGTATATTTATGAGAATTCTATTGATTGTATTCCCAGATTTGTTTTTAAAGTTTTTAAATGTTTTAACTTAGGATTCAGATATACAGTTAGAGGATTTGAATGGTTCAGTTTACAAATAGTTTTCTCTCCTTCCCCCTGTTCTCCCCCCCCCCCCCTCTTTCCATCTTTCTTTCACCGGGATGGCATTGAAGTGACTTTAGATGTCAAATACTTAGTAAAACAACTACCGGTATTATAGTTACATCTTCCATTTGTTGTTTTTCTTCAATGTCACTCTCTCAGTCAACAAACTACCTGAAGCTATTTATAGTAAGCTTTCATCTCTCTTTGGGATCAAAAACATAAATTGTATGTATGTTTGATAGTTTAGAGAAGGTTAATCTAGACTTAATGTGACTATATTTTTTACCGAAAACATTTGGTAGAAAATGTTACGAATAGGTCATTCACATAGCAACTGTCATATTGTATTTTTGCAGCTTTTTCCAAATATAGAAATATATAAAATGTACATAAATGAGATGTCAGAAATACACTATGGTGATGAAATCTGTCTGAGAAAGAGACTTTATTACCTTATAACAGATTATTTTTGTGTGAATTTAATTTTGCAGATTTTTTTTGGGTAAATTTTAAAATGTAAAAGTTGGTACACCATGATTATCTTATATTAATAATATTTTTATATTATGTAAATGAAATATTTCATTCTATGTAAAAAGTAGTGCAATTGGACTGCTGGTATCTAACAATCTCGATGGGGAATTTTTTTCTCTGCCTAGTACAGCTGACATATTGGTTCAACGGTTATACCACCTTTGCAGATACCTATATTAAAATTTTGTTAATGAAAAGTTAGGCAAAAATGAAAAAACTAATTATCTCTGAAATTTCTCTATATACAGTAATATAGGTATGTTGGTAGCTACATGAAGATAATGTATTATGACAGAAACATATTATAACATGACTTGTTTGTTTGTTTGTTAATGGTGAGCCTGACTCTACACTCTACATGGTTATTGTATCAACTAGGGTGACATTCATAACTTTATCACTTTGTTTGTCTATTGTAGTATATAGTTGAAGGTCAAAGAGACAGAATCTATAATGATGGTGTGTCTGGTTAATGTGTTTGTTTGTTTGTTTGATGTAGTAATAGACAGGTCATGGGTTCAAATCTTAGCAAGGCCTTGACTCTTTCATAAATGTTTATCAAGCCTTTAGGGCTATATTTATAAAACATCTTAACATTTAAAGTCAAAGTCTAAATATTTTATAGGCATAAACCTATGACATTGTGCCTTGTTTAATTGGTCTAATCCATTAAAGCATGGATCAATTCTTTGCATTAAGCATGATGAAAACAAGGACATTTATCAAAAGCTGTAATGCTAAATGTAGCCCTCTAACCTGAAGTCTTGGACTTAAGTGAAAATTGATTTTGGCTGGAAAATTTACTTTTTACTTGATAAAATCTGGGCTAGCTGATATGATTACCTTACACTGTATAAGGCACTAGGGCGAATCCAGGATTTTTTTCGGGGGGGGGGGTGTCAAAATTTCAAGGGGGTCCAAACTTTCGAACCATGCACAACCACATTATACACATTTTGCAGATCAATGCAACATATTAATAATAAAAACTACATAACCATTAAATCTATGTTAAACACCGAGAAAAATTGCTTCATGCTACTTAAAAATAACTGACAGTCAAGAAATACACTAAATACAGGTACACTTAGGAAATCCTGGATCCCCCAATAATGATTTTAATGTCCTTGGATGATATTTACAAAATATTTTATGTAAACCTTGTCCTAGCTTCTAAGAGAAAATGAATAGTGATCTTTATTGCATAACATTTAAAGTCAAATTTATTCAACATGGTACTACAGTGGAACCTGTATTAACGGTCACCTTTATATAGCGTGACCCTGTTCATAACGGTCACTTCAGGGTCCTCCCGAACAGTTTTGTTCTATTTTGACCCTTTATATAGCGTGACCCTCTTCAACGCGGTCAGCGGTCACTAGTTTCGGTCCGATTTGCGTCGTATAGCGGCCAGTGTAACGGTCAATTGACCGGAATAGCGGTCAGTATAACGGTCAGTTGACCGGGACAAGTAATTTTCACGGATGTGTAAAAATAACGATCACCGTCAGCAGTTGACAGAATGTAAACATTTAATTCCGCTAAAGGCGTGAAAAACATATTATTATATTATACATGTACTACAATAGATAATGGCAATTATTGTTATTTAATCTGTTAATTAAAGAGAATTTTGTGTGTTCTAACAAAAAAGATTGAGTGAAAGTTATGTATCTAATAAGAAAATTTTAATGTTTATGCACGATTGCATTAAAATTATTTATCTCAACATCGGAGATATTTTCGTTTCGAAATTATTTGTTGTGCAATAAGTAATGATTTTTCGTCGACATGACTAGCAATACCTGTACATGAATATGGTTTTCAAGGGGAAATGACAAGTTATTGAATATTTCCATCGCAATCAGAACATCCGTGGATATGCGGCTTGATAATACATCTTAATATTTTACCGAAATACTAAACAAGCATGAGTTATAATTTCATTTCCAATACAATTCATTGTCAAAAGAATATAATGTCTTAACATTATCTTATATTTAAAATGAAATATAATGTATATATACGACTAAAGTAAAATTATTGTGATGAAACAACATATATAAAAACATTTCCTGAATATATTTGTTTGTTTCGAGAGACCCTGTATATAGTGGTCACCTGTCTATAGTGGTCACTTTCAGTCAGTCCCTTAGCTGACCGCTATAGACAGGTTTGACTGTATTTAATAAATTAAGATCTTCACTAACAGTTTTTTACTAAACATGAAAACTAAGAATATACTGTAAGAACATCAATTTAAAAATTCATTATTGTAAAACTAGCCTGCATATTGAATGTAGGAAATAGTAAATAAAATGTTCAAATGATTTCCCCAAGTAAATCAATGTACTGCTCAAACCCACTATGGTAAACTTTTGTAATATAAACCCACCACACTACTAGAGTTATCTCCCTTAGGATGTTGTTATAAATACACATCGCAATATTGTATCCTCTAAATGACTCACTAAGAGTTACCTCCCCTAGGATGTTGTTTTAAATTCACAATATTGTATCCTCTAAATGACTCACTAAGAGTTACCTCCCCTAGAATGTTGTTTTAAATTCACAATATTGTATCCTCTAAATGACTCACTAAGAGTTACCTCCCCTAGGATGTTGTTTTAAATTCACAATATTGTATCCTCTAAATGACTCACTAGAGTTACCTCCCCTGGGATGTTGTATTTTATCACATGAATGACTCACCATACCTGAGACTTCCTAATAATAATATTGTAATCCTTTAATGATTCGTCTTTTAATGATTAAATCAATATTAATACGCCCTTAAGTCAATTATTTATAGATCAATAGTTATCATCGTTTATCTTTAAATAATATCGTTGACTGATTCGGTCATCTGAATCACCCAATATCTGTTTATTTAATACATGTAATATCTAGATTACCAATATCTATTGTTTATTTTAAACGATTTTTCTATTGTTTATACATTTTTGTTTAAATTAATCGATTTCAACCACAAATATTGGCTATAAATACAATTACTAGGGTAACAGAGCTGATTTCCTCTGGTGTCAGCTTCCTCCGTCTGAATCATTTATCGTTCACAGGGAAGAAGACAGTTAACCAGGTTATTATTGAATTTTGTATTTTCTGATCAATACGTTTAGTGTATAGTAAAGTGACCTGTTTATTTCAGCTGTGATATGTCGTAGTTTTTTGTGATATTTTGTATTTTACGTACACAAGGGATTGGATACTTAATAAAGGAGGAAATTCCTATTTTTATGAAGCTGTATTAAATGTTTATTGATTAGATCCTGAGTGTACAACTTGAACTATGTATAGTGATGTTGTTGTTGTTGATTGTGTCATGTTGGGGTTCTATGTGTGAGAACAGTGTTGTTTTGAACCTAAGGTTTCACACTGTTGTTTTAAACCTAAGGTTTCATATTGTTGTCACCTACTGTTGTTTATGGATAAAATACTGGTGTTTTAACTGTAATCTGATATACTGGAATCTTGTGTTGTTATATTGAGGATATAAACATCAGGATCAAATATTGTGATTCATTGAGAGGTTAGGTTATTGGGTACCAGGAGAGTTATAGATTCTATAAGGAAGTTATAATATTATGTGTCATGATTAACCCTGTATGTTTGTTGTTTTGTCTTTTATTCTTAACTTCAGTAACAACTGGTGATGTTTGATTAAATGTTCTCAAGTCTTGGAACTACATGCTAACTGGGTGAACTCTGATCAATTAAAATACACATAATTTTGAAATAAAGTGAAAATATTTCAATTTTGTTCAGGATTATTTTAAAATTTACTAATATTTGTTATGCTATATCATCGACAGTGTGTTTTAATCCCATATCTCTAAAAGTTGTTGTTGTTTAATATTCAGAGGTCTGAGACAAGATTCCTGATTTCCATTCTGAGAGACAAAATTGTCTGATATTGTGGAAGATATTGTATTGATTGATATAACTTTGGAATAGCAAATATTTGGCATACTGTGTATTAACATTGACTGGAATTTATTAAAGAAAATTCAATACATCCTGGTTGAATATATCCTGTGTTATATAACATAAAATATTGTTGTTTTAAAATATATGATGTAATCTATATGACAGATGTTGTGTATGTTTTTAGAACAGTATTGAATGTTTGAATGGTAAGTCGAGTTTGTTATATTTAGATTCTCATTTCCTATTTAATATTGGTTTCTTTATTTTTTATTTATTGGAGTTAACGCCGTGTCAACACAATTTTAGGTCATTTTACGGCGTCCAGCGCACCTAACCTAGCTTTCCTGGACTATTGTCTATAACCAGTACTCACCTACCCTTCCACAAGGCCGGAAACTTCTCCATATTATCTAATCAATGGAGGAAAATCAACATTATTGTCAAATGTTCATAGAAGGGTATAACCTCCATGGGTGGGATTCGAACCTGCACCCCCTCGGGCACAAGTATCCAAATCCTGGCGCACTACCAACTGCGCTATTGACCCGGGTTATTGGTTTCTTAGTGTTTTGTATTTTATTGAGGTTTATAAGTGATTTTCAATGACTTATTCAACCCTTATACAGCTATTAGGGATTCATTTTTTTATTGAATTCTCTAAGGTGCTCTGTCTGTTGTGCTGATATTGTACAGTTCTCTGTGGTTTAAAAGGGTTTGTCTTCGTCATGACTGTGTGCATGAAGTTTAAACATAATTTATTTTTCACTATGTAAATAATCTATACTATTAAATTTGCGAGTTTCCTGTTTTGTGGAAGAAACTGTGCAGCTTTGAATAAATCATTTGTTTGTCGCTGGAGCACATATATACCGGCATATCAAGTTGACAATTCTTTTTTGACAAAGCCTCTTGATATTTGCAAAAACTGCCAAAAATCAACAAAAAAATGGTTTTTTAATGTGTCTAAAAATACATAAAACTAAAAATAGACACGTCAAACCAAACTCCCCGCAGCGGTTATCTCCCTTTATCAAATCAATAATTAAGTAGCAAAGCGTGACTTAAGCACTGTGAGGAGTTTGCTAAAGCCCGTGCTTGCACGGGCTCCCATCTAAATAATTTGTACATGTTTTCTTGAGGTCCACATGGAAGATTGGATTTATCCAAATGTGTAGCCTCGTTAAATAAAGTCTTTATTATTATTATTATTATTATTATAGTATCACTGTCTGCCTTGTTCTGTAACCATGTTTAATGACTCCATGTTGTAGAATGAATGATGCCAGACTGTTAATGTAATATTTATAGATTATGTCATATAACTGTACCCCATTGCGACCACTGAAACTATTAAAATAACCCAGTGTCAACATGTTTCTGCATTATTTTCCATTCATTTCCCTGTATTTAATTTTCCTTAGTGGTAAAAGGCTGCTATATCTGGTAACACTTGGGTAATGCCCTGGTGATATGTTTTTTTTCTTAGAATCAATCTAGAACCTTCCACTTTGCAAGTCTTTCTATGCATCATTATGATTGAAAAAAGAGTCGGTCTATTTGTTACTTGGCTCATTATAGTCTTGGCAATCAAACATTTAATAAATCCACTTATTACAGTCCAAGTATTAACTTGTCGATCAAGTGTATTGTAGTATCTAAGTTTAATGATGTTGTTGATCAAGTATATTAAGGATGAGTTATATCTTTATGTTATATAATAGTTACAGTAATGGAAAGTAGTCATGCAGGGTACAGTTGTCTATGTTACATGTTCTACTTGGAAACTTTGAGTTCAATCTTGGCTGCAGCTGGTCATACAATTCTAAGACAATTAGGCAATATAGTAGATTTTCCTCCAGAAAGGGAGTTGGTGGATCCTTGGAAGGAATTAACAAATACTTGCAAAAGAAAAATTGTCAAGGAAACAAAGTTGGTTTTGTGAGCCAGCTCAGCTGCCTAGTATCTGATAAAAGTTTTAATTGATAGTGTGAAATCTAAATAAAAATAAGATACATGAAGTGATAGCATTTTATAGTCTAAGTTTCATGCTAATACATGTTCACAGGCTTTATAGCTATTACCCCTGGTCATTGGGCTACTGGTATCTATCTATCAATCTCCCTTGGCAGTCTTTTTACTCCACTAAGTGCAGCCGGCACTTTGGGGCAACTGAACTAAACCTCACAGATACCCATTTACACCAGGGTGAAGTGAAGCAATCTCAGGTAAATTTCTTGCTCAAGGAAATAACAGTGTCCCTCAGACAGGGTACCAAACCAGAACCTCTGGATCCCTAAGCGCACATCCTACCACTGAACAAACTGCTCCTACTAACAATATAAGTACATTAGTATATTTCTAGGAAGACTTGATATTGGAGTGATGACTCATCAAAGTATCCTCAGTGAATATAATATGATATAAAGTACAAGTTTCTATGTATATAATAGTGTAGAAAGTTAGATCAATAAATATCTTATTGTTATATTTGCTATATAAACTATTGTCAAGTAACAGTCAAGTTACATTAAATAGACCACCTAGGTTATTGCGAAATCGTGTGATTTTTTGACAATTTTTAAGTCAAAATTCTTAATTTTGTACTTACATCCTGCAGTGGGAGTTTGAAGCCTGTGATAAGTCTGTGACAAATGTATGTGGTTAGTTCTGGTCGAAAGTTTCTTTTGTTTAGAATAGATCATCTCTCTATTACATTGTATGTTATATTATGTATAGGATGTGGGAATATCAAATTTATAAGACTTGACTTTGTGCAGACTTAATGATTCTCTGTCATTTTCATTTTTATGTTCGCATTTTAAGTCGATCAGATCTTGGGGTCGGCTGTGCAGTAGACTATTGTACATGATATGAATCTAGTTTCCTCGAAGGGTTGCTGGTTCCAGCTTCATGGGGGCTCACGTTTACTCTTCCATGACTATTTGACCACTATGTTGTTTTTCTTCTATTAATATTGTAATTGGAGAAGTTGTCAGTAAATACTGGTTATAGACAATATTCAAGGTAAGCTAGGTTTGGTGAGCTAGCTGCCACAAAATGCTCATAATTTGTGTTGACAAGGCATTAAATCCAATCAAAAATTCAGATAGAAGGTTTGTGATGTTGACTCTAATCTATGATGAGATGACAAATATAACTGAAACACTTCCTTACATTGTAATCTTGAGAGTATTTGATAATCTCTGAGAGTATTGGATACTATTATTCAAGTCTATTACTTAATCTCTTGTTTTAATTGTTCACACAGATTGTCATTAACTTTTTATATTTACTTCCTGTTTACCATTCAGGGCAGCTTAAGATGTGAACTAACACACAGTGGGGATCAAACCAGCCCTGCGTTTAGTTACCATGAACGTTACAAAACGTTCCGTAATGATACATTCAGAACTCCTCGGCCATTTGTTGCGAATAATCTCGGACATATTAAGACGCTATTTTGAAACTACCTGTGTTAAAGTAAACAAATATATGATCGTTTAGGCATTGAGTGATGTTTCGTTTTTAGTCCGTAAATTTTGAAACATCACTCATTGCCTTAACGATCTCATATTTGTGTATTAGATTAGGTTATTCGCAGCCAATGGCTGAGGAGTTCCAAATGTATCGTTATGTAACGTTCTGTACATAACGTTTTGTGTAATTGAACACGCTACAGGGCTAGACATTAAAGGTTGTACTATGGCCCCTGATATTCTTTATTTGGGTTTTAGGAAAATTGTAACTGCTAGTAAACATTTGACTTGGGCTACTAAAAAATATCTAGCTGATTCAACTGGGCAACCTAAATTAATCTCAAGCCCTGGGGTCAAACTGATTGATTTTTTAGGGGTCTCAAATAAAGATGCCATTATTAATCCCTTTTTAACAGTTTTTTTTTCAAGATATTAAAATTCTTAAAGGGGGTGTGTAGGCCCTCTCGACCCCTCTGCTGTATCCCCATTGCAATGTTACAAATTTGATGACTCATTTTTATAACAAAACTTGATTGTAGCATTACAATATCAAAAACATTAAATTTTCCTGCATCTCTTACTCAGTATTTTCCTTGTATCAAGATTACAGTATTGGGAATTTCTTTTAAATTATCTGGGAACTTCGCATGTATATATATCTGCTGTAAGGCTTAGAATTTGACCTTTAGATTGGTTAAGTTATTGACTTAGATCAGTTCTAGCTCTTCTATTAGATAATGCATGTTTTTGTGATCTGAAAATAAAACTTGTCCAATTACAGGAATATTTCACCAATTTATCTGTCAGTTTCAATAAAGTGAACAATTTATCTTCAAAATTCCCAAATACTGACTTTCTAAGAATTGCCTTGATAAAGATTGTATCTAAGGACTGTAACCTATGCTTTCTTGGTTATATGAAGAAGTGATGATCTTCACAGTCAGCTCATTTGGTAGCACATCTGACTACAAATTCAAGAATTGTTGGTTCCATTTCCAGATAGACCTACAGACAATTTTGTCATGATATATTTCTATGGTGACTCTCCTGTCAATATATGTATCAATTGGAGCAGTTGTCAGTCACTGGTTAGGGTATGTGCTAATAGAACTGGGTACATTATATTTGAATCCAGCGGTCTAGGCTAATTCAGTGACTGTTGAGTTAAAACCATTAATTGCTGGAATATAACTGAAAAATGTTGACATTTGGTGTAAAGCACTCATACATTACATTCATTTATAAAAAGGAATGTTACACAATGTTATAAGATCACATTTATATTTCTTACATTATTTTATCTTACATTATTTTAATAAAATATTTGTTATCTTAATGTCATATGATTTTAAACAGTGATTTTATCTATAGAAAGGTGACATTGTTTTACTTTTATATGTTAATATCTACATGTCTACATGTCTACATTGGTGGATCTGGGAGGAAGGATTATGGGGTGTTAGTTAAAGGGGCGGGATGTCAGCTAAATGGGAATTGCATTAGTTGAAGGGGGTGGGATGTCAGCTAAATGGGTTTGATTTTAGTTGAAGGGATGGGATGTCAGCTAAATGGGAATTGCATTAGTTGAAGGGGTGGGATGTCAGCTAAATGGGTTTGATTTTAGTTGAAGGGATGGGATGTCAGCTAAATGGGAATTGCATTAGTTGAAGGGGTGGGATGTCAGCTAAATGGGAATGACATTAGTTGAAGGAGTGGGGTGTCAGCTAAATGGGAATTGCATTAGTTGAAGAGATGGGGTGTCAGCTAAATGGGAATGACATTAGTTGAAGGGATGGGATGTCAGCTAAATGGGAATGACATTAGTTGAAGGGGTGGGATGTCAGCTAAATGGGAATGACATTAGTTGAAGGAGTGGGGTGTCAGCTAAATGGGAATTGCATTAGTTGAAGAGATGGGGTGTCAGCTAAATGGGAATGACATTAGTTGAAGAGATGGGATGTCAGCTAAATGGGAATTGCATTAGTTGAAGGAGTGGGGTGTCAGCTAAATGGGAATTGCATTAGTTGAAGAGATGGGGTGTCAGCTAAATGGGAATTGCATTAGTTGAAGGAGTGGTGTGTCAGCTAAATGGGAATTGCATTAGTTGAAGAGATGGGGTGTCAGCTAAATAGGAATTGCATTAGTTGAAGAGATGGGGTGTCAGCTAAATGGGAATTGCATTAGTTGAAGAGATGGGATGTCAGCTAAATGGGAATTGCATTAGTTGAAGGAGTGGGGTGTCAGCTAAATGGGAATTGCATTAGTTGAAGAGATGGGGTGTCAGCTAAATGGGAATTGCATTAGTTGAAGGAGTGGTGTGTCAGCTAAATGGGAATTGCATTAGTTGAAGAGATGGGGTGTCAGCTAAATGGGAATTGCATTAGTTGAAGAAGTGGGGTGTCAGCTAAATGGGAATTGCATTAGTTGAAGGGATGGGGTGTCAGCTAAATGGGAATGACATTAGATAAAAGAGTGGGGTGTCAGCTAAATGGGAATGACATTAGATGAAGGAGTGGGGTGTCAGCTAAATGGGAGTTGCATTAGTTGAAGGAGTGGGGTGTCAGCTGTATGGGAGTTGCATTAGTTGAATGAGTGGGGTGTTAACTAAATGGGAGTTGCATTAGTTGAAGGAGTGGGGTGTCAGCTGAATGGGAGTTGCATTAGTTGAATGAGTGGGGTGTTAACTAAATGGGAGTTGCATTAGTTGAAGGAGTGGGGTGTCAGCTAAATGGGAATTGCATTAGTTGAAGACATGGGGTGTCAGCTAAATGGGAATTGCATTAGTTGAAGAGATGGGGTGTCAGCTAAATGGGAATTGCATTAGTTGAAGAGATGGGGTGTCAGCTAAATGGGAATTGCATTAGTTGAAGGAGTGGGGTGTCAGCTAAATGGGAATTGCATTAGTTGAAGAGATGGGGTGTTAACTAAAGAGGTCATGATATTGGTTGAAAGGGGTAGCGTGTCAGCTGAATGGGTTTGATATCAGCTGAAGCAGTTGAAATGCCAGTTATTAAGGGGATGGGGTATAACTGAAGGGGTTTTGGTTTTCAGCTTAAAGAGGTGGGATTGCAACCCATGCCCCCTTGTTATTCTGAAGTTCATATTGAAAATTCAATACTAAAATTAAGAGTTTGATTTTTTTTCTCTTTTCAATCTTCATATTTGTCCATGTTAAAAGATAGTACTAGATCAGTCCGTGAGATTCATGTATAAACAATTAACGATGTCACTTTATAACTCACTTAGATTAATTATCTTAAGCTTCCTTTTAGTTTTTGTTTTGTTACACTACAGTAAGTAAGTATGGATAAACAATAGAAGGTTTCATTGTTAAAACTATCATGTATCAAAAAACCCCAAGTTTCTAAGTTACAGTTAGAGTGTATGTAGAGTGTGTGAAAACATCTCATACATGTGTACAGTGAGTAGAGCTAGTGTTGGTAGCTAGAAGATTGTGAAGTCTGTGTTACTGTGAGAGAGTGTGTTCTAACAGATATATAAATGTATGGTGAGAGAGAAAGTGAAGTCTGTGTCAGGAAACTAGGATAAACTTTACACTGGAATTAAAATTTTCTACATTTTGGAATATTTATAATTGGTAAAGTTTTACATTTTTGTTGCTCATTTTAGTGCAGTGTTTGTTTGTTTTTTTCAATTTTTGTTTCGATGTGTATTTGAATTAGTGCTGGGAATTTGTTACTTAGGTTGAATTTGCTGTTGGAAATTTTGTTTTCTGGTGTTGTTTTTTATTCACAACAAAAGACTTGCTGGGAAAAGTTTAAGGTTCTTGATGAATGTATAGGAGTTGGATTTTGTTTTGGAATAAATATTCATACTGCATGCAGTCATGGCCTGAATGCACTAGCCAGATGCCTGGTCTTACTGACAGTTGATTTGGGCTAGTTAAAAATACTAATCATCTAGTAAGGCTATATGAAATGATGAATCAGGCTAGTTCTTGTGAAAATTGAAGTCAATGACTGTACATGTTGAATGAACTAATCTATATATCAGTTTAATTACTGTATTCATTGTACAACTTGTGGTTAATGATTTGTTAATTAAAGTTGAAAGTATATCAGTAAATTATATCTGATATAAGTGTGTCACCATCAATACTGTGGGTGGGTGTCATCTAGTTATTATTACATATTACATATTGATACAGGATTTATTTTCACTGTGTTGTCATTCACTGATATATTTATTCTTCCTGCTATAGTGGATCTTAATTAGTAAGTACCGTAAAAATCTACAATAAAGACCTGTTTGTTTATTTTAAAATCATGTGACTTTTGATGATTTTTATGTCACGGCACTTACCTGTTCACATTACGGGAAGAAGGATATGTAAGTGGCCAGATAGCTCAGTCCGGAGAGCACTCCCCCTGTAAGCGAGAGGTCCTGGGTTGGAGTCCCGGTCAGGCTGCATATTTTTCTTACCCTGTGACATTTAAGTTCCAAATGCTTGATTTAAAAGAAAAAGGTCTCAATAACAGTGGTTGATATTCACACTAGCTGGACAGCAAAAAACTAGTAACTTTCATTCAGTGGGGCTGGTAAAAAAATATTTTTACTAGTCTGACATGCTTGTGCACAAGATGCTGAGGGCTTGTAAAAATTGTAAAAAAATGTTGGGCAAGTAAAAATTCATTAATTACTAGCCTGACTTGCTTGCTAATTTTATTCTGAATTTCTTAGTTCCAGACCAGACACACAGGCCTCACCCTTACCAAAGGAATAATCAACGGCCTGTTTAAAATAAACCGGATGATGATGATGATGATGATGATGATGATTCTATGACTGCAATAATTAAGACCTGTAATTCCTCTGTTAAGACTATAATAGACTCTGATTGGTCTAATAGTGGATGTCTACTGTATGTTTTGAAGGGTGTTCTTTGATTTTTTAGAAAAATAATATTGTGTTATTTAGTTTATATTTTCCCTAGTACAGAAAGGTCAATTTCTAATTTTCTTGGTTTCTGTTACTTTGTTGGTTTATTTTTACTACAATTTAATGTAGGCATCTGGCATGTAGCACTGGTACATTAATATGTTGCTTACTGACCCGGTAGATTTTTATTTCATTTTGTCAACAATGGATACTGGGAGCTATACTGAAAACTTATTTGTTATCCAATGACAACTACAGCTTAAAATGGGCTTACCTATCAAGGGCTGACCCAGGATTATTTTCCAGTGAAGGGCTTGAGGGTCTTCTGATCAAAACTAAGATTTCCATGCATATTTAACTCTTTAATATTGAGAGATGGAAACCTTGGATGTTTAACTTTCAGGATATTATATTAAATGTTTTTTACTAGCATCTTGTTCATTATACATCAGTTTATTAATTACATGCCAGAGTGATGAGTTCTGTTACATACATTCCTTATTGAGTTCAGAATATTTATGTCATTAATTTCAGAGGTTTTTGGCTAGGTATTTGATTTAGTGTATGAATTTGGTGAACTTGTGGTTTTGTTTGATATAATATATAAATCTCACATAAAATTAAACTATTTTCTTAAGAAGAGGAAATAGGTGAAACCAACTCAATGACTGAACGAACACTAATTGTAACTCTCCTTATTTTCAAATGGAGTTACAATAGTGTTTCGTTCAGCCCTCAAACTATTCTACAGACTAGCCGAGAATTATTCCTCTTTGTAAAGAAGTTGATTTTGGTATTTCATTGTGAAGACATTTGTAATTTAATATCACCAGTCAATAAATGTTTTACAGATCTTAGATTGACCTAGATTCTGTCCATTTCCAACTTAATATCCCCAATGACTATTATTGTATGTACAGTTAAGTTCCACTGTTAATAGGAATCTAAATTAGGTAATAGAGGAACCCTTCTAATATAGGGATCTTTTTCTTCTCATTGAAGTTGGGACTTAAAACATCATCAAAAATTTCCTGATTTTGCAATAACCAGAGTGGTCTTTATAGCCGAACTTAATTAACTGTTTCTGTAGAAAGAAAATTCATAATCAAGGTTCAGTCAGGTGCTCTTTAGAAATTAAACAATAATCCCGGAAACTGTATTATAGTTTGTTGGTTCCACTTAGTCTTGCTGTAACTTTAATGTTAACAGGTGTTGATTCTGTCAGGTTTTCTGCAGCTAGCATATATTTACATCCATAAATTATAACTACCAACCACTTGAGATGATAGTTATAGAACATTGTACCATGTACCATGACTTTACTGAATTCTTTGACTGAGAAAACAAAAATACATTTTAAAAGTTGCTTCCCAGTGAATCCCTTATGTAATATATTTGTTATAGATACAATAATGTTTCTCAACTAATCTTGAAGGTTTAAACTTGTTAATTTCTATAACATACATTTACCCTCAAACCTTTGTAAGTGGTCACTTGCATCAGACAATAAACTGACTTAGTCTCTCGGAGATCATCTCTTTAAATTTAATTTGTGTGATCTATGAGTAAGACCTAAAATATATCTGTATCAAACTGCCACCTGTCTTCAACATTTATTTCTTCATGTTCCAATGTCTGGCTGCAAGAGTCGACACAGATTTGTACCTATATAATATAGATTATAACTCGTGGCGGCGCCTTCATGACGTTGGACTGGTAATCACTGGATGGCCAGCTCCGCGTTGGTTCAAAATCCCATCCAAACCTACCCTGTTGTTTCCTTGAGCAAGAAACTTTATTCCACTAGCTTAGTTCTGAGGGACCAGGAAGTGGACTCGAAAGTGATTAATTTAAGTTGTATAACTTGTTTAACAATCTAGCTAAAATAAATTAGTATACTATTTAATATAGATATAATATACTCTACAGTATCATATGTTTTATTTTACCTAACCTGTAGACTAAATGTGTTGATAGATTTTATTGGTACTATAACAATATCTCTGCCAATTATTGTATTAATGATGTAATGAAGGATGTACAAGGTATGGTTCTTACATCAGTCTAAGTTCACTGGAGGTTGGTCCTGTATCAATGAATGAGTATGATATTTCCTGGTATATCTAGCCATTGTGAACCATATTGAAAATTGGTTTTAGCCAAATATGTTATCCACATTAAATAAAGTCGTTATTATGTTGTTCTAAATAGTCAGTCCCAAAAGACCAATCAGAGATTATGTTTATTTTCATTTGACTTGCAGACTGAATTTTTTTTATCTTATTTTAAATATTTTTGAAGCACTAGCCCAATTTACTATATAATTTATGAATTAGCCTGACATTCATACATTCATGCTTTAGTGTCAGCAGACAAATGGGCAAGTCATGGGCTCAATCCTAGCTTGAACGATGGGCTTTTAATTATTGGATTACTTATGAAGTAAGTTATTTACACCAAGCCCAGTTATCAATTTCGTTTGTCCCAGGCTTAGGGCTAGTGAGTAAAGGTTGATGACTACTTTTATGTTAAAGGGAAAGATAAATATGAACATATTTACTCATTAGTTTGCTTGACGTATTGATTTTGATAATTTAAGATATGATGTAGATTACTTTAATGATAATCATTGATTGTTTCTGATCTAATCTTTACAGTGATTAAATTAAAACTTTATCATATATAACTATTTGATATTAGATTGCTATCTAAATATATCACATACCAGTTACTGTTGACAAGTTCTAACCTGTCAGTACTAACTGCTGTCCTATCTTAGATGTATTGGGGAGTGTGTGGTATCATATGATTGACGTTGGTGGTAAACCATGGAACAGTTCAAAGGAGACTTTATCAAGAATACTGTCTGTTTCCTTATAGGGTTTCTTTACAAAGTTACTTTTTTGGCTTCTAACCTATACTTCATTACTTGATGATATTCAAAATATTTAGAATGTTCAAACTATATAAAACAATGATGATATCTTGTTGTCAATAAATAAAATGTTTGTGGTACAGTATTATAGTTAAGTAAAATCAGGAAATCAGGCAATTCAGCTATAATGGCTGTAACAAGTTATGGTACAGTTTTAGTGGAGTATAGTTAAGTTATCCCCCATTTGACAATCAAACTGTAATGGCTGTGGCAAGTCATAGGTTTGCATGAAAATTTGAAATTACATGTGTATGTTGATTTCCTCTGTGAATATGGGAAGTGTCAGCTTCTTTTAGGAAGCTAGACAGGACAAGTTCTTATCAAAGAATTTTGTTTAGGAAAGTTGGTAAAAAGGTTTATTACCTCAAGTTAGACTTAGGTCTTGTGTTGACCTATCAAAATGTGCACTCTGCAGGCTTGACTGTATATATTAGTGGCAAATATTTCACCATTCTGCTCCTGTATGCTAGGGGTTAAATGTGATTGCTGATTTGACATATTCTATGTAATAGTACAAGACATACATTATGATTGAAGTAAGACAGCAGTAAAGTGGTTGGTGGTGAATATTGATTCTAGAGATGTCCTATCATATTTCCATTCTGATATTCTTACTTATATATTTTGTTGTTATTTGATATGCATGACATATCACTCTAGAGAATTGTTACAAGTTTAGATATATCATATATTATATAGGATGTTATATCATTGATAGTCTGTGGTTACCATGGTAACAGAGATATACAAAACATAAATGGTGATAGTCAGTCTGGTTTTAGTGCATATGGTGAATGAAATATTTGGTTGTTACGCCCATTAAAAGTGAAATGTGTCAGTTATGGTGTCTATGTATCTCTCTATAAATGTTTTAATGTTTTACTTTATGGATGATTCCATTCTCTGTAGACTGTCTGACTCTTAGTGTTTCTTCTGTGACAAATATTTAAGTGCTTTTAATACTTAACTTTATATTTTGTTCCACCAATATAACTTGATACTGTTCCCTTCTTTATAATATAATTAGCTGACTATTTCAATAATAATAATAATAATAATGGTGATAATAATGATGATGATGATGATGATGATGATGAAAATAATAATAATAATAATGATAATGATGATGATGATGATGATGATGATGATGATGATGATGATGATGATGATGATGATGATGATGATGATGATAATGATAATGAAGTACAGAAATTCTGTCAAGTTTTTTGGTAGTAGGTTAAAGCAATGACTAGTTTAGAGGAAATACTTTATTATGGGAATGTTATTATTGTAACATCTAAATGTTATTGTTTTATATATTCTATATATGTTATATATTTAAATGTCAGCATTGTTGAAATATTTCATACATTATTTTACTACACTATTTTACTACTACAATAACATTAGTAATTTCTCTTATAACATAGTATAGTCATATATTTACTGATTATGGTCCTAAACTAAGCATTTAGAACTTAAAAATCATCAAAAAAAATTACATGATTTACGCTGTATTTTCACAAAGTGGTCTTTATTGCGGAATTCTTTATTGTGGAACTTTTCTGTTATAATCAAGAGTATTAATTGCTAAAAAAGCAAATTCCTCCTTTTCCTAATAAGTTTTGCTTTATGGGACCCTTGGGTGCCACATTTTTATATCCTTAGCAAAACTCTTACAATCATAGATAATGATGGAATATCAATAATTTTAACAGGTTTCTAAAGACTATACTACCAATGTATTGGTCAATATTTTCACCTCTTCCAAATTTTTGCTACAAATTGAATCTAGGTTAGTCAAGGATGAAGATCTGTTAACATGAGACCCTGTCAGTACATGGTTTCTTAGATAGATTACATTTATCACCAGTAATGTCAGTGTTGTCAATGAAGTGTTCTAACTAATTTTCTATCTTACAGTTATAATTATATTACTGTTTTAAGTCTCATACTTGTCTATCTTGTGGTATCTTAGTCAATGTAGATTTTTGTTTTCATTTATCAATGTACTGAGACAAAGTGTTAGTTCTAGGAAATAAGTACAAGAATATAATCAATGTTTCATGTTTAAAATGGTAAAATCTCATAGTTAGGGTTCAACACTTACTGTTTTTATCAGGGATACTGAAGGAATCCCTGGTAAGTTATTCAGATTTTCCTCTTTAGCATTAGGGATTCCTCAAATAAAGTGCAAAATCAAGTTAATATAAGCATGGGGCTATTTTTCAAGGAACTTGATGGAATTACCAGCTAACATCAAAAGAGTTCCTCCCAAGTGTTTTGGAACTTTGGAATTTCTGGATACTATTAAAGTCTAAAAACCCCAGGACACTGTTAGGGTCAAACCCAGATCATAGTCAGAACCATATTGACTCCATTATAACATTTCACTAGGCTTCCTATGTTCATATTCATTTGCAAGAAACTATATTTCTAAATTCTAGTGAAACAATTAATGGTATAACCTGTGATTATTATTTGTTTCACTATGTTCCAATAGTTAATGGAGTGGGTGGGGAATAATTGTCAATTTTCTTATAAATCCCTGACTTCATTTAACTAATGTTTTCTAAGACTTCAATTCTACGAGTTTAAAATTCACAGATCTGAGCTTTTCTTCATAAATGATACATTAAACCTTCCAGGGATTCTTCATTATAAAGTATTCAATGTGATGGATATTATGAAACACCGAGCATCTTTGAAATGTTCTATTTTCTTGGTAAATTATTCATCGGATATCCCATGAATCAACTGATTGCATTATGATACAACATGTTGCGTACCGACTTAACTTCCCAATGACTGCTGGGTAATACGAGGATATAATCTAATGCAATAAATTCATAAATAACATAAAATTCCACTTGCAGTAATTGAATTGGCTGTTTGTCAGAAACGTAATCTATAAAAGTGTAATGTAACATGCAACAACTATTACTGTATGATGTACTGAATGAATTCTAAGTCTAAGGTAGTATATTATAGTAGACCTAGAATGTTTTAAATGTTGTCAATAGATTGATTGTTCATTGTTACTTGTTTGTCCTAAGACTTGATGAACTTTCTGACTGTATTACAGGGGTGGATCCAGGATTTTTTTCTAGGGGGATCCGAACTTTTCTAGTGGGGTCTGAACTTTTCTAGGGGGGTACGAACCTCGAACCACAACCACATTAAACACATTTTGCAGAAAAAATGCAACATATTGATAATAAAAGCTACATAACCATTAAATCTATGTTAAGCACCGAGAAAAATTGCTTCATACTACTTAAAAATGACTAACAGGCAAGAAATACACTAATGGACAGGTACATTTTCCAAATTCTAGGGGGGTCCGGACCCCCCTAGACCCCCCCCCCCCCCCGGCTGGATCCACCCATGTATTAATAAGTGTTCTGTTGAAGAAAATATTATACAGTGCCCTCTAAAAGTTCTTGGACAAAATCAAAACTGATTCATCTTTGTTCATAAATATAAAAGAGAAAGAGTCATCTGAGCAAATTTTAAAGTCAGCATTGATCAGTTTATTAACATATGATTTAAACAATGTTACATGAATAAGGTCCAATGATAGTTAATTTACTTGTGTTATGCATAATCATTTTTCCTCAAAATTTCATCTGTCCAAAAACTTTTGGAGGGCACTGTATGTTGTTTCCACTTACTTTCCTGAGAACATTGTGTAACCATGGAGTTGTTTCTGTTCATGTAATATTTATTTTTTGTCTAATATATAACACTGTGAGATATAATTAAGATCATTTTACTGCAGCCAACACACCTAACCTAGCTTTCCTTAAAACCCGGGTTGATAGCGCAGTTTGTAGCGCACCGGGATTTGGAATCTCGTGCCCCAGGGGGTGCGGGTTCGAATCCCACCTGGTGAGGTTATACCCTTCCATTAAAAAATTTGACAATAATGTCGATTTTCCTCCATTGATTAGATAATATGGAGAAGTTTCCGGCCTTGTGGAAGAGTAGGTGAGTACTGGTTATAGACAATGGTCCAGGAAAGCTAGGTTAGGTGCGCTGGACGCCGTAAATGACCTAAATTGGGTTGACATGGTTTTAAATCTAATAAAAAAAAAATAGCTTTCCTGAAACCTTATTTATAACCAGTACTCGGGAAAATTTTAAGTAATTACAAAGAGAGCTTTATGATGATGGTACCTTTTATCTAGAAGATCTGTTGGTGTTGTTCTGGAAATTGTTTGTCTCATAAAAGTATCAACCTAACTTAGCAATTCCATATAACTTACAGTGTTCAAATTTATTTACAAATTTATAACTTTTACTCAAGATACACAAACCATCAATATGTTAAGATCAATTCAGGATGTGTTGGTTAAAGTTTTCAGGACAAGACTTGAAGCTCAGGATTTTTTATACCTGAGGAAGGGTTCTTTTCCTACATAAAAACTATTGTTATCATGAAATTCATGAATTTCAGGGTTTAGAAAATTTTATATGTTCACCCATGAGGTAAATTACTAGCCACCCTGCTACTTCCTTTGCCCTTCTTGTTTTGTACAGTCATGTACTCTTGAAAAATCTATTCAGCCAAGGCTGTGATGTAGCATGTCAGACTTCGAATCGAGATAGCGGGTTCGAAACCCGGTCACGGCAGGTCATACCCTATACATGAGTTGTCGGCCTCGTGGTAGGGTAAGTTAGTACTGGTGATAGAAAAATGTCCAGGAAACCTATAGTAGGAAGAGCTGACCGTCGTGTATTTGACCTATATATGTGTTAATGCGACGTTAAAAAAAAAAAAAATTAAAAATCTATTCAGTACTTTCAGTGCTTTGATTCCTAAATATTTTATTTTCATCATCAAGAATCGTGTTTGTTATACTTGTTGACTTGTGAAGTGTTGTTCATGATAAACATTTATATAAAGTTCCTTATTTGTCGTTTATCTACTTATGTTTTAAATCAATAAGTAGAAAACATGTAGGGTTAAATACTTCGGTTGGAGGAAAAATAATTTGTGGCCAATTAGTGAAATAGAAAACCACATTTTGAAGTATATTATATAAAGTGTGTGAACAACTTCTCTATATTACTATTGCTTGTATATATTATGATATATGATGAAATGTTATTTTTGTGATTGTAAACACTTGAGAACATGTTGTACATGTAGTAGGGTTAATTATCCAATGTAACGACTTGAGTGGCACAACAAGATTTGAAACCCGATTCAATAGCGCAGTTGGTAGCGCGCCGGGATTTGAAATCTCGTGCCCGAGGGGGTGCGGGTTCGAATCCCACCCGGGGAGGTTATACCCTTCCATGAAAATTTGACAATAATGTCGATTTTCCTCCATTGATTAGATAATATGGAGAAGTTTCCGGCCTTGTGGAAGGGTAGGTGAGTACTGGTTATAGACAGTGGTCCAGGAAAGCTAGGTTAGGTGCGCTGGACGCCATGAAATGACCTAAAAAACTGTGTTGATACGGCGTTAACTTCAATAAATAAAATATATAAATAAATAACAACAAGATTTGAACTTTGTTCTTGAGGTATTTCATGCTGGACATAAGCTGTTTTGGTCTTCATTATTTTGATGTCAACTGTTTGGTATAACATTATGGTATTGCATTATGTCTGTACTAGAGCTGGGTACCGCGATTAAAAAACGTACCGTGGTATACCACGGTATTTATAAGATACCACGGTAAATACCACGGTATACCTTAAACTTAACCAATGCGTTGTCTATCTATATATTGGTTAATGAAAATTACAATAAATTGCTAAGAAGTCAAACTGGGTTCAAAGTTAAGCATTAAAACACAGTGCAGTCAATTTTTTGTGAAATATCCCAAAATACTCCTAACAAACTCTTGTATATATTTTAATTCAATAACAATATCCTTTGCTAGCTGAGTCTATGCAAATTTCGCCTACGTGAAACATAAGTGTTGAGTATAGGATGATGATAATAGGCCTACCATGGGTGAAAAATGAAAATAAAAAAACAACTGAAAATCTAGTTTCAATGTACTGAAATGGACAGGTTTTTTTATATAAATCACATTGAGTAACTTATTATCAAAATACTGAAATCAATATTTATACTGAAACT
Organism: Mactra quadrangularis; assembly: GCA_025267735.1. Taxonomy (NCBI): domain Eukaryota; kingdom Metazoa; phylum Mollusca; class Bivalvia; order Venerida; family Mactridae; genus Mactra; species Mactra quadrangularis. Next base: position 43,523,178 of record CM046304.1, on the reverse strand, counting down.
TTCCACCATGTAGTACAAAAACTAAAAGGATTATTCTTTTAAAATACCACGGTATTCCTGATATACCACGGTATCATACCGCAGGATTATTTACCGCGGTAACCGGTATACCGCGGTTACCGCGCAGCTCTAGTCTGTACCATGTTTGTTATGGATCTGTTGTTGAGTTTGAAAGATGGCTGACTGGAGAGAGTTTAGTATATGAGAGTATGGTGCTTGTATGGTCATCATGGCCCTGAATGTTCTGGGATTCATTTTCTACTGTTCACAGTAGTCTTGGTGCTTATAGTTCTGAGATTATCACTATCAATTTCAGTCATTTGATCTTTGATATTACAAGTTTCTGAAGATGTCCTTTGAACTTGTCAGTTCTTTCAATCAAATTAAGCTGCCCAGCAAATCAGTACCCCACAAGTCTCCTGATCTTGGGGTCGTGGGTTTGATACCTGGGTGGAGCATACTGTAGTAGAGATTGGTCATGAAAATATTTTTATGTCTACTGATTCTATGTCATGTGGGGCAGTTGTCAGTCACTGATGAAAGAATTAAAGTAGTAACTGGTTAACAGCTAAAGAAAGAGATTTAGCTTTTACATGAACATGAGTAGGTTGACTGACTGTTGTAATATGAACTAAACAATGTGTTGCTATTGTGTTTTACCCAACAAAAAAAACCAAAACAAAAACAATAATGTAGCCATAGTAACTACTTTAAGCATATTTATTATTCCCAGCATTATAAGGACCAAAGTAGAGAAGTTTCTTATGGTAATTAAAACATATTTCCTGATAGTTTCCTAGAAGAAATTACAAATTGTTTCTCAGAATATAATATTCCATGATTTCTGACTTTGTTCCTAGAATTACCAGAGATTTCATATCCTATGTCTTCCTGTACAGATTAAGTCATTCTAAGAATCCCATGTTACTGTTTAATGATTTAGTTATCAATACTATGATTGTATTGTTCGGAATATTTCTAGACAATTTGACACTTTCGGTGAGGATTTTAGTCACTGTGAAACATAGCAGACTGATGGACAAATCCTGTAAAATATAAAAGAGTATTAAAGGACCAACTGGGCAGAGAGTATTTTGATCTCATTTACTCAATTTTTTATTCATCAAAATATGTAAAATTTACCTTTCCTATAAGAATTGGTTTGGTTGTGTTAAATTTTTTATCATCCCAGGACCTATTGTCTAGTAATTAATTGTTGAATTTGGCAGTGACTGTAATATATGTTTCTTATTATACGCCCGTTTTGAAAAAACGGTCGTATTATGTTATGCTGTTGTCCGTCTGTCCGTCTGTCCGTCCGTGGACAATTGCTTGTCCGGATGATAACTCAAGAAAGGATGAACCTAGGTTCCTCAAATTTTATGTGTTGATAGCCCTTGGGTGGAGGAGGTTCCCTATTGATTTTGAGACCCCAGGGTTAAAGGTCAAGGTCACTGGGACTTAAAATAGGTAAAACTTGTCCGGACAATATCTGAACCACCAATGTACCTAAGTTCACCAAATTTAATGTAAGAGTAGCCCATGTGTCAAAGATGTTCCCTATCGGTTTTGGGGCCCCTGCGTCAAAGGTCAAGGTCACAGTGGCATCATATGGGAAAAAAACTTGTCCTGACAATAACTTAACAACCAATCTACCTAGGATCACCAAATTTTATGTGAGAGAAGCCCATGTGTCAAGGATATTCCCAATCGGTTTTGGGGCCCCTGGGTCAAAGGTCAAGGTCACAGGGACATCAAATTGAAAAACCTTGTCCGGACCATAACTCAACAACGCCTGTACCTAGGTTCACCAAATTTTATGTAAGAGTAGCCCATGTGTCAAAGATGCGCCCTATAGGTTTATGGGGCCCAAGGTTCAAAGGTCAAGGTCACAGGGGCATTATATGGAAAAACTTTGTTTGGACAATAAATGAAACACCAATGTACCTAGGTTCACCAAATTTCATGTGAGAGTAGCCCATGTGTCAAGGATATGCACTATTGATTTTGGGGCCCCTGGGTCAAAGGTCAAGGTCACAGTGGCATCAAATTGAAAAACATTGTCCGAGTAATAACTCACTAATGTCTGTACCTAGGTTCACCAAATTTCATGTGAGAGTAGCCCATGTGTCAAGGATGTACCTTATCAGTTTTGGGAAAACAGGGTTAAGTTTAAATCTTAAACCAGAAGATATCAAATTACCAAGCTGTGACTTCAAATGTTCTATCAATATGTTTATAAAGTCAAAACGGCAAACAATGAAACACTTGTCCAGACAATAACTGAACCACCAATGTACCTAGGTTCTCCAAATTTTATGTGAGGGTAGCCCTTGGGTAAAGGTTATGCCCTATTCGTTTTGGGGTTCCTGGGTCAAAGGTCAAGGTCACAGAGGCATCATATTGAAAATCCTTGTTTGGACAATAACTCAACTACTGTACCTAGGTTCAAAAAATTTTTGTGAAGGTAGCCCTTGTGTCAAGGATGTTCCCAATAGGTTTTTGGACCCCAGACCCAAAGGTCAAGGTCACAGAGGGATCATATGGAAAAACCTTGTCCAGACAATAACTGAACAACCAATGTACCTAGGTTCACTAAATTTGGCGTGAAAGTAGCCCATGTGTCAAGGTTATGCCCTATTGGTTTTGGGGCACCTTGGTCAAAGGTCAAGGTCACAGGGGCATCATATTGAAAAACATTGTCTGGATAATTACTCAACAATGATTGTACCAAAGTTCACCAAATTTCATGTGAGAGTAGCCCATGTGTCAAGGATGTACCTTATCAGTTTTGGGAAAACAGGGTTAAGTTTAAATCGTAAACCAGAAGATATCAAATTACCAAGCTGTGACTTCAAATGTTCTATCAATATGTTTATAAAGTCAAAACGGCAAACAATGAAACACTTGTCCAGACAATAACTGAACCACCAATGTACCTTGGTTCTCCAAATTTTATATGAGGGTAGCCCTTGGGTAAAGGTTATGCCCTATTGGTTTTGGGGCTCCTGGGTCAAAGGTCAAGGTCACAGGGGCATCATATTGAAAATCCTTGTTTGGGCAATAACTCATCAACTACCGTACCTAGATTCACAAAATTTTATGTGAAGGTAGCCCTTTTGTCAAGGATGTTCCCAATAGGTTTTTGGGCCCCAGACCCAAAGGTCAAGGTCACGGAGGCATCATATGGAAAAACCTTGTCCAGACAATAACTGAACAACCAATGTACCTAGGTTCACTAAATTTTATATGAAAGTAGCCCATGTGTCAAGGTTATGCCCTATTGGTTTTGGGGCGCCTTTGTCAAAGGTCAAGGTCACAGGGGCATCACATTGAAAAACATTGTCTGGGTAATTACTCAACAATGACTGTACCTAAGTTCACCTAATTTCATGTGACAGTAGACCATGTGTCAAGGATGTGCCTTATCAGTTTTGGGGAAACAGGGTCAAGTATAAACCTTCAACCAGAAGATATCAAATTACCAAGCAGTGACTTCATATGTTCTATCAATATGTTTATAAAGTCAAAATGGCAAACAATGAAACTTTTGTCCAGGCAATAACTGAACCACCAATTTACCTAGGTTCATTAAAGTCTATGTGAGGGTAGCCCTTGTGTCAAGGATATGCCCTTTTGGTTTTGGGGCTCCTGGGTCAAAGGTCAAGGTCACAGAGGCATCATATTGAAAAACCTTGTTTGGACAATAACTCAACAAGGACTGTACCTAGGTTCATAAAATTTTATGTGAATGTAGCCCTTGTGTTAAGGATGTTCCCAATAGGTTTTGGGGCCCCAGACCCAAAGGTCAAGGTCACAGAGGCATCATATGGAAAAACCTTGTCCAGACAATAACTGAACAACCAATGTACCTAGGTTCACTAATTTTTTTTAGGAGAGTAGCCCATGTGTCATGGTTATGTCCTATTGGTTTTAGGGCCCCTGGGTCAAAGGTCAAGGTCACAGGGGCATCATATTGAAAAACATTGTATGTGTAGTAAATCAACAATGACTGCACTTAAGTTCACCAAATTTCATGTGAGAGTAGCCCATGAGTCAAGGATGTTCCCTATTGATTTTGGGGCCCCTGGGTCAAGTTTAAACCATCATCCAGAAGATATCAAATTACCAAGCAGAGACTTCAAATGTTCAATCAATATGTTAACAAAGTCAAAATGGCAGACCATGGAAATAATGCTATATTTAATAAGTAAAATGAATTTAGTTCACCAAATTTTATGTGAGGGTAGCCCATGTGTTAAGGATGTTCCCAATTGGTTTTGGGTCAAAACTGGGTCAAAGATCTAGGTCACAGGGGCATCATATGGACAATCCTTGTTCGGACAATAACTAAACAATGATTGTACCTAGGTTAACCAAATTTTATGTGGATCAGCCCATTTGTCAAGATGTAATGTGTTGATAGCTCTTTGGTATTTGATGTTCTCTTTTGATTTGGAAACCCCAGGGACAAAAGTCAAGGTCACAGGGACTTAATTCATATTGAAACATTTTCCGGACAGTAACTCAATAATAATTGTACCTACATTGTAGGTTTTCCAAATCTTATTTAAGGGTAGCCTTAATGTCTAGCATATGCCCCTTTGGTTTTAGGTCCCTGTGTTAAAGGTTAAAGTCAAAAGAAAAATCATGAGGAAAAACCTTGTCCAACAACCAACTTTACCTAAGATCACCAAATTTTATGTATCAATACTCTTTGGGTCAAGGGCGAGAACTTTTGGTTCTGAGGCCCCAGGTTCAAAGTCACTGGAAGTTTGTATGGGAAAACTTTGTGTCGGTGATAAATCAACCATGGCTGTACCTAGGTTCTCAAAATCTTTGCTTTGGATAGCCCTCCTGTTAAGAATGGGACCTATTCTGAGATCCTGGGGTCATTGGTCAAGGTCACAGGGACTTTATATGAGATAGAACACAGCATGGACTGCACACGGGCGTATAATGCCCCGCCCAGCGGAGCTCTTGTTGTATAATATGGTGTCAGCATCTCTGTTGTAACTGGAAAACTCATCTTCAGTCAATGACAAAATCCTCCTTAGTATTCCTTGACGTCTTAAATATTGCTTGATGCAACCTGTGGTGACATTATTCCATGATGTACATGCCATTAATGATTTCTGATCAAGTTTACACTACATATAAGACAAAAAGATATAAATTGCTTCTTGATATCATAGGAAAACTAAGTAAACTGGTTAAGAGTGGTTTACGTTACATTCACTATTGTCCTGTCAAGTGTGATGATTTGGGTTGAAGTGTCTTGAAGTAGAGAAATGTAGTGTTTAAAAAGTATTTGAATTTCAGCTGAACACTTGGGTATGAACCAATTGATATAATAAATTAGAATATTTGATATAGAAATTATCTATGATGTTTTCACTGACTTGAGGCTGGGCTGGTCATCTTTGACAACTATAAAATAGATTACCATTGAACCAAAGACCAACTGTTCTTGAACATTCAAAGTTCAGACTTATTCATCCAAGTCAAGCTATGCAAAATAAATTTGAAAATGGTAACCATTGGTAAAGCTATAGTTAACATTTATAATAAAAATATACATTTATTGCCATGGTGTTTATGTTGTTTGTATAGTAAAGTATTTGTTTATATCATTTCAGGTGGTGAACTCAAAGTTTTAAGAAGATCTGGAACTAATGTTGTCAGTAACCATGGTGATTTCAGACATGCTGGTAAGTTAATTACTATTATATTACTGGTTTTTATCACCAACCTTCACCATTCACCTTAATGAATTGTGATGAAGGTCAAGGTCAAATAATCAAGTAACCATGGTGATTTCAGATAATCTTGTTACTTGAAGGATATTTTATATTTCTTATAATAACCTTGACCCTAATGTAATATGATGGAATGTCAAGGTCAGATATGAATTATGACAATTATAGAGACATGTGTGGTACCATGCTTTGATTTTGAGAGCTCCTGCATTGAATTCCAGTTTTACAATTTTATAGTGGCATTTTGACTGCTGTTAGAAGTGATAGTAAAAGTCTAGGGAGATGTTTCAATGGCCAAAAGTTTCTCTTTTTTACTTGTTGCTGTGTTATTATTGTTGATAATGTAATAGTGTTGGTTTTTTTTGTTCATTTATTTGATAGAGCTGAAGTGAAAGTTAAATATTGTAATTTTTACTAAAATAGAATACCCTTAATCTAACCTTTAATTTGAAAAGAGATATAGCCAATGAAATTTCATTCAAAACCATTGACTTGCGAATTTTCAATTGGTCAGTGGTAAACTTATCACACTGCATGTGAATGAGGAAGAATGTTGACATGTTTTGTTTTGACTCAAAGATTTGTAACAATATTGTTATGAAACTGAAAGCTTATTTAAAGTATATAACATGAAAGGTTAAAGTACATGTCTTCTATATATATATATGATAATTTATTATACATGTATATTATATTGTCTGTACTATAGTTGACCTTTACAGTTTGACCTCTATCTTTCTGATGTCAGAGATAATATAGTCTGGACAGTAGATGACCCTCTAGGGGTTAGTTACCGATATGACCCTCTAGGGGTTAGTTAGTGTATAATATAGAAGTATATGTTGGATGGGTATGTCTTATAAAACAGACAATACTACTCATCATTGATGTCAGAGTTGTAAGGAATGAGAATATTTCTAACTTCTAGATGAAGTTTATAAAGTTTTAGAAGAGAAGTGATGATTTACTGTTCTATTTTAGAATACAGTTTGGTACACTATAGCCCATATCTCAAAGTCTCAATGCAATGCAATGCTACTTAACACAATGTAGGCAAAGTCAATACAGTACAGTATAGTACAGTACAGTACCAATGTGTACCAATAAGATATGTTGCAATATTGTACAATTCAAAATGAAATAGGATACAAAGAAATTTACCACACAATCCATCACAGTGCAATACTGTACAATGCAATGCAATTCAAGCCAGTGCAATACAATTTAATGAAATACAATATAATACAATACGATATGATGTGATGCTATACAATACAATACAATGCAATACAATACTATATAATTCAACTTCTGAGCATTTCCTTAATTATAGTTAATATTGTTTAATATGGGTACAATCATATAACTTGTAAACTGTATCATTAACCATGTGACAATGTTGCTTTAAATGTTGAGAGGTTGGCACTGTTTGCCAGACATTCCAAATTGGAGCCCCTAACTTATGTCTTCCATTTAAGCTCTGAATATGGTAACATCAGCAAGTTTTAGAAGAAATCTTTTTTGTCCATTATATCCATCTACTATATTTCCATCTACTTCAATATTTATATTGCTGTAAAAGTTTTCTATTTGTATTTTATATGCTAAATTATTGATCTAAATAATTTCTAGATATATCTGAGTCAGAATGTAGGATTTAGTTAAAAATAATAAGTTTCCTGTCTCCAAGCTGTCAAAGAGTTTTAAGATTCTAGAATGGATCATTCTTTTTAACTAACTCATAATTGATAATGTAATTGAATATTTAATTAAGATCTAGCAATTTTCAAGTCCATTTCTTGGTCCCACTGGACTGACCATACAGAATTGTATTTTTTGCTCATAGAAACAACAATGTGATTTTTGCAAGTTTTTGAACTAATAATTTATTGGTAATAACACAATTATTACTCAAACAATGTTACTGCTTACTTCCATATGTTGCTGTGGTATATCAGGCTTACTTCAATTGTGAATGTCTGGCAACTGCTAATTTCTATTGTTTAGTTTAATTCAATAATCAGTGTCCCATACATTAACCCAGCTGATTTAAATACTCACTACAGTACTTCTGTTTTCACAATTAATAAAAGAAGAAGATATTTGTATTTACGTGGGGAAATATTAAACAATTGGTGAGTATTTAAATCAGTTTGGTAAATGTGTGCACCAATGACAGTTAAATAAAATTTAATAATACAACATAAAAGGTTGTCTCTTAATTGACAGTTGAATTTGGTCAGATTGTCTTTAATTACATAAAGTTTCCTTAACCTCTATATTTGATGAGATAAGAATAAAGTTGAGATATATTTGTTATACCTTTAGGCAACTGTTACAAAAATAAAACTTTAGACATTATAATATCACATAGATAGATTGTTTCTATAGATAACATACAGTTTGACATCTTTCTGGTGGTTAATATTTGATGATTTGTTTTAACAAATTAACTGTCTAGATTTTTAATGTTGAAGTTTAACATCTCTTCAGCTTTGCTGTAATAGCAAGACCTTATGATTGTAGTGGCTGACAGTTTTACTGAACTGTTTCCATGAGAGTGATCACAAATAAAGACTTAAATACATTAACTTCCTAAGTTAAGTCATGAACTCATAACCTTTTTAAGAGTTTCAAGAATTGTTCATTTACATGGCCTGATCAATTTATAAAGCAAGTTCTTATAATTAATCAATGAAGAGATTAACCCAATTTGAGAAATTTTGTTTAATTGTCTTTAACTAGTTCAAGAACTATTCATGAACATTGGTTCATGAACTTACTATGCATGTTGGTTCATGAGTTTATTATGCTTGTAAGTTCATGATTTTGTCATGAACTCATAAAAAATCAGCCAATGTTCATGAATTGAGTAATGAACTCCATGGAACAAGCAATTGTTAATTGACTATTGTACTTTTCATTAAAGCTTATAAAGGCTGTTTGTCAATGACTGTCTTTTACTCAGTGTGAACTTTTAAGTTGATAAGCATATTTTATGTTCAGCATTTGTGATTGAGACTAAAAACATTTTGTAAGGAGAAGTTAGGCAAAGTGGGCTGACTACCATATGATATCCTAAATGTGTGTTGACACTGCACTAAAAAACAAACAAACTTAACCAATTGCAATATGCTACTGATGGATTGAAATAAGTAGAGATTAATTGTGAAGTGAGTTGCTGGGAGTTCTCAATGAGTCAATCTGTCATTATACAATGTAGGAAAGTCAACATTGTAAACCATGCACATGTTGTAATGTTCAAATCTAAAATCTAGAAACATGCAAATTTAACATTAACAATGATAATGTATGACATGAAACTGTAGGATGTTAACTTTCTAATGTGAACAAAAAAATGTCTGAATGTTTCTCTAGTAACATGGTGAGTTGACATGATCTGTTGAATAAAACATGGACAATGTAATGGAATAAATGAGAGAATTTAATGTTTGGTTTTCTGTTGTAAATGCTGCATCAGTAATGAGTAAATATTACAGAATGAGATAACCTCTTATACTACAGAAAAATCAAACTGTAAAACCATTTTGGTTATTGCAAAGTAAAACTTTTTTGTGACAATTTGTAAGTCCCAAATGCCTAATTTGAGAACAAATATCCCTTTACTCAAACCATTCTGCTATTATAACCATTGATTTTAATGGTCTTCATAGTGCAACTTTATTGTTAGACACTAAATCAGCAAGAAATATTATTATGTTAGTTTGTTGTGTCAAATGGATATGCAAAATTTACCAGTATGGTTGTTACTAATGCAGTGTAAACTTTATGCTTGTCTGTGACATTTTACATTGTTACCTTGACTTCAAATTACTTCTAGCTGTTAAAAGTCCTTGAACAATTTCCATGTAGGGTACAAGGGAGATAACTATAGTTTGTGTAATTTTAGAATTATTTCCCTTTGATTTGTTTTATTAGCTTACTACACAACTATTACACTGAATTAATTAGTTCTTACTGTTTGACATGTCTGTTATTTTGTATTAGATTATTTCTAAATCCATACAGAATACTTGATTTTGATTGTTTGAAATAGATTGAACCAATCATCAAGGAACTGTAAGCCACAATTATACTGTAAACTTTTCAGAAGGGTGCCACCATGTCTGAAAGCATGTTACCATTACTGTTGTACTATCAGCTATAATGACATATCTGTTTTAGGTTTGTGAAGTCATCTGGGAATTGAATCATTTTATTACAATAGTATCAGTGACTTCAAGAGCCTGAATCTGTACTTAGAAATAAGTATACCTCACATCACTTTTCCTTGTATGTTTTACTTAAACAGGCTTTAGAAAACAGGCTCTGTGACTTTACAATGTTTATATGATGTCAGGTGATACATTACTTCTGTTACTAAAAATAGAATTTACCACTAGAGACAGTGGATGACAACACTTGCTAGTCATTGCCTTAAGTTCACCAGCCTGCAAAATCTGATTCAAGTTACCGTACTTAACATAGTCAGGCTAGTTGATAATTCCCTCCCTTCAAGATACTGATTTAAATACTTGTCACTGGGTTAATGATTGCTCCACTGACACTTGCATTAAGTTTACTAATACTGCTGTGAATGGATGGAAACTAATCTCAGGTTGACATTACGAGATGTCACCTACTCCTACAGGCTATATTTATAATGATATCATATATTATTTATAACAGAACATTACATCTTATAATTGGATTCTATCCTGATATTACCTGACTGGGATCAGTGTTAAAGACTAGAAGACTACAAACTTAGAGGAGAAATGCTTGCTTATTTCTTTTACTTGTATCTATTTTACACCGTTGACCATTGACAATTGACTGCTAGTTTTATTTTGAAGGAAGGATGTTAACACTTTGTTTCAGGATTTGATAGTTTTCTTGTAAGTTATGTAACCATGTTCTGAGCCAATTATCTGTATATCAACCATGCTGTTAGTGTAAATGGGTCTTTAATGTAAAACTTGCTTCAATGTATTCCTTTAGTTCAAACTAAAACCTGATTTTTATTTGTTTAATGCAGCAGCCTTTATAGAATCTATTACAGTAATATTATCATTTTATATCGTATGCTATATTGATTAGCTAATAACATGGCTGTAATAACAATGTAGCTTTCACATAAAACTTGAGCTTGTCTGTTTTGATCTAATTTCTATTCTGTTAGAACGTAAATAAAACTGAATTGTCATAGTCTAATTTGTTTATCTAGATAATTTTGATTAAAACAACAGAGAAATTGCTCTCTAGAGAAATTATTGAATGTTTTTACAAAATGTTATCAAGGGAAGTAACTCCATGAATGACTAAAAACTTTTCTGTTTAAAGACTACAGAGTTGTCTTTCTTGTTTACATTATAACAAACTTGAATTGAAACTGTTGCATGGAAAATGGGTATAAAACTGTTTTAATAAAAAAACATCTAAAGAGCAAGAAATACATCTTGATTGTTGTCAAAGAATTAAAATAAAAACTGTCAGTTTCAAATAAAGATACTAACATAAAGTTAAACGTAGCAAATAAAATATTTCTTGTTTAAAACAAGAGTTGAAATATTTTTGTCCTGGGGCTTAATGTTGTTTAAACTATGTTGTTTTTTGTGGACAAATGGGTCATGGACGTATTACATGTTAATGTTAGGATGATAGAACATGTTTTATGGTTGTATAACATGTCAGTTGTTGTATAAAATTGTTGTTAGGTTAAAATTGTTACATGTTTATAGTTACCTTGGTGACGCAAATAAAGATTTGTTGCTTTTATAGTTGTTGCTGAATATTTTAAAATTTAGAATTTTTTGTTGTTTTGTTTCATAAAGTTTGATGTTGATCACATCAAAATGCAAAAGGTCATTTTCAAATGCTATTTTGTAGGTTTATGCTTACATAATGGGTTCATTGACTCAGCATAATGGTGTTAATAATGTTGCTCCAGTTAAACCCTTATAACTGTAACTGACTTGATATTGTAGTTTCTTGGATTCATAGGACTCCTTTTGCTTTATTAAAATTCTTTCCTTTGATTGTTTCCCGCGTTAGCTAGTTTCTGCCATTGTTCGTAAAGGTAAGACATGTTTTTGAGGGACTAGGAAATTACTTACCAGACAGTAATTTTCTTTCACAGGTGACATTACACTCAATTATTTGGTTTTCAGTCTAGAAACTGGCTCCTTGTATCAGTCATGACTCTTTCGTTGTCTCATTTTCATATTTCTAACAATAAACTTATCAACTGTCAGTGGTACATACATTAACCCTGCTTATTTAAATGCTGGATATTTGTTTAACATCAGTACATAAATACTAACTACAGTACTTCTGTACTCATTAGTGACAGGTATAGATGTGCCTATTAATACATGGAGATTATCAAACAAATATTGAGTATTTAAATCAGTGGGGTTAATGTAATAAAATTTGCAATCAAGATAAGTGCTTGCTGTTGAAATGTCCTGTTCAAACAACCACTTTTATACAGTAATTTCCTTAGCCTATACTCTCAAGACATGATGTATCTATTTACATGTATTTTATCAATATATAATGTTTGATTGTTATATTATATAATATATATATATATATTTATGACATATTTTATATACAATATAATGTCAGTGTTTTATGACTCATGTCTACATGTATATTTTATACCTGTATTATATTATACTTATATTTTTATACCCCCGCTTCGAAGAAGAGGGGGGTATACTGTTTAACCCTTGTCTGTGCGTGCGTGCGTCCGTCCGTTACGAAATTTCCGTCGCAGTTTTCTCAGCAACTATAACATGCAGCAGCCTAATACTTTGCATATTGCTTCATCCCATAGTCCTATGTGGTGTAAAGCGATTTCATGCTCCTTGCTCATCTACTTCCTGTTTGTCGCATATTTTTAGATTTTGGCGGGGTATCACTAGTGAGCATTAGCTCACAGATTTACTTGTTTTACCTATAGTTTATATGTATATTTCATATGTAACCTTATAAGATCATATAAATGTCTTCCTGGTTGCTTTGATTATAATATTTCAACTTTTTGATCTTTTTGATTTTTGGACTCTATGTTGATTTATAAAGTAGGTTGCACTTGTCAACCAGCTGTATATTTCAATTACCCAAACAAAAGGTTTTCTAGCAGTAACAAGTTGCCTGAACGCAAATATAATTATGTTGTCAGGGGCAATCGGAGGACCTTTAATATTGATCCCTATAATGTCAATGATGTTCATCTTGAAATCAGGACATACATTATTATTGTATCATAGACGCCACAATACTAATCTAAGATACAATGAAACATTTGTGTCTCTGATATCAACTTTGTGTCTCTGACATCTACTGGGCTCCAGTGATATACAATACTTGCATTCATGAAAGTCAACTACTGGTAAACTGAACAGGAAGTTCAACAAACCTGAATATCTCCACTGTTTCACACTCATACACTTCAGTAGTCAGGTGGTAATTGATACTTTAGGTCTAACAACTCCTGTGTGTTTATTGCAACCTGACCATATCTAGCAAATCTTACTGACTGCAGAAGTTTTTTTTCAAAAAAGAATTTTACCTTCAGTAATATTGACAAGAAGAGAAGACCATTGGCAAAAAACATTGGCTCTTTTAGAAATATAAAATGTTTAATTCAAAAGTGCTGAAGGCACAGAATTTGTTCAGATTTGAAAAGTGGAATTAGATTTCTGGCTTCAACAAAACATTTGTTCACAAAGAACAGTTAAGTGATATTAGTTTGATAGGTAGCCTGGATTCCAGGCGATGAAGTATCTTATTTTTAGTAATTCTCCAACTAATTATCTTGAGCCAGTCTACATCCCTATCTAAACTTCATGATAATTCAGACATCTCTCTCAATGCAGTATGATAGAAAATAGACTGGCTACAATATAAGTATAATGTTTTGATGTATAAAATATAAATAAAAAGACAAAGCAAACTAATTATCAGACTAGTAGCTAGTCTCTTTGATAGGTAGACCAGCACTGTTCCAGTTCAAAATACTTTAGACAATCGATCTATAAATACATCAGGTAAACCGGACAGGCAAACACAACTGATTTTTTTCACACAATCGCCACAAGTCAAAGGGGTCATTCTAAAAACAATTCAATAACTACTGCTTAAAAATTATCATTCATGCACATTTATTCTACTGCATTTGTATGTAAAATAAATGAAGTCCACTGTTTAGACATCATTCATAGTCATTTACTACTATCTTTAAACTTTTCCTATAGAACCTTTCTACTTAAGATGATGTAACATCTCTACTGACAACTGGCACAAACGAGGGGTCGTGACTGAATCGTTGATACCACTCTATTACATAAGATGACGTAATCATCACTTCTGAGATGCACAACATAGCAGCGAATATTCTTGCGCTTGAGATACAGTTCGGATTACTTGTGTATTAATGCGCCCGTCATAGCAGACAATCTTTTTGAATTGCTCTATACATATATACTGAGGGACTACTTCTGGATTCGGTAAATTTTCAAAGTGGAAAAGGGTCTGAAATATGGTAAATAAATTTGTTCAGGACTGAAGTCCCGAACAAATAAAAAATATCCTTCCATACCTTTTTCAGATGGTTGCACTAAAGACAAGATTTTTTTCAGTCATAGATCATGATCTATGATGTACTGTAACTAGATGACTTTGACCACCTAGTGAGCGGTTCATATACTCACTGTTATATTTCAGTCTTTGGTATTTTTATTAATTTTTAACACCATAGTTTTGGTATGATTAATCTTATGAGGATTTTATTAATTCAAAGACTTACTGTGTTTTGATACATGTATGTTAGATTTATGATAATAACAAGATGTAAATCTTTAATAAAGGTATAAATTTTTACATGTTACTGTGAAGTTTGAAACAAGTTCTTCCTGCTTTAGATATTCTATTGTTTGATATTAATTTTAGTAATCTTTAATCACAGCTTGACTAGACCATTATAATGAACTGTGTTATTCATTGAGTACTGTCAGAAAGAAAGTTTGAAGATAGTAAGAATTCAAAACTGCCAAATACAAAAAAAGGTATAAACTACATTTGTAAAACTGTTTTGTAGAACAATTTAAGCATTAAAAAGTGTTTAAATTATTAATGGACATAGACGAGCCATCTTTGACAACAAAAAATTGGCAACAATTTATCAAATATAAGAATTTATCTGATATTAATTACAGTGAGAATTGTACCAAATTTTAATTTATGCTGTTTTGGGGATAAAAAGTCACAATCATAAACCTACAACAGTACATTATAGTAGCATTGATATTTGTTTCAATGAATAAAGAAATGTTATTTTAGATAATGATACAAAAATACAACAATATTTATATAGTATATAGTTTCCATGGTAACTAAAACAAATATTTAAATACACTATTTTAACCTTGACTACATTAAATGATGATCATCTACGATAGTTTCACCAATCATTACATTCTGACACAATGATACAACGACCACCTTCCAGTAGCAATTATCATCGTAAATTGAAAATACTCCTGTGGACTTTTTGTATAGAAAGTCAGTGATGGGTTGACGGGTTATAATTATGGTGTCGTTTACATTGTCAACTTTGGTGTACAAAGCTTTGTCCTGCCTCCAGGGGTACATAACTTGAGTGTTGGTCATTTGGTTTAGATGTTATATGTGTTAGGTGTGACTCGCACTGTTGGTGACAATTCATTAAATATTTTGATGGTCATGTGGCCGTTAACTTCTGTTTCTTGAGTCATTTACCTTAGTTTTATGTAGTGTACAATTACTTGATTAAAAAACTGGATTTTATTTTAATTTGATTTCGGATTATGTTTTTATTCAAATTGGATTATTATTGTGTTTGTTTTTGTTTACTGTTTTTTGTGAAACTTTGATTCATTTCACTAGACCTTAGTATGGCAATCGTATCTTAGTTATGAAAATAAAATTAATGTTTCTTAAATGAAGATGTGACTATTTCTAAGTTTTCTACTTAAATTACCTATGGAAACAATGTTTAGATGTTACAGTTCATCTTAGCTTTCTATAATTATTTATGTACTTAGATTATTCATAATTTGTTGTTGTTGTTGTTGTTGTAAATGATCTTAAATAATTTGATTGACTATTACAATGAACAAAATGTAAAATAAAATTATTTCAGACTTAACCTATGTTCCTCATCACCATATAAGTTTATTCTAATTTAATAAAGTTTGATTGTGAAACAAGTTCTTACAACTTGTTACAGCTTGGCCATGGCTTTATGAAGCAATTAGGACCCTAATTTTAGAAAATTTTATCACAATTTCATTAATTGGAGATGATATATCCATAGTTAAAACTTCAAATTTTTGGAAAACAGTATGATTTCAATGAAATTTTCAAAATGGGAAGAGACCAATTAACCTGTTATATAAGGAAAAAGAGCCATGTAGATAAGTATAAGAAAGACTTACATATTATTAAGATATTTGAAAGACTTTCCCACACAATATTCAATAAATTCAAATTTGGATTGCTGTTCTATTAACATATAATAATAACTTATTTATCGCTAAACTGACACTAAAAATGATGAGTATTTTCATGTATATTTTATTTCATTTTTTACTACTAATTATTGCGGTTCATTAAAATTGACGACCAATGTTCTTGGTACAAGTTTGTAACCTTGCGCTCTTTATGTCTCAGATGTCCTTGTAAAACTAAACTTGAGGTTAAAAGTTTAATAAAATAATCAAAGATATCACCTTTAAAAACTGACTGATATTATTATAATAATAATGATTGTATAGATTTGAAATGATTACAAGGTACAAGCTAAGTTAATGATCTGTAAGTTGATATTGCTGAGAGTGATGATCCTTCAGTCCTCCGAGAGAGGACTATGGGTAATTTGTATCATCTAATATAGCGTGGAAGTCATTTGAATCGGCAAAGATAAAGATTTATTTATGTCTTCAAAAAAATACCTAGCAGTCATTTAAAATTGGAAAGAGATATCATTTCTGAATAAGGAAAACCTGCATATGATTAAAACTTCTTTTATTTAACAGTTTTAGTACAGCTACTAAATTAACTAAGGCCACAACAAGTTGATCATTTGTTCTATGGATTTTTCTGGGGAAAAAAATGGGGTGAGTGAGTGAAGAAAAAAATTTTAAAAAGTCTTTATTCACTTGCTTTATATAGCGGTTTGACCAAATTTTTATGAGCGAGCGAGGAAATAAAAATATTTTTTTTTTTTTAAAAACCGTCAAAATTAAGGTGAGAGGGAATCCATAGAACATAATTATGATGAACATGTTGTAGCCTAAATCAGGGTTCGCACTGGTCCTTGAAAGTCCTTGAAATCGATTTTTTCCTTGAAAAGTCCTTAAATTTGATATTTCCTTGAAAAACCCCCAAAAACGTCCTTGAATTTTGCGCAGTGTCCTGGAATTTTTAAAATCTATCCTTGAAAATACCAAAATGCTCAGAAATATATAATATAATAAAAAAATTCCCCGAAAATGTAAAGATCTTGATTTTTTTCGTAAAATTGCGATTGTCGTCGAGTCAATACATTCCGAGATGTATACGCGGTCCCGGGTAACGGGTTCCGGACGTTAAACTTTCGTGACGTCACTAGTAATGGCTGCGCCCACACTGACTGAATGTTTTTGAGTTACGATTAAATATGGGTAAAACGGGGAGGAAATGTTCTTTCCAGCAGTGTTGATTAGTTAAATTCAAATGGATTAAACAAAGTAAGGATCCACACTAGGCTTTATGTCGCTCTTGTTTAAAAGAAATTGACGTTTCGTCGATGGGGGAAAGTGCAATAACATCTCACGCTAAAGTATGAAGCACATTAAAGCAGTGGAAGATACGTCTTCCCTTCAGATTTGGATTAGTCAAACCGGGCTGTTCCTCAACATCAATCATTGACCTTAAAACGTGTGACAGTAACAATAATGTGATTAAAAGTCCACCTTATCCCACTCCACCCTCTCAGTCTGCATCAAATTCATCATGTATTGACAAATTTGTGAGTAGAAAGGAAACCAAAAAAGCTGAAATTATATACAGTCACCATTCATATAAGTCTAACTCAGAAATTGACAAGTTGTTAAGTGTAATGTTCCCTGACAGTGAAATGGCAAAAATGTTTGTTTTTACTGCAACTGTTATATTTCTATTGTATAGGTATTGACTTCAATCTTTGAATATATGTTTGTTATTATCAACCACATCTCATGTGACAAGGTTCATAACTCCTTATACATTTTTTACTCCTGTGACAAATACTTACTAAGTCGAGCATGCTGTCTCCTCTGACAGCTCTTGTTACCTTTAAAATGGGTTTTATAGCTCATATTTTGTACCAAACGTGTCCTTGAAAAACAATAATGTGTCCTTGAATGTCCTGGAAAAGTCCTTAAATTTGAAGATGAAATTTCTGTATGAACCATGTAAATGATAAATTTATATCTAAGTGAACTCATTAATATAATTATATATGTACAATTATTTTAACATCTATTTAAAAATATTTAGTATTAGAAATTTAAATTTATATTGTATATTAACTTCATTAGTTGTAATGGTAGGTCACATGATTATAGACCTTGACATAGACGTACCATGCATTTACATTGTACCAAGTTGGAGTTAAATTGGATCAATTAAATCTCTATTTAAAATGATGAAGCAAATGACAACAGGTTGCCTGTGCCAAATGTACTTAGTTTTATGGTTTTTTACTTAAGACGTCATTGTTTTAATGACATCTTGATGACCTTGAAATGTCCAGGCTCCACTAAATTATAGTTTGTACCTAATGTAGCTGGACATCTATTAATTATAATACAAATTGTCTATTGTCACATAAAGTGTTGGCCAGTCATTTATTTGATTTAATCAAGATAACATTATAGTACATAATGTCATATTGTAGCCACAGGGGGGTTGATATCTCGGGTATATTAACATTCTAGTTATTATCAGTGACATTTTTGACACCAACCATCTTGACACCCTCTGTGTATTGATGTCAATCTGTATATCGTTGCCATGGTAACTTGATCAGTTTAAATTTCTAGGTGATTTACTTATCTTATTTATATTTGATATAGAAACAAAATAAAGTTAAATATTTCAAATTTTTGTAAGTTAGTGAACTTATGTTGAACCTGCAGTGTTTAGATGGAAGGCATGTGTGTTGGTTTGGTACATTTAATTGATGCAGTTTTGGGTAAATGAAGGCTGGAGGGTATTATACTCCATATTTGGAACAGGTTGTTAATGACACAGATTAATAAAAGTCCACACTAATGTTAACATTGCTTGAACTGTAGACTTGTCATTTATTGTTTAAGATAAATGAGTTTTTATCTTATTTTGTTGTAAATGACTGCCCTAGGGTTTACTTTCCATGAATTTAACAACTTCTCCATATATATTACCTTATTTATTGAAGCAAATTCACTCTATTGTAAATTTTCATGATAGGGTATAACCTCCCCTGCTGGGATTCCAACCCAAACCCTCATTTAAATAAGCTAGATTTGAAATCCCAGTGCCCTACCAACTCCTCTACAAACCCAGAGTTGATATTTTATTGATTAGTTCTAAGTAGTATTTGATAGACTTGTTGTTCTCACTGTGAAGATGTTCTTCTATTAAATCTTCTTATAAAAACTTTGACATAAAAAAGATTGATGATGTAAAGGGTCAAGTGGTTTAAAGTATTGAACAATCAATGAAATCTCTACATGATTGTGTCAGGTATCACAAGTCAAGATAATTGACTTAGTTTCTTTGGTCTTGCAATATCTCTGAAATTGTTTTAAAGAAGTGGCCCATACTTTCCACATTTTTTCAGAAATTTAATATTGGGATCGAGGGGGGACACTTAAAAACACTTCAGACTTGAATTTAACAATCCAATCTATTCAGATGTTTAATTATATTGTTACAGATGTCCAAAGTGGGCATGCATACTGAACATTTTAACAGATTAACTTAAATCAGGAATTGGCTACTTCATAAGAATGCATTATATGTATTATATATACAGAAACTTAATTACTATTTCTATTATATATATATGATCACTCCCTTAATCACATAAGACTACCATATTTACACAAGTTTCGGACAAATTTATGTCAACAATTATTGTGAAGATTTGGATTTGTTCGTCGTTTATTTCTTTACCAGTGTTAATCCATTCCTAAAGATGAATTATATGCTGACATTGGCCATAACTCCTTAAAGCTCCTGAGACATGTTGTTAGAAAACCCTTCTTCCTCTGCTGGTCTTTTGTAAGTTTCTGAGTCTGTATGGCACATACCACTGTTTTCAAAACGAGCTTGGGACCAGCTTATTTTTGAGATGTTTAGTAACTTAGACAATATATATTTGTTTTAAGTAATTTTAGCTTATGTGCCAGACATAGAAAAATGTCCCCCTTATTGTCCCCTTATTGTTGTAAGTTTAAATATTTATTCTAACAGTAAGTACACTTATAAGTTACTGTACAAATATTTATTTATTTTCTGTCACATCTCTGGTAATCTGTGACTGTCACATTGTGAGGGGAAAGTTTAAACAAATTAAAACAAGATATCGAATATAATACTGCAGCCAATGTCAATATTGTATTGTTTGTTTGTTAACTTTATGACCTCTCAGATTTCATTTATAGTTGATACTATGTATAATATTACATCATTATTTCAATAATTTAGTTTGTTTAATCTTTATAACCTTTGACCTTTGATTCTACCTGTTGACTCCTAAGATTGTACCATTCTGTATGCAGGGGTGGCTTCATTGAAGTAAAGATTCAAAGGGGTTCATTTGAACTACATTTTTTAAGTCCCAGAAATATTGTTTAATATCAAAATTTGAATAATTTCTTGGAAAAAAGGAATTTTAAACAAAAACAAGAGGAATGGGGGTTTAAACTTTTGACCCAGAGATCCCCCTTTTATTGGAATCCCTCATGGAATGCTGGGTATGTCAGATTATATTCAACAAGTAGTACAGCCATAGACTGACAGATTTAAGATTATATTATAACATTGATCAGGTTCATTGAATTAATTATCAGCCGTCAAATATTTAGTGATCAGTCTAGACAACACCACTGTCATCCTTGTATTGTCAACTATCGTCTTTGTATTGTACTAGAGGTAATACTTCAAGTTCATGTTTGGCAATAATTACAGGTATCATTTTCATTATTTCTCAAAATGCATCAATGAATTTTAATTTTTTGGTTATTATCCACAAAATTTACTTGTTATGAATGTTTCAGCGCAATATAACCTTTCTGTGTTGATGCCCATTAAACCCAAACATTAACAAACTTATGAATGTAAATTCTTGCATCATTTAACTTTTTGTCTGCACATTGAATGTTAAAAAAGTTTAGGACTAGTCCATATGTTCAGGACTTTTTGGACCTGTTAAAGAGTTTATTTCTGAGTAAAAGCATCCAAAAGCATATCAATGGTTGCCTGCAAGACTGTAGTAAGTGTATTGCGTTGAAGAGCAAGTTACTGCAGTCTTGCAGGCAACCCTAGAATTACAATTAAGAATTTTGAAAATTTTGACCTTTGAACCATACATAATATCATTATGTTGTAAGCTCAAAAAAATTGCTGAATTATTTAAATTAACTCCAGTTATTAAATTTATCCAAAAAAATTTGGAGAGCACTGGAGGTTTCAGTTATAGGTTAAATATCTTGTATCAATTACAAACATAAGATAGTCTACTTATCGAGAACAGTTTTAGTTATATGATATGGCTTCTTACTACAATGAAGGTTTGTTCTTTAGGAAACAACTATCACATTGTCTTCTCTTATATTTCATATCAGAGCCAACACCTTGGGTACACACCCCAAAACATCACATCAGTAAAATTGATATGACTTATTCTTGTAAACAGGAAGTAGGCATTTATATGATAAAATTAAATTATTTCCATTGAAAGATGAATTTGGACTGTCTATGCAGCACTTAACATTTTGGAATAGATATTTGAACTTGGAGGATGATGATTAAACTTAACCTTACTGTTCTGTGCAGTTCTATTTTGGACAGTTCTTTTCTGTTAAATTCTATTCTGTGCAATTACTTTCTATCTTGTTCTGTTCTTGTTCTGTTCTTGTTTTGTTCTGTTATTGTTTTATTATGTTCTGTTCTTGTCTTGTTCTGTTCTAAAAAAGTGTTTTATTATTTTCTTGTTTTATTCTGTTCTGTACTGGTCTTGTTCAGTTATTGTTCTGTTTTGTTCTGTAATTGTTTTGTTCTGCTCTTGATTAGTTCTGTTCTTGTTTGTTCTGTTCTGTTATGTTCTAATATACTAAATGAAAATATTGTAATATTTTCTCTTCTATTCTGTTCTATTTTGTTCTATTCTCAATTCCAACGTTTATGTATTGGGTTGTTGTAAGACTCTTATCCAGTAAACATAGTGTAGGGACATAAACCAATATTTCATTTATCAAAAATAACTTGCCATTATTGTCTTAATACTTAACCCCTCAAATTGTCAAACCCTTAATTTACAACTTTACTATCATAGAAATTGACATGTCACCTGTCAATAATGTATTACCATGACAACCAATTAAAAATCTTTATGAATTTATTATACAATAAAATGTAATCAATTATCTAATTAATTAATTAATTAATGACATTTTGTTTCTTTGATGATTTTATTATAATTTTATAACATGCATTTTTATTGTTTCTACATTATGGTCTATATTAAAGTATTGATTGATAAGCTACAGTATATCACAGAGCTTTATAACAATTTATTTATGGACCTGATACATGAAAATATGATGTTAATCTCGAGTTTATAATTCATATCATAAATTTATTTGGATAAATCTTGAGTGGATTGTCTCTTATTGAAGTGTTAAGTGTAATTTTACTGTTGGTGCTTTTTTTTTCTTTGGATTTTGATTTTTTGTTGGAATTATTTATTAATATTTTTTTAAATCAGTTTAGATTGTGAAAACATAGCTGTATGGTATCAGTTCATTATTTCTTGATCTTATCTGAGAATGCAGTAAATCTTTGTATAGTTTATTATATTTGACCAGGGAGAAGGGAAATTACTTTAAATATCCATAATCAGTTAAAAATATCTAAAAATTCCAAAATGTTCAAAAACTTTTGGAGGGCACTGTATTAAAAGATGGCTGTAAGCTTCAGATTATCATTCTAATGAAACTGATGTTTGGACTTTATTTTAAAAAAGATTAAACTGTAGTTATGTTAAGATATGTCTTAATTTGAGTTCTGTTCTGTTCTGTTCTGTCTTAATTTGAGTAATGGATTATCTCTAATACATTGGTGTTATGATTTGGTTGATAAATGTGGATGGATGGCTTCTTGGAATTAGAATCAAGAATTTAAATTTCAGTATTTTTTTACAATAAAACAAATGCTTTTGGTGGATTTATTATATTGGATTTAACAGTGTTATAGTATTACTTACAAATTTCAAAAAAATATGTTAGTTTCTATTTTAGTCATTCAGAAAATCATTTCCTTTAATGTGAAACTAAAGTTAAAATACAATATTTCGAAACAAGGTATTTTAGAAATTCAGGCAAATTTTAAGTACATCTACTGTATATTAAGATTGTAATAAATAAAGACTCTATCAATATATATCAAATGAATTCTTGATATTTATGTTTTAGATAAGAGATTTCCTATTCTCAATAATATAAGAACTTAATAATACGAGTTTGAGGGAAAAACAGCAACAACAACAACAATGTTATAACAATAATGACTCTGATAGTCTGTATTTAAAACAGTTTCCAATAATACAATGTTATGCTGCTTTTACATTATAATTTGTGATGTGTATTTCTTTAACCATATTTGGTATCAAATTCATTCTTTAATGAAATGTAGTAATACGAAAATCTTAAAACATTAAAAATTCACAAGAGATTGAAGTTACAAGTAATGTATTCTAATTCTTTGACAAATTATGGCATAAGTATACTTATCAGAAAAAAAAACAGCATTATAATTTGATACCACATATGGAATACAAAATACACATTATAATGATTGGTTTGTCAACAGCTAGATTTAGCCTGTACCCTTGATTTAGCTTGATTGACTGACTGCTGGATCAGTATTGATTGTTTAAAATCAGTTAACAGATTGAGTTAGTTGTTTCTGTTTCAATCTAGTGATATATAGGACTTGAGGTATCTGACCACACTTGTTGTTCATGATTTTATCAGAGATTGAGTCTACTGGTTGTACTAATTGTCTGTTAGTTTCTACATCTGATAATGTTGTCTTTATTTTGTTCTGCAGTTTGTATCTTGAAGGGAGTAATAGAAAATAATCTGACAAAAAATATTTATAGATAATTTGATCTTAGACTGATATGAACATTTTATGATTTTATGATCTCAATTAATTGTTGATTTGTTTTGTTCATAGAAACAAGAAATAAGACAGGTGATTGTTATCGTAGATAATTAATTATCAATTATAAAACAATATAAAGGTTTATATGAAGGGGACAGGATGATGTCAGTGTGATATGTTATGATTTACGATGAAATAAAATGTGAACTATCAATCATAGATCATTATAAAATACTTGTTTTTATTGTGTTGATGAAACAAAAACATCAATAGTGTTTGAAAAATATATTTGTAAATATTTTAGTGTAAGGAGAATTGTGTTGAATTGAAGTGAATTTATGAACAATATTATTTTATTAGTGAAAATATCTTGTGGATTGATATATTGAATGACTGAATTTGTGATAAAAAAGAATTATAGTTAAAATTAGCGGAGATAAGTTCTAATATAAGAAACAATGAGGACTATAACAAATGGACCTAGATATTTATATCTACCTGGTGCTAAAGGAAAATTTCTACATATTTATAGAAGTAAGGCGATACCTTATAGTGAGGAAAATAAAAGTAAGTTTTCATTAGGTCTTCATTCTGTGGATTGACATACTTGTTTGGTCTCTGAGGAGGCAGTTGTTACTTTAACACACTAGCCCATTTAGCCAGAGACTTGTGAACATTCTGGCTTGTTACTTACTGTACCTTATGCTGTTTGGGCTAGTTAATAATTTTGCCCTTCACTATATATCACAAATTGGGCTAGTGTTCATGAAATTCTATGAAAGAGGACGGGAATGTGGGGCACATTTTTCATGTTGTGATTGGGTTGATGATTGGTATTTTAATCTACTTTCAAAATTTTAAAAATCCCCCAAAAATATGGCTTGGTAAGATTGCAATGGTTTATGACCAAAAATGTTTATTGTCATGTTAAAGCCAAAAAATGAATTCATTGATATTTGACTCCATGTTAGCAACCAATTAAAAAAATATATTTAACAAATATGGTTTATAAAGTCTTCATTCCTTTTATGGTAGTATTAAACAGTGAAAAACTGAAACACGATTGAATTTCAACATAATTATTACTCAGTGACAATTAAATATGATAGAATACTCCTTTAATTCTTTTACCCAACTAATGGTATTTCGCAGGCTTGGCACAAAATGGTTGTAACTCAATTTATTAAAAGAGTGAGTTATGACTGTTTTGTGCTTAAACGCCACCTTATATATACTTTTTTACTTCAATACCCAGCCTTATTATTCATGGTAATTAAATTTAACAAAAGTGCAGCCATTCAACTTGTGAATCATTGTAATTATTATGAAATTACTTTTATCAATGATATTATTTTCACTATAACTCTATACTACGCCAGCCTGTTCAGTCATTTTGTAAATATTTTCATTTTTTTCTAGTCACGAATTTTGCGGTCAATATTTTTGTTGTTATTATTATGTAAACCACACAGTATTATTTCTCACAGTGTAAACAAATTGAGATGTTACAAAGGATTGTTTACAAATATTTTATCTTTCAATATGTCAATATTATCCTTCTCTTAAAGTTTAACTCAGTATTCCATTGATAAACCTTCAAACTAGCGCTGTATTTGACTCTAAAGATTTACATTGATTAAAAACTTAGTTCGGCCATCGGATCCTTATTAACTTTATAATTTTCTATTTCAACATCGTAGTGTCAAGGTATGGAGATATTCTAATTACATTTATTTCTAGTTTTGTAGTAAAAAATGGGTTTAAAATTTCCTGTTTTTGTTGTAATGAGGGTTGTTTATAAAGTTATATGATCGTATACTGACGTGTTATATTACAAGTTATAATGATTGTAGCTACACAGGATGTGATATGTTGTAGAAACGTTGGATGTTAAACAATGAGTCTGATTTAATGTAAGGTTACATTTTTGTATTTATTTGAAAGGTGAAAATTCTCTGAATTACTGAAGTTTTTTTTATCAGTTTTGTTTTCACTTATTATGCTGGTATTTAAGTATGTATAAGAGTAAAATATTTTGTTTTTGAAGTTGAATTTTACCTGTTTTAAAAGTGAGTTATTTTTTACTTTTAAAAAGAATTTTAAAATTATTTTGGAAGGTTTGTGTATGGATTAAACATCAGGAGATTCCTGTTGTTGAAGTTTTTGTTTCCATCAAATCTCATGGATATTTAACAGTGATCTAATATTTCAAGTGTTAACTGAATTTTTGCTGTATTGTTAAGTTTCTTGTACAACTATATATATATTGGACTGCATTGGTTAAGTTTTAGAATTTAGGGATTGTCATATGTCACATTGGGCACAAACAAGGGTAAGACAAAATCTCCCTAACCTGTCAGTGGGATTTTGTCCCATCTTTACACTCATTAGAAATCTGGCATTCTGTATCATGTAATATTCAGGTCGCACTCATTATAATTATTTATAATATTGTATCATTTCAGACATACCTTCGATGACTAGAAAAGATTTTCCACAACACAATGGACACGGAGAATATTTTAATTCAAGGTCGACAGTTAACGTCAATAAAGGGCGCCCTAAATCAGCCATTATTGTAACTCGTAGCCAATCATTTAACGGTATGGCTAATCAACATGTGATGGGAGTGAGACGTGATGGACCGCAGGCCATGGTTCTCGGAGATTCATTTCGACATCATCGAGGACCACCTATGCCGGCATCTAGAGCAAGTCCAGGGTCTCGAGGGGCTGTTGGGTTTAGTTTTAAGAAGTCCCCAAAAGTTCCTAAAGTACCGAGACCTAACAGAGCATTATTGATGTTTCAAAGTGTGAAACGTGGAATCAGGTATGAATACTAGGTTATTTGTTAGTTGCAGGCTGGGTTATATTCTTGGAACTGTCTTTTGCTGGTCTGGTGTCTGCTACATTGTTCATTCTTGTGAAATAAGTTTTTAGAACTTGTTTAAGCTTATCTTTAGACTTCTGATAAGAAAATAATGGCTCTTACTCAGAAAATCACCAAGATGCAGTCTTGTTAAGTTAAAAGGTCAACTTTGTATGTAATATCTAAACATTACTAGGTTTAATGTTTTAAAGAGTGAATGTGACATGTTACTAGAGGTGAAACGATTAATCGCGGTTCACAAAGAATCGCGATTTTTAACGCTCGATTCGGTTCGGTTTGATTCGATTCGGAAGAGGCAGTTTCGATTCGATTCTTTTTTTAAATACTGTCTTTTTCAGTAGTTTTGTGAGTTGAATGAAACGCCCCTTTTCGGTTAAAATAAGCATTTTTTATTGTAAACTTAAATAGTGTACCCTTATTGACCGACGATTGTTAATCCAGATAAAAGTTGTAAAAAGTGAGACTGCCTGCTGCAATTATACATGTTAATTACACGTACATGTCAATTAGACCTTATTGTCGGTCACACGCTGGGAGATTAACTCGCTGGCAGAAAATCGATAATGGAGTCGTCGAGTTAGTTAACACGCTTGATATCATTCATATATACCTAAGACTGGTACCTAGAGAGAATATAGTGATAAAGGGGCAACCAAGATATAACCAGTCGATTTAGTTTTACACGATCGGCAATATTGGGGGATTTTTCTTAAGAAAAACAAATTAAACTTTTCACATCGTCGTTTCCTGAAGCATCATTTGTTAAATCAAGATGAAAACATTGAAAACAATAAGTTTTTTAATCACAAAAGATGTTTCATATGAAATTGCTATCTAGTGTGGGTCGCGAAAATGAATGACATAACGCCGAAATGGTTGAAGCGATTTCGTTCCCTATGGTACAAAATTAAATCAAGCATGATAAAGTAATTTAGAGATAAACTGTAAACTTAATTGTTTGTTTTGACGTTATTTACGTTTATTTTCGGGAAAATCCTCTTTGTTTTTCTTAACTATTAAAATCGGGCAAAACGTGGTTGGTTAGATTTTATTTACTATAAATTGGAAATGAAATCTATGAAATGTCCGAAGACAATTGTATATTTTCACTAATACGTTCATTTAAGCCCAAAAATAATTTTATTTTGAAATAAACATTAGTGTAAGAAAGTTATAAATATAGATCTAGAGTTGATAAAAATTAATTTAACATTTATGATGTGATGAGAATTATTTTAAATCATGCCAGAGCCAAAAGAAAATATTTTGAAACAAACTAAATTAAGCTGGTCATAGTGATCTACATTTGCTGAATGCTTGCAATTTTTTATTGTCTAAGCGTAACCTTAACTAGTCATTAATTATGGCATTGATGCACTGATGAATAATTTTATTTTGATAATGACTTGAGTCATATACTGTTTACAAGTACGTACATGTAGGTAAGGAGAAATAAACAATTTGTCCATGGGCATTACTTTTCATTAAAAAGTTGGAAATAATACGATTTGTCATTTATATATGCTAAAATGCAGTAAAATATTTTTAACTATTCAAGCTCTAATACCTGTAAAATGGGTATTATTAAAGAATTAGAATTAGAATTTTTCGTCTTCCGGGAGGGAGGTCCCTCAGATAAAAATGCACTGTTCTTAAATATATATATATTTATGTTCTATTGTCTTTGGGTTGTATCTCTCTCTTAATTCTTTTTATAATTTATTTTTTGTTATGTCCTATATAATTCCAGTAGAAAATCAAATTGAATCGAAAAATTGAATCGTTTGATGAAAAATCGAAATCGAATGGAATCGAAAATTTTTGAATCGTTTCACCTCTACATGTTACCATATTAGACTGGTAATCATTTGAGCAGATCTGCATTGGTTTGAATTACGTGTAAAAACCTACTTTGTTGTTTCCTTGAGCAAGGAATTTTATCCTTATTGTTCAGTTCTGAGTGACCAGGAAGGAAATTTTGACTAACCTAAGTTGTAATAGCTTGTTTCACAAACAACTTTTATATTTTAGAAAATATTTGACTGTAAGTCTTCTTACCTTTTACATCTTCTGTTTAACTCATAAAAAAGAGTGAGTTACAACTATTTTGCACTAGGCCCACAAAATTTACTATAATATGTACATATGTTTGTTGTTTACAGAGAGTTTATTGAAGCAACAAAAGAAGATATAGATCAATTATTACATCGAGAAACTGATGGTACATCTACAGCACAGGTATGTCTCTTGTAATAGTGTGCTGTCATTTTATATATCATACCTCTTTATATAGTTCAGATTTAGTAACTTGTTCCTATGAATACATTCAACCTATGGTCCATGACAATATCTAAGTAGAATTCCCTGGATTGTCATGATGTAGCAGAGGTATAATAAGACACTTGTACTCCCTTGCCTTCAAGCTAGCTTTTGTGGTGACGTAGTAGAGTGTCCGCTTAAGACGCGAGAGGTCATGGGTTCGAACAATGAATTTTTATTGGGTTACATTGACATGACATTTTCCAGTGTCTTGAAATGCAATTGTACATAGTGACTGTAATGTCTTGATGACGAGGCTGTCATTTATCCAGAATTCTGGATGACATGTATCTAGGTTTAGTCTGTGACTGTTTGACTGAGTTGTTTTCATTTATGTAATATTTTTGAAACTGCAGCTCACATATTTAGAGTTTCTGATTTCAGTCAAATGACATTCCTGTGATAGGTCTAAAATCCAACTTATAAGTCTGCTGAGTCTTAAAGGCATTACATGATGTTATAACATATATATGAAACCTTAACAACACAAAAACATTTATTTATAGGTTTCATATGTTTTATTAATAAACAAGGGAAGTCTTTCTATTTGTATTATATTTAGAAATATTGCTATGTATTCATAGGAGCATGTTCATAAATTTGGACAAGATGTGTTTTTTGAATGGCTGCAAATGTTTGCACTTGAAGGGTGTGGTTTCTTATACATGATAGTATAAAAGCATTTTGTGTTTTGTAAATGGTCAATTCATTGAAGTGGACTTTTATGAAGCTTTGTATTTGATCTATCTTTGCTTGAATTTGTCATGGGGTTACAATGAATGAAACTATTGGGTTAAGATTGTTTTTAAAATTTTTAATTTTTGCTCATGTAAGTTTTTTTCATAATGAATGTTTTGGTAATTATTACAAATAAGTTTTATTTAAATCAATGAACAAAGTCCTTTGCCCTGAAGGTCTGTTGCTTAGAAAAAATTAGTAACAGGTGGGTAGGGGTTAATTTTTATTTTAAAAAATAGACAACTTGACTGACTGAACTTTGTTGGCATCAAATGGCCTATAGTAGATGTTTTTTGTGAACAGTGTTTATTTAAAGCAGAGTAGTATTAATTATATTAAATTGATGTACCGGGTAATTGAATAAGATTTTGAAAGTTTGATATAATTATGTTGTATATATTTTTTCTCATACATTTTAATAGATTTTTTATTTGATTTCATATTATTTACTAGTTTTGTAAGTTGTTAATTACAAAGCGTTAAGTTATTTATTATTTACTTATCAAAGTACAAAGTTAAAAACATCATTTTGAAGCATTTATTTGTATGAAATTAATCATTTCTTTTCTATGAAATTGATTATTCATAAATCAGAAATATGATGAAAATTGAAAAATCAATTATTTTTCGATATCAAAATGATTGAAAACAGATTTTATTATATTTTACATTATTTTTAGGGAAAATTACATGAAACGGACAAGGTAATATTGACATGTTGAAATTGATGAAAGTTTTAGTTGAATTGATGTAAAATCTGTAGTTTTTGCATGAAGTTTATTTTTGTGTGTGCTTGCAAGTTATGGTGTGGTAATTTAATTATGTTCGTTTTTATTCTTTTCATTTGTTTTTGTGTGCATTATGTGCTTGTCAAATGTACTTTATGTTTGGTAAAATGTGGGATTTAAACTTGGGTTTTAAATTGGTGTATGATACAGCCTGTGTATGCTTTGTTTTATTGTACTAAAATATAGCTTTGTTTTGCTGAATTTTATGTTGCTTTATTATTAGTTTGCTTGAGTGGTTTTTGGTGTTGTTACTGTTTGTAGAATATACATTTTGAAATTAGAACATAACAATCAAGTCTACCAGTACTTGCTGTTGCCTATACAAGTAACCATTTCACCATGAGTAACTAATATTTCTCTTCTAGAAATAATTTTAATATTTGATGGATTTTTCAAAAACGTATATTAATGAAGTTTGGGGCATGGTATAAAATATTAACATTTTTGTGTCTTTGATGTTTTCATTGTTTTATTTTCATTTTGAACATGTAGTTACTTCAGAAGACTTTGTCTTATACATGTTTTAAATTTCCTACTATTACTGGTGTATTTTATTATTGTTATTAAAACTTCAAAAAGTGTTGTTTCAAAATGGAAGACATTTCTTTATCACCCACAAGACAAAGGATCTAAATTTTATAATATAAATGGCTTAGTTTGCACCAACAATACAAAAAGCTATACATTTATACAATTCTCTCACATGGACTGAGATCAATACAAGACAATTGTTTATATAATCTGATTGTAAAGTCTTATAGAACCCAGAGAAAACAACATCATTTATCAACTTATAATACAAACCTCTGACATATTACTGTATTAACATAGTAGATTGTATATTAATATATATGAGAAGAGACAGTGATTTAAAATCCTTGGTATTATACATCAATATATTGTACAAGTTGAAATGTTTGCCAGGTCCAAGTACTGTAAGGTTAAAATTCAGGATTTGTTGTCTCTGCAGGGCTTTTTCAGTATTTGGGGAAGGGGTCAAGGGCTTTTTGTATTAGAAACTTTGGGGAAATTTATCGCAATTTCATAGATAGGAGAACAAAAATCCAAGGTAAACTGCAATTTTTTGGAAAACCGCATGATTTTAAAGAAATTTTTGGAGGGGAAGGCATAACTTTACACCTAGTATGTAAGATGAAGAATAGAAAAATATTTTCTTGTTTGAGATATTTGTTTGAACTTGATGTCATAGTAACAATAGAATTACTGTCTATATATTGTAATAATGTCTTAATATTGTAATGGTGTTTTAGAATAAAGACCTTTTTATTAAACAGACAACAATTAATTGACTATGATAGATTGATATAAAATACAAACACCTTCTGTGTCAGTTGTATTGATGCAAATATTGTAAAACCTGGTCACTAACGGTACCTTGGTAAAAACTAACATTTATTATCAATTTATAGGGGGTTTGACACTAACTGTGTGTCCGACATAAACAGTCCTGAGGATCCAAAAAACTTTGGAGGTATCCAAGTAATGATAAGTTAGATATTCCATCAGGATGCCTCTAAATTGTCCAGTTTATACTCAAAGTTGAGTTCCCATTAAATGTATATCACTATTTGTGATTGCAAAAGTTTTGTCTAATGATTGGGGAAATCCCTAATGTTAAGGAGGAACCTCTGAAAAACTGACTTGGACTCCCTCTTGGTCCCTGGTAAATACAGTTAGTGTCGTACCCAAACTTCTATCTGAGTAATTTACCTCATATGTATGTATAATGTTTTAGGTCAGAGCTGTGCTGGCTGTCTTTGATTAAATTGTATGAAGCATTGTGAATATACTATTATATGTTATCTTTTATTTATTTTTATAGCAATTGAAGTCAGCTGAAAGATATTTGAAGAGACTGGAGTTTCATTTAGCAAAGGTTTGTCTTTATATATATATATATAATAACAGGGTCCTCTGAAATATCTTGAACAAATGAAAATTGAAGAAGACAGATCATGTAATATCAATATTTTACCATATCATAAAATTAGTTGATCTTTAAGTTATGCAATCATCATTTACAATTGTAACTTCTAGATATGTAGACATTTCATACCACTTTTAAATCCTCACACCAACTCAACATGAACTAGAATGAATGGATTTACCACTCTGATAGTTTGTCTGTCTGTGGTAGACATTGCATACATTTTAAGTTTGCTCATACATGTATTTCAAGTTTTCACTAGTATCTATAAATGTTGAAATTTTGTTTCAAAAGTTATATAAACTAATATTTTTTTGTTTTATTGTATTACAGTTAGATGAATTACATGAATATTATTTACTTCAACAACAGTTAAGAGAAGGTAAGAGATGACGTTTCTGGGAAATTTTCTAATTTTAGCCTATAACTTTCTATAGCAGCCTACAAAATTAGTGGAGGACCAGTTGCCCTGGGGACAATTACTTTTAAGTTCCGGCAACCAAAAATTTGTTGTGTGTTGTGGGCAACCAAGATAACTAACAAACAAGATATTGTGCTTGCTACTACAATGACTTGTTCAGGCAACCACTTTCAATTCCTAATTTGGTAGACTGCTATCGTGAAGATATGATATGGTCTGTGACATGCATTAACTTTAATTACATTATCACTCATGTTATTTTTTCTGGTAATTTTTCTATAGCAGAATGGCAGTGGGTTCATCTGCCATTTTTCCTCTCCGTGCCCTGCCCCCTTTTGTCTGCCTTCTTTTTCTTTTCTGACTTCTAAAATAATCTCTTATTTTTCATTTTAAATCAAAATTATAGTTTTATAATACAAAAAACTATTATTGGATAATGAACTTGAATTGACCTATTCAGTATTGGTTGAATAATGAAGTGCTATGTGTTTGAACCTGTTGCTTGGTAAACTTGAAAAATTCTCAAAATTCATCAACTTGTCATGTCAGTAATTTTACCCCAGCCAACATTTCACAAAAATATCCAATAAGTGTTAAATAGTTCACATTCTTTTATTATAAACAACATTCAAGTAATCTTATTTATCAACTTTTAACCCTTGGTGATAAAAAACCTCCACCTTACTGTTTAGTGAAACCATGATATCATAAACCTCTGCCATACATGTCAAATATGGTAAAAGCCTATACCATATGGTCTAAAATATGGTTTAGTTGGGTAGTTCCCTTTACATGTGTGATCCTATACAATACCTGTACAATATGGATGAAAATACCTTTTTAGGGGTCATGAAGTTTAAATAGGGGTCAAAATACTTGTAGTATTATCTGATAAAAAATGATTGGTTACTGCAGGGTTTTCTATAGAAACCCTTGACAGAAAAAATAACAATCTCCTTAAGTTGATTGATGGTCAGAGTTCATGTTGAGTAGTTGACACAAGAATATCTTATGTGAATGTATTCTGTTTTCACTTAAGATGTTTTTGCTCTAAATCCACAAAATTTCATTAGTTGATAACAACATTGTACAGATATATGAAAAAAGGAATTTTGGTCATTGTTAAAAGTAATGATCTCATTGTTTATGAAAGTTAAAATTTTGAAATATTGAAATGACCTTGATTGTTTGTATCAGATAACTTACATATAGTGGTAGAAATGTTTGATGTACAGCAAGATTTATAGATATTGGATAAGTTTTTGATATCAATGAAGGAAATAGTTCCTTCAAGGTGATGTGTCCTGTGATTTATAACTTCATAGTTAAGTCGTACAACTGCTATGGTTACAATCATTATCCTCTCATGCAATAACCCAATTTGTCATGTTATATATTGAAGGGCAAAATTTTCAGCAGGCCAAATATATGAAATTTTTCACTAGTCCCAGTTTTTGAGCTTGTGTGTTAAGGTGAGGACTGTGGTAAAAGAGTAACAAAATGATCTAAGCTCAACTTAAAATAGAATCCTTTCTCAGTCAAATGAAATTGTGCTTCATCACTCACAGTAAATTGCTTCATTCTCATTATCAATTATATTAGCAATAATAATTGTTCTAAAGCTCAACAGTTAAGTTCAATCATGCCTCTTTTCTCTCCTTCCTGTCCCTATTTGCTCTTCCCAGTGTAGGAATAGTTACTTAAAAACTTGCATTCAGTTGATTATACCAACACCTATTTCTATGACTTTCTGTTCTTTTTAGTGTTCAAAAAAAGCTTTCCTGTCCTTTTTCTGAGTTTAAGAAACAATCACTAAAGTAATCATTTATTATACCCCCCGCTTCGAAGAAGAGGGGGGTATACTGTTTTACCCTTGTCCGTCCGTCCGTCCGTCCGTTACAAAATTTCCGTCACAGTTTTCTCAGCAACTATATCATGCAGCAGCCTATATATTTTGCATATTGCTTCATCCCATAGTCCCATGTGGTGTAAAGCGATTTCATGCTCCTTGCTCATCTACTTCCTGTTTGTCGCATATTTTTAGATTTTGGCAGGGGTATCACTAGTGAGCATTAGTTCACAGATTTACTTGTTAATAAAAAGATAATATTTACTTTCAGGTGTACGGACGATGCACAGAGCTTATGTTACTTCACCTGGTAATCAGAAAACTACATTATCTAATGTTAAATATGGATATAAAGAATGTACACAAAATATGTGTAATATAGAGGCCCAATTAGAGGCTATGATGGGAACATTTAATTGTAAATTAAAAGGTAGGTTTCTGAGCCTTTTTATACAAGGGAGATAACTAAGCATGCTTATTTGAATTTTCATGTTTATCTCCCTTGATTAAACTAGTCCATTTTATGGCTTGTCCTTTTATGTTGCGATCAATGTTCTATTAATTCTAATTTGATCAAGAATGAGAAATTAAAAATTGGAACTACATGAGTTTTTTTCAATATAAGCGAGAATCGTTTTTAACTGAATTTTAATCAGCGCACATACAAGACTTCTTTACACAACTAATTCATACATAGAACTTCTTGTAGATCAAAGTATATTCAATAGATGTTTCACTTCAATTAAATAGCAGTATGTAAGGGAGACAACTTCATTGATTTCTGTCATTTATAGAAAGAATTATCTCCCTTTATCCCTATTTGACTACCATTAATGATTGATTGTATTATTTAAGGAATGGCTGGCTTTGCTAGATTATGTCCGGGTGATGTATTTGAAGTTACAGTAAGACATGGTACCCAGAAATGGAAGACTAAAGGACGTATAGAGAAAACAGGGAACCAGAAATGGGATGTCCCAGAATTCAATTTTAAAGCTGTTGTTGGTGATATATTTAATATTAAGGTAATAAAAATAAAGACTTTATTTTTAAGAGGCTACACTATTGGATAAATCCAATCTTACATGTAGGCCTCTATTAAACACAATCATTACAAAGTATATACATTGTAAAATATTTACATAATGATGAATGGATTTGAAAGCATTTGAAAATAAGAAATTTAAACTTTGTGCAGTGGACATCAGAAAAACATATTATTTACAAATGAAAATCAATTTTAGAAAACGGTAAAACATCTCGGGATTTTCTTCATAATATAAATTTAATCTTGTTTAGATGTCAAGTATGGTTCCAATAGTCAGTAGCTTGAGATAGGAATATTAAAATTTTAGTTCTTCATTCTTAACAATATGATGGCATTTATCTTGATTAAAAGTTGATTTCTACAATCCTATTAATTAAAAGATACAAAATTTTACTCAATGATTAGCCATTGAAGACTAAATGGTTATCTGATTAAAAAAACCAATTTAAAATTCTCTGCTCACATACAGCTTATTTAACATCTGACCAGCTTACATTAAGGGTCATGTTCATCTGACCTTTGTTATTCATTTTACAACCTGCGACCCCCTTTGCAATGGTTTTATAACCTATAATAGTGGTCTACTGGTTATCTGTTCACAGAGATTAAAATTGTAGTGTTCTTCTTGTCCCTTTTCCATTAGAGGCAAGAAATTTCACTTTTGAAATATTGATCTGGTTACTTTGTTACTATTTAATTCCTAGTTAACTTTTCAGTACAGGGAACTCATGTTATATTGTATAACTCCAATATCAAATCATATTCACTATATTACTTATTGTTACAGGGTTTAGAAGTACGAGCATTCAAGTCAGTGTTATTAGGACAGAAAAGTTGTGAAACAAAAGATTTATTTTCTGCCAATCCACAATTGATGACAGTTAGTATTAATGTGAATGGTTCCTTAAAACTTAGTATTGTTATAACTTGGAAGTAAGTATTGTATTGTTTTATTTCTTTGTTGTATTGAGTCAAGGAATAAAGGCCATCTAGTCACATGCTGCCTTCCTCTGCACCTTGAAAGTTGGCTAATCTTACCAGTCTGGATCAATTTATATCAAGTGTCATAGCTTAATGCAAAAGCAAGTTTCTGATTTTAATATTCCTACAATATTTCTACATTTCTTTACTGAAGAAGTCCCATATTTATACCCCCGCTTCGAAGAAGAGGGGGGTATACTGTTTTACCCTTGTCCGTGCGTCCGGCCGTTACAAAATTTCCATCGCAGTTTTCTCAGCAACTATAACATGCAGCAGCCTAATACTTTGCATATTGCTTCATCCCATAGTCCCATGTGGTGTAAAGCGATTTCATGCTCCTTGCTCATCTACTTCCTGTTTGTCGCATATTTTTAGTTTTTTGCGGGGGTATCACTAGTGAGCATTAGTTCACAGATTTACTTGTTTATTTTGACTTAAACACTTGTCTTCCTGAATAATTATAGTGCGTACAAAAAAACAAAACACTGTTTATAATAACAATACAATGAACTAATCCACGACGAGGGATGCCCAGGATGACTTTAAAATAAACAATTGTGATATCTTTTACTTGTGTCTAAGTTGTTGGTGTAATGGAAAGCGTTCTACCATAACAAGCATGATTTACCAAGTGGTGGTTGTTTATTAACCATGCTAATTTTGTTAAAATGAATTACACAAATTTTATTTTCATAACTGCCTACCCCTGAAATGGATTGTCTCATTTTTAACGTTTACCAAAACACATTTTGTTTTTTTGTACGCACTATAAATGATCAATTTGTGATCATAGAATTTTTACCATTAATCAGCAACTTGTATCAAGTAATAAATGTTAACTGCTGATGTTACCAGCTTTCATAAACACTGCTCTACTAGCGCATGCAAACCCTTCTGTATTGACTTCATATATGTAGGAAAAATGACATCATTTTTGTCAAAATACTAAAAGATTTTAATAATGAAGAAAACAATCTTAACTATGTATAAATCTGTGAAAAGGAATAAGATATAATGGAGAAACTGGTCACTAGTTGAACTTGGCCAAAAAATCTGTCTTTATAGAGTGATATGGCTTAAAAGTACATGTAGTGTTTTTTACTCAGAACCATGTTGGGTGCCCATGTTTACTGCTATACATTTGTATTGTATTGTATGTTGTTTTTTGTTTTAAGTCCACTAGATGGTGTTGATGAAAATTTTACATTTATGGAAGCACCTGGACGTGGTCAGGGAACACCTAGAAGACGTCCAGTATCTGTGATTGCTTTAAATGGAGAATATGTAAGTTTACATTGTTATATATACTTAAAATATAAAATTTGTCATTGGTGTAACAAATTATTATGTAAATTTAATGGCTAAGAAATTAAAGTTTACACCCAAGTGCAGTCACCGCGAAACATGGCTGACCAACAGACAAATCCTGTAAAAATTTAGAAGGTCTGTCTTGATCTGCAGCTTTACAGGACCGACTGTCCGGCAAAATATTTGACCACATCAATTTTTGAAATTTTTGTTTAAGACTTAAAAGAGAGTTTTGTTATAAATCAACACATGAATGGTGAAATGAAAAACTTAAGATAAATCTCATTCACATACATTTAAATAGGTGAATATGCTAAGTTTTCGATTCATCAAATATGTAAAATGACTCCGGTCCTGTAAGAATTGGTTTGGTCCTGTGGAATTTTGATCTTCACAGGACCTACTGTCCTGTAATAAACTTTAGAGTTTCGTTGTAACTGCCCAAGTGTAAGGGAAATAATAATGTTAATTAAAGAGAGAATGAAAACAAAACCCATCATAATTGGTGACAATTCTGCAGATAATCCTTAATATATCCAGGATCAGTTTTATGAAATGATATCCTCTTAACATTCGACTCACAAAAAGTTTAACATCATAAAAAATTATTACATTGAGTAAAAACTTCACTAAATGTATAATAGTCTTTGTTCACTGGAAATGTTTACTTTCTATATCATTTTGATGCTTTTATTTCAGGTTTGTGAGACTTTGTATCATTTAACTTTATCTTTGAATTTGTTACATGTAATTATTTATGTATGTTTCTCTATGTAAATATTGTAAATAACTTGTATCATGTTTTCACCAGAGATCTATATGTAAGATTGGATTTATCCAAATGTGTAGCCTTGTTAAATAAAGTTATAATTATTATTATTATTATTATTGTATTATAACATTAAATTATTTTTAGTATAATTTTTGTTGTTATTATTATTCAGGTATTAATAATTATTATCATTGTCAAGAATTGATTAAAATCAGATTGTTATTTAATACCAATTATATACCTATATTATATATTTTATGTTACAGGATGATATGTCAGACAGACTTCACTCAGCACCTGTTGTCATGCAACAAACAAAAGATGATAATTTTATATTACGTACCAATCCTCCAATGTCACATTCTTCTATGAACAATAACAATGTGACATCATACCATGGTCTGGACAGTCCACATGTTACTGCCAGACATAGTGATCATTTACCTGAAGCCTACAGACAGACTGGACCACTATACTCACAAACCAGTCATCATGTTCAGGCTGGTTTCCATTCTAGTCCGGCTTTGCCAATATCTGGAGAAAATGACTCTAAAGTATTATTACCCCACCCACCGTCACAGAACAGTGCATTCAGAAATTCTATGCCCCCAGTGATTGGTAACTTACATTTTCCTGGAGTTTCTCCTCATGTGAATACAAATATTAAAGGTGATGAAAATTGTGTTACAAACATTGAAGATGTGTTACATAATTTAAGTTCTTCGTTAGAGGATTATCATGGCCAGTATACAGAGTTACAAAAATTAGAGGATTTAGTTAAACTTGCACAAAAATTAATCAGGGTAAGTGTCTATGTTATTGTAAACATCACATAGTACTTAGGTACCCTTTGTTGCTTTTAAATTTATTTTTGATACATGGTAAATCTGGGTCTTGAATGATGTTGGTATCACACTAGGATTTTAAAATCTAGTTTCCTTTAGGGTGTATGGGTTTGAACCCCACCCTGGGGCAGTTGTACTCTTCCATGAAAATTTGACAATAATGTCCATTTGTCTCAATTCATAATTAAGGGATTTATGTAATTGCAATCCAAGGTATTGAACACCCTCAATTTGATTATGCTTCTAAAAATTGACTGTAGCAGAGTATTAATGTAGTATCAGTCACACTCCTGAAAAACACCTACTTATTAAGTTCTGACAAGAGTGTAGCGTCATGATCAGCTATTTTTAAAATTCAGTTGCCCCATCCCATCAGTACTATCAGTACTTTGATTTATAGTTTCAGCAGCACTGTTCTATCGGTACTTTCAGTACTTTGATTTCTATTTTTTCCAGAAACAATTTCGCAGTAGTTCCAGATCTTCCAGTATTAGTGTGTCTATAGAGAGTGCTTTAGAAGCGTTTGATTTCCTGGATACAGAGGATACATTAGGTGTTGATCCACAGTCTCCTACTGAGTAAGTTTTATATCTAGTACAATTTTTTATTTATATTTAATTAGCTTTTAATCATCTTAAAATGATCAAGTGGTTGCAGCATTAGACTGTTTATCCTTGGATAACCAAATTATAATTTAATTTACTTTTATTGGGTGTTGTTGTTTTTTTTATAGAAAATAATTGGCTAAAAAAGACAATTAAAAAAAGCTTCCTTCCACATTCAAAACTGGCCTCCTTTCTTCCTTGAAACAAGAAACATTTCTATCAGCTCAATACTGGGACACCAGAATGTGAGCAAATAAATTTTACTGTGGAATCCTATAAAACTATACTTAATGTAGTAGGAACTTGAATTTTGATATATATAATAACAAGCACATAATAATGTTGTTGTCTAACTATGCACTGACCCATCAAAATATCTTCATATATTCAGAGTATCCATTAAGTTATTGATAATTTGTACCATAATGATTTAAAAATCCTAGTATCCCAGATAATGTCTAAGTTCCATTACCTTGGCTATTTCATTGTTTTTCCTGACCTCTTATGTTATTTTAATGTGTTTTAATGATATCTTTGACATTTACCTCCCATGTAATAAAGATACACAAATTTTGTGTCTACAACAGTCATCCCCCTAACCCACTAGCCTGAAGTGGTGGACGAGAGAAACTTGATTCAGTTTAGTGAACATTATTTACTTTATATAGCTAGGCTAGTTGACAACTTTGCTCTTTACTATATTACATTAAAATTTGGGCTTAAGTGATCAAGAAAGTTTAGTGTGATGACTGTTTAAATTATTATGTATCGAATTTTACCCACAATTCTCCACTTTATGTTAACCTTTGACCCAATGTAACCATGACAACAAATACCCACTATATTACCCCTGCAGCAACACCAAGCCTAGTTTTGACGATATGTTATGCAGCCCAGAATCCACGGCCAAGACTGGAGACTCTGGTATAGAAAGCCTGGCACAGAGACTTAGTGAAGATACACAATTAGGGTCCAGTTTAGGGTCCAGCCCCGTACCACCTTCCACTGGTAATGAAGAAATTGATCAATGTCTTATGTATCATCTGACGTACTGTGAAAGACTTCTAGAGGTAAGTGACACTATATATATATGTATATTATTGTATTGTTTGATTTCTAATGGTTTTAATATGCCTGAAATAAAATTAAGCTTTCTGTTGTATTATGGTATGGCCCTTGTCCGTCTGTCAGTGTCAGTTAACAATTTTGTGTCAAGTCTCAGTAACTTGTCATCTATTAGGCCTACAGTTAGACTAGCTACTAGTCTGATAATTAGTTTGTTTTGTCTTTTTATTTATATTTTATACATTATAACATACTTATATTGTAGCCAGTCTATTTTCTATCATACTGCATTGAGAGAGATGTTCTCAAGATAATTAGTTGGAGAATTAATAAAAATAAAATACTTCATTGCCTGGAATCCAGGCTAGCCTACAGTGATCATATTTGGTTGGATGATTGACCTTTGTCAGTAGATTATCCTTATTGATTAATTAGTGTTACCTTACATGATTTTAAAGTCAACTAAACATGTATATGGAAGCAGACCATAAACCAAATAAATATTAACTATCACACCCCCTATGTATGGGACCTGTTCTGATATTTGCAAATACATACACTGGGGTCCAAAAGTTACTTTACACTTGTATTTGTTTCATATTTTCCTTTTATCTCTTTGTAGCAAAAATCAATGCAGACACATTTGGTTTAACATTTTATTGTATACTTATAATGAATAATATATATGATAGAATATAGTTGACAGTTTATGATAAACTGTATATAAGTTGTACGACTAATAACAACAAGTGAAATTTGTTTATATATATTCCAAAATGTAAAAATTTAACAAATTGTAAAGAAACTTTTGGACCCCAGTGTACAGTTTTGAAACAAAATTGGTCCTTTTCAAAAATTCTTGGCCATAATCCTGTTGAGAAATGTTTTCTTAATTTGTTTATTATTCCTGTATGTTCTATAATGTAGTTATTTTATTTCAGAATCTTGGTGCATTCGGACCATTAAAATGTCGAGAGATTTATGCTTTAGATAAATTACAGAAACAATGTACTATAATTGAAAGTTTACTAAAATTGGCGAAGTCTGGATCCCAAGTGGATTTACATTCTGGTAACTTTTCTATTTTCTTATTTTAATTCACAACTGCTGTCATGGTTATACATAATAACTGCTAAACAGTCTGTTGGTCCTTCCGTCTGTGTGTTGGTTTGTTCAAGCGCTATCTTCACCACCTACCTATGGATTTTAAAAATTTACATGGCACAAATATAAATGTTAATGAGACAGTGTGTCACATGCATCAACTGTGTCAATACTTCAAAGGGCGTGGCCTATTAATGGAGTCAAATGTCCTTCCCCATTCGACTTGGGGCCCTTATTATAAATAGTCTTACAACCTAACTAAGCCTATATTAGTTGTAAATACTTCTATTCTGTGTTGTAATGTGTTGTTTCATTGTAACAAATTTGATAATATGCTGATCTGAAGTTAAGGATTTTAAAGACCTGAGAAAGGATTCTTTATGTACATAAATCATCAATCAATCAATCAAATCTGGATGGTTTACCGGTATTTGTTTCCCACAAGACTGGGTTAGACTGCAGACAGCTAGATCTTCTTACATCTGACCTCCATGTAACTCTGTCTAGGGAATCACTGTTAGGCAGGTTGCATGTCTTCATCCATCCAGGACTTTTTTGGCTGTCCAATAAAACATTCTGAAATTGCGAAATGTAGGAAGTTCAGGAGTTCTGTTATTTTTTAGTATATTTGATGTTTCACCATTGTTATAATGTATATATATTTATATTTTCAGTGATGGCTGGTTTATGTGAAGATAAAACATTAAAACAATTCTGGACAAAATGTACTGACCAAACTTCATTATATATACATCCAGAGAGACTTATAACAATGTTAGAACAAAAATATCATACTGTGATAACAGAGAATCATATGACTGATCCACTCAAAGGTTTGTTTGTTACTACATCAATCTCTCTCAACATGGTTGTAGCTTAAATGGGCACCAAGCCCTCAAGGCTAGCTTTGTGATATTGGTGCATCCCATTCAGAAGTACCTCGGCGATTTTCTACGCTGGAATTTGGTTTCTGTGGTATTGTACTGTACTTCACAGAAATACGACATGTGGGACATTGTACTGATGAAATGTTTTGATGAAGTGATAACAATGTATTTTATTTTAAGTGTTGAACGTAATAATGACAGGTAGTAGTGTTTCAATGTATATTTAGAGAATCCATGGCCATTTACTCTACTTAAGACTTCTGAATGTTGTTTTGTAGCTAATTAGTAAATTCGGATGCAAATTGTTTGATAATATTGACTTTACATGTCCATGTATAAACAATAATAGAACTACTTGCCAGCGAGTTTAGCTGGACCTTATAACCTGGTTGTATTCCTACTTTGTCTTATATCCAAGGAATATCTTCGAAGATGATCGCCGAGGTTGTTCTGAATGCTTAGCATCCATTGTGAACAAATTGTTGTAAGGTTTTTGTGTCATAAAGCCTACAGTTAGTGACTTAGCTACATATGATCATCTGATAGTCCTTTTACAAATATGGACTTGTCCATGGGGTCAACAGATTAAAATAAGGAAATGTTTAAGACTTGGTTATTTGACCATTACAATGTATTGCTACGGTGTTAAACCCAACAGAAACAACAGAAATGTTTTTAAAAAATCTTCTCTAAATATGTAAAGCCATATTTGGGGTTGGACATCACTATAAGGTCATATACAAAGATTTGACAAAGAATAATTTGCCTGGGGTCAAATTGGCCACATTCATGGGATCATGATGTTCTGTTCTTGAGCTGAAAAAAAGATTTTGTTTATTATACCCCCGCTTCGAAGAAGAGGGGGGTATACTGTTTTACCCTTGTCCGTCTGTGCGTCCGTCCGTCCGTTACAAAATTTCCGTCGCAGTTTTCTCAGCAACTATAACATGCAGCAGCCTCATACTTTGCATATTGCTTCATCCCATAGTCCCATGTGGTGTAAAGCGATTTCATGCTCCTGGCTCATCTACTTCCTGTTTGTCACATATTTTTAGTGAGCATTAGCTCGCAGATTTACTTGTTGTATTTTGTTTGATATTATATAGATATGTCATCCTACTGAGGGTGATAGAACAGAATGTTCACTCGAGACAAGTAATGTCAACTGAGG
This sequence comes from Mactra quadrangularis, assembly GCA_025267735.1. Lineage (NCBI taxonomy): Eukaryota > Metazoa > Mollusca > Bivalvia > Venerida > Mactridae > Mactra > Mactra quadrangularis. Next base: position 43,478,237 of record CM046304.1, on the reverse strand, counting down.
CTTTAGTTGTTTCAGAAATTGTTTACAATAAGGGACTTTAGACAGTTATTTCCCTTTGCATACATTTCAAAAAGCTAAGTCAAATCAGTTGGATTACTCAGATTTGGATGATGTAGAACAACTTGAAATTTCATCACACTTGTTAATATCTTAATTACGAAGAATGTTTGATGAAATATTTTATTATCCTTACATAGGACTTCAATGATGAAGTCTGAGGATTCCAACTAATAGAACCTACTTGCCAAATGGATTGTTCCAGAATTTATCAAGGAAGGATAAATGACTAATATCTCTTATTTAATAGGCATAAATTGTTTAATTTTATCCGTTTTATTTGCTTCTAAACTTTAAGACATTTTTACACTGTTAGGTTTGTTGCTTCGTAAAAAGTAAGCTTCTGCGCAAAGGAGGTTACTTTAATTGAGTGGTCAAGAACTTGGGTCCAGGTATTAGCAAACTCCAACGCAGTAATCTCTCTAAGCAGGCCAATAGGTGATGTCCAGATGGTAACATTATTGATTGTCGCCCGGTGACGTCACATTAGGCATGATAGTATACAAATCACATGAGGTGTAATATTATCATTTCAGTCTGTAAACATGTGGTCACTAGGATATTAGATGTACCTGATTATGATACAGAGAAAGATCAAAGTTGGTTTGTTATGACATTACATCAATTTATGTTATATTTTAATGAAGAAAATGGTCTAGGACACGTGGAAGATGTAGCTGTGGAAAGTATGTATATAACACATAACATTAACTTTGTGCAACACAGCTCTATGTTTCCTAAATATCCTAAATACTGTTTTCCTTAATATGTGCATTCAAACAAAACAAGGCTTTTTATGTCACAGCAAAATGCCAATATGTGCTGTCAGTCAAAAAAAAAATTAATTTAGTCAAACCTTTTTATTTTTTGGATGTCTGTCACAGAATTATTTTTAAAAATGCACAAAAGGAGATTTTTCGGCAAAACAATGGTCTGGAGCAGTGTTGCATTGAGCTGATGGTTTAGTTCTTAATGAACTTTTTGTGGTTAATCAGAGTATAATCATAACTTACGTTGATGATTTTTTTTCATAAAAAAACATTTTACTAGTTGCACCTGAGCAAAAATAAAGGTATATTTGTCACAGGGTTAGAAAATTATGCAGCCTGACTGGGACTCGAACCCAGAACCCCTCGCTTACAGGGCGAGTGCTCTCTCAACTGAGCTATCCAGCTGCTTACATATCCTTCTTCCCATAATGTGAACAGGTAAATATGGTGACATATTACTCATCATTACGGAACATGATGCAATACAGGATCAATCAAGTTGTTGTTTGTTCATATGTGACTTTTTCTAGTACTGTAGATGATAAGAATACCACACTGTGCCAGGGCTGACAAGACTCTTCAGTTTCTCTATGTCTCTTATCAATTAGAAATATTTTCTGGTCCAAGAGTTTTGTGGAGTTTTCTGACCTCTCCACTTTTCACAGCCTGCAAAACTCTCTGACTACTGTATAGGTTTTGTTTGAAATACCTGTATAATATATATGTGTTATATTTGTCACAGTGAAACTTGTAGAGAAGTTAACATCTGGTAATCCTGATGTTGTTATTAAAGCTATTTTAACATTACGAGATAATTTACCATCATCACCTTGTCTCAAGGTCATTGGTATGTTACTGGTTACCATGGATACTGAAGTAGAACAATGTACAAGTAAGATGTTTATATTATAACTTTATTAAAATAACAATATCCCTTTTTTCAAAATTCTAATTTTTCCATTTGTGTATTATTGACCCTTTAAGTCAATCATGCATTTTAATGTGTCTTGAGCCCCCTTAAAATGTCCACGACAGGCCTTGAAATAAGTGTTTTTTACTGAACTTGGTAAATTTCTACATTGTATTAACTAAAGTTGTCCCAAAAGAGGACCTTTCTTGCACACATACTGTACAAAACAATGTCTAATCCCCCCTCTATATCTGGGATTTGAAGGGGGGTCTGTGCCCTTCATCACCAGAAAAATATCAGGGTCATTGAGTGAAGAAAAATGGCACAAATGCTGATAAGGAACATGTTCCCAGCCTATGAAAATTACTAGCTTTTAAGACCTTAATTTTGGAAGAAATAACTAAATTAGATGTGAATTTTATAGATAAGGTAGAATAATACAATAAGTTATAAGTCTCAAACGACATTTCCTTGCCCTATACCAGGGATTTTATATACCTGCCCCATACTGACATAATGTTTTGTACATTTTTACAGTTTCCTATTTAAATTTAATACAAAGAAAGAAAGAGAACAGAGATAAAGCTTTGGTAACATTTGTTGAAGGATTGGAAGATAGAACACCAGAGATAAGGTCTGGTGCTTGTGTGGCACTCTCTATATTAGAGGTAAGTAATGTCATATCATGGCCTACTCACCATTCCTAGAAAAGCTAAATTTACAGATTAGTTGTTAACCAGTTACTAGGTACCTACTTGTATCAGTGACTGACGACTACACTACATGATTTTGAATCAGTGGTAGGAGGGGAGATCAGCCATATGTATTATTCATGACCAAAGACCGTGAAAAAATGCCCTGCTTGGGAATTGAACCCATGATCCCTTAATCATTATCCCTCATTCACTATCTTTTACAGTTAAAAATCCACTTGTTATGTTGTTGTTGTTGTTTTTAAACTACTATGAGCACTTTATTGATCACTAATTCTTAGTTTTATATTAGTCTTCAGTTTATGTTTTTTATATTTTATCATTTCTTAATCTTTTTCATTTTTCATTTTCGTTTTTATTTAAGCTCGTATTTCTTATTATACATAATGATTGTGGGGCGCTTTTGAACATATATTCTATATGAAAAGAGCGCTATACAAATCCGGTATATAATTTAACTTGCATGCTACTGACTGAGCTAGCTACGTTGGGCTTTGTATTGTTTGTGATGTTTTATAAGTTTTTGAATTGTTTCGTTCATATAATAAGTTCTTTGATAGAGAGACCAGATGATAAATGCTTATATTTTGACATCATGGTTTGGCAATGATGACAATTTTCTCCATTTAGAGAAATTTGATAGTTTCTAAGTTAGTACTGATAAAAGAAAAAAGCAGATTTACCCATTTTTGTAGCATAGGTAAATCCAAAACTGAGCACCCTATTTATGAGGGTTATTTCTGTTTTTAAATAAATTGTATGTTTCATTAACAAACTTTCTTTTACATATAAACCTTATAATGGCTTATTACCTAAATAGTGGCCCTGGGGGGATTGAACCCGGCACCTCTTGATCCCTATGGGGGCAACCTACCACTGAACTTCTGCTCCTACTGCTTATGCACTGAACCAGTGTTCTTACATGATATTTTACCAAGACTTGTCTAACATTTCAGGCATCAGAGAGTATAGATCAACTTGTATATTTATGGCAATCAGATTCATCTAGTGCTGTACAAAAACGTGCTAAAGAAGCTCTTCTATCTCTAGGTAAGTTACTCTTCTTTGTGGAAAACAAGTTTAGTTTATTTACATGGGTGAAACTTATCAGCTCTGGTTCTAATGTCAGCATTTTGGGACATGAGAAAAAGTACGCATCCTGTGTGTAAAATTCTACTGAAATAAGAAATTTCAGGATTTTGAACTTTAATACATACATATAATTTAGCCCTATTTGAAAGGTGTTATTATAAATGTAACCAACAACTTTCCATGGTCTGCTCCTTTTTATTCACATATTAAACAGGCAGGATATAGTAGATTGTTTAAACTCTCAATATCAAACTGGCTATACAGAAATTATCAATTCATAATCAGTACACAACTTTATATGTTTTGAGAAGTTCAAGCAACCAAACATTTAGCTCACTTGTAGTCTTTGTCTGCTGTTAGTTTGAAGGCAGGGAAGACAAATTCAAATATATTTTTATCCTTACAAAAAAATCTTTGAAAAATATAACAATTAGTTTACTTTTTTGTGTATTTCAGGAGAAGAAGGTAGAAAAGCTTTTGAAGATGCACAATTATCTAAACATGGATTTCAAGGAATCCAAGTTCATAAATGAAGGTGCAATTAAATGGATATTCTACCCAGAATTCCTTGTAAACCATTCCCACAATGCTTCATTGCTCATGGCTGACATGGTCTCCATTATTTGATTCGTCAGAATTTGATGTTTCGTTCAAACCATAGTGGAAACCATTAAGAAAGCTTCAAGTATCAACAACTTGTTTTTGATGCAACAATTGAAGATTGACCAAACTGTTCCTGTAATATTATGAATATGTTCAGTGAGGAACTGTTAGTGAATGTTAGTTCCAGGAGCAGAAACTTTACCATTATGCAACTTGTTGGTTTCAAACCATACTGAAGTGTTGATGATTATAAGATCATGACTTAATCTATGGTTACAGTTACAACACTCACTTTGTGATTTTTTCTTTCAAAACAAAACAAAGTGAGTGTTTGTTAAACTATTTTAGGCCACAACAAGTTGATCATGTGTTCTGAAAAAAAATGGAGCGATGTAAAAAACGTCAAAATTAAGGTGCGAGCGATTCCATAGAACATATGATCAATTTGTTGTGGCCTTATAGCAAAATATTCTTCTGATTGCATTAACTTGTAGATAAAATATAACTTTACTCATGATGTGATCTTTGAGATTAAATTAGAATAGTGATATTCAGATACTGCTGTTTCAGCAATTTGTTAGTGAAACTTTGGTGAACTAAGCAAACTTTTACTGGTCTATATAAAAATATATATTGTTCTGGATAACTTATACTTTCAAGGACTGTATTTGTAATAAAGTTGTATACTGAACAAAAATCAATATATTTGTAATTAAAACATTTTTTTTCATCAATCATGTTATAGAAATATAAAATTACCAGTAGAATTTTACTTACAAATCGATACTATAAACATGTAACTTTCTCTCATTGTAAACTGTATAAACCTAAATCTGATGATGTATAATTTTACTATAATAGTTTTTTCATATATTAATAAGAATCATTTCAAAAAGCCTAAATTTAGATGAGCCCAATTTAATGCACATCATGTTGTCTGACAATATGACACATATACTTTTAAACTTAAAGCATATTCTATGCCATTCTTTATTATAGCTTTAACTTATTTTTTCCAACCATTAATCATTTTTCCAGAATTATATGCATATATGTACAGTAAAGTACAGAGACATATATTTTATGAAAAATCTTTATTCTGTGGTCTAAATAATGAAAATAGATTATAATTGATAGATTTGTGTGACATTATTAATCAGTTATGAATTTGTTGCCTCAATCTAACAATGTCCATCTCCATTTTCGAAAAAAATGAGATAAATATCCCAAGTGATAAGTATGACCTTTTTTATCTTCTTAAAAAGTTTCTTGACTCTATACATTGTTAATATGCCTGCCAAGTCTCATGTCTATACAGATTGAAACAATGAAGGTGTGAGTCCCCCGTGTGACCCTTTGAACTTTTGAATTCTATTTCCCAAAATAAAAATTTGGTAGTTACAGCATTGTTAGAGTGAGGTGATCAATTGATACCATTTGATATATCATTCATGTAATCTTTATGGTCCTAACTGTCCATTATTTCAAACAACAATATTGTGCAATTATTTCATTCATAGGTGCAAGTTTTCAGGCATATGCCTGAAGTTCAAGTTTTTCACAACAAATTAGACAATGTTTTGGTATTAAATTATGAAGAAAAATAGTTTAAAATTACAGTTTTCAGGTTTTTCAAAATTTTCACCTTGCACCCATGTTTCATTATTATATAATTATATCATATTTCAATCATTTTCAATGATTATCGACAATTTCATTGTAAAGTTATATTTATATGAATTCCTTTATATTTATCAATAATAATCTAGATTTATATTCATGAAGTTTTGTCTATATTTACATAATTTATATTTAGGCCTAAATAGATTTGCCAGTTTATTTCATTGTCAGAACACTATGAGAATATTAGGCTAGTGTATTTCTGTGATGGAGTTGATCTAGCAATTTTAAAAGGCTTACCTAAACTGAGTTGCCTGTTCATTCTGTTATGTTCTGTTCTGTTCATTGTCCAACCAGCAGGAGAATATTGGGCTTTTGTCTCTCAATAATGGAGTTGATCCAACAATTTGGAGAAAGATTTGTGCACGGAGACTTACCTAGAATTTATCTGATATCAAAGACTTAGTATTCTCTACAGTCATTGCCTTAAAGTGTCTCCAGTACAAGCCTGATTATGTTATATATTATTAATTTTATAATAAAGGAGCAAATTTAACATCTAGCCTGACAATATAAAATATAATATTTGCACTAGCCTGAGTCAATTTTCACTAGTCTATAGCTAGTTGGTAAAGGCAATGACTGGTTTAATCATTGATTTATTAATTTTGGTTTACCAATGTCATATATTTAAGATGATGCCAGGGCTCGAATTTAACAAAAAAATGGAAATGCAAATTTTTGCGAGTTCATTTTATTTAAACTTGCAAAATGAAAAAAACACTTGCAAAATTTAAGTAGCATACATAATTTCTATTCTTATACTCAGTATGACATAGTGCTATAATTATCTAACTGTAGATAGAACAAGGGTTTTATTGTGGGATAGACAAAATATCGATCTTTTATGGTGAATATTAATCAATAATAACGATCTATCTGGCCATTTGGATGCTGATTTGAGCCTCATTAAGTTAGACAGTAAAATTTTGCGTCGATTTCAACTCGCGAAAATTTGCGAGTTGAAATAAAAGTTGCTCACAAATTTATAAATTCACTTGCATTTTGCGAGTATGCAATCTTAAATTCGAGCCCTGGATGACACCTATATTATGAATATGCCTATATGATCATCCATGTATAAAATTGAATAGTAGTGTCAAGATTTTGTTTTTTGATTATTTTAGGCTGACACAAACTGATAATGAATGTACCCATTTTTTTGGGGGGGGATGTAATCAAGTTCTACTCCTTGTATCCCCTTAATTTAAATGGAATATCCTAAATTTAATAATTTAAAGCTAAAGCTCATATCAGATGACACAAGTAGACATTGACATTTCCAAGTTTTAGGGGTGTCAGGTAGGAACTTTTTCATTCAAATATTTTGTAGTCATAATTTTACCTTCATATTTTAATAAGTTGATCTAGAGGACTTATTTGTATTAATTTAAGTTATTTTGTATTTCATAAGATATATTTACTGTTGACACAAATTATTATCTATAAATACAAAAAAGAAATAAATCCTGGAATAATTTGACACAAAGTTGTTGAAAAGACAAACATTAATGTTACCCACAAAATATCCTTCTACAAAAATGTCAGTTTATGTATTCTAGAATCTACCATTCTACTTGCAATGGAAGATTTTACATTACTTGTTCTGTTTCATTATGAAACCTACAACATCCAGTAATTAAACTGTTCATTGTACAATGGACTGAGGCATTTCTGATTTAAACCTGATCTACTTCTCTGATCAAGTAGCAGAGGTTCTAAGAATAACATACTTCCTAGGAGAAATTTTGCCTGGAGGGATAGTTTCTTACAATCCAATACTCTTGAATTGTTTTCTAGAACTAGGTACAGTTATGTACAGCACTTTACTCAAATACTCGGCTTTCAAATTTGAGATTTTTTTCATACAAAATGTTGGCCTCCAAAGATGGTTTCACAAGTACATGTGTATACATTTTAATCATATCTCATAATTATGTGATGCATCATAAACTAAAAGCATTGTTTGATTTATTGGTGCCTCTTGAACTGCGTAGTCTTCCTGTTATATAAGAAACCGTAGCACATTTGTCACTTCGTTGTTTAACTCTTCACCTGTTTGTATCCCTCTTTTAATGATAAAGGTACTCATTCACAGATTTCAACTTAAATATCAACTTTTTCTGAAACTACCTGAATTGTATGGAAACATTTCTTGATGCAGGAAATTAGTGTTTTGATAATGACAAGTTTAGTTTAGTGCTAATGGACTTATAACTATAAATGATGGTGTTTCAAGTAGTAAAAATCTACCCTGTATGTCATGGTATAGATAATTTTAGTGCAGTTTTGTGACTTTTATTGTATATTTCTTGCAATCTATAGGTCAGTTTGTCTTGAAAAAATAAAAACTTCTGTTTTGACACAATTACAGACACTGAATGGTATTTTGAAACAATAGAAAAATCTTTACCAAATCTGTGAACTAGTACCTTTAAAGTTAAATGTGGTATTAAACAGGTTAGGGGTTAATAAATTCACTAAAAGTCCAAGTACTTGCCCAAGTTACCTTTATGTTACAGTTCTAAATATGTTACATTGGTTTAATATGACTGCCTGTTTCTATTTCCTTATTGTAAAATTTGAGTTATTTTAACTAACTATTGTAGAATTTTATTCAACTGTCAGTGCTGCATACATTTACTCCGATGATTTAAATACTTCAAGCAGAACTTCTGAACTCATGATTGATAAATAAAGATATCTGTGTATATCTACGAGGACTATCTAACAAATATTTAGGATAACTTGAGACGAACGACTCAGTTTGTTTACACATTTGGGACTCAGGTATAAAACAGGGATGTCAGCTTATTTTGTGTAATTAAAGTATTAAACATGTCTTAATGCTTGGAACGTGTGTTCTCGTACTAAATTTAATACATCGAAAACACACCAATAATAGTTGATAATAACATGTACTAACCTTAAATCCACCCCTGTATAAAAATGGTATGGTTGTATTTTGTCTCATGTTATCTTAAACGAACTTTATCAAACAAATATTGTGTATTGAAATTACAGGTACAGATATTTCAAATTTTAGTGTATCCATGCAATTAATGCAATGTCTTAGAAACCTAGTTATAGTATACAACAGGGACCAGGAAATTCGCCGAAGTCAATCGGTCCAAAGCCGTCCGAGTACCGGATACGGGTTTTAACGTGTACCGTACGGACCCGACCGTTTACTGTACTTTATTCACGACCATGTTAGTACTTATTTTTTGCTCCCTTTTATTAGGAAGGCATACGATACATTGGCATTGTTTGTTTAATTTTTTACAAAACTTAACTTCTATCTAGCATAAAAGCGTGGTTTCCGAAATTACTCCCCGCAATCGTCGGTCGTTCAATAAACAGAACTTGAAAAAAGGCTGTTTCATCTTGTTCTAATGTTGTTGGAAAACTCCGTCATGTGGGGAAATTATTTTAACTGCGCATGCGCAGAAAAACGGGTCCAAAGTAAATGTCTCGCATTTAAGCGTCGTTCGCTAAATTAAGAAAGAAAACGTAAAATAATGATAAGCTTTTTTAATTACACACGTAGATTAAAACGTTTCTCATACGAAGTGACGATCTAGCGTGGGTCTCGAAAATGTATGACATCTCATCACAATGGTTCAAGCGGTTTCTTTTAACACAAAAGATTATCAAATCGTGCATAGTACACCATTTATAGATAGTTTAATGACAAAACTGTTCGTTTTGAAAATTATTTTCGTTGAATTTGGAATTTAATAGTAATCATTAATTTTGTTCACTAAAGAAGGAAGAAGAGAGGGTTGAATTTTGATCATCAACAACTGTACCTTCGATTAATAAGAGTTTGCGTAGATACGTGTCCTAAGATAATTTATTATTATTCACACCTCAATTTAAGACGTAAAAATAAATCATGAATCAAGTCAAACAAATTAAAGATTAAACGAATACATCAATCAGGAATTGACAACAAAAGCAGTTAAATTGTTTTCTTTAATTATTCATAAAACATTCTTTATAAAAGATTATTGTTTTTTACAAGTTTACAGGTTTTAAACAGACCGATCGAAAAACGTAATCGGTTCGATGGACACGATTAAGTAAGAACATATTCTTCTGCTGTTCTTCAATTAATCGAGTGCAAATCAAGCGTACCTTGCTGTGCTCGATCAAAACAAATATCACTGCCTCAACCCCCGCATGATACCTGTAACCATGGATACGTTATACAGGGTCCTTGATGTGTAACCTGTGGACAATTAAGCAGGATATTACATCAGTAAACAGTTGGTCTTAGCAACTGATAGTTGTTCGATAGTATTTTATCGATACGTTTTCTTGAAAATTATGGAAATTAATGGTTTGAGGTCAAAATTAGCGAATTTTTCCCGGACCGATTTTTTTAAGGATTTTGAAATCTCAATCGGTCCAAACTGAAAAAATCGGTCCGAAAACCGAAAAACCGGCGATTTCCTGGTCCCTGGTATACAAGTATGTATGGGTCCTATACCTATATATAAGAGAGAATGAGTGTTCAAGCCTTTAATGTAAAGTCATGTCTGTTATTTTAAATAAAACTATTATGTCATATTTTATTTGTTACATATAAAATATACACAACTGTAGTTTCATACTGTATGTACATATATACTTGTTATCTATAAAATTTGTTTTACAAGTTACATGTATATTACTTGTTTATTATTGAACATTTTCAATTGAAAGGTTTTGTTTTGTTTTGGACATACTACAGTAAAATGTTTGTTTGTTTAATGTATTTAAAATGTACTATTTCCAAAGACTCTTTGATATTTGTAAAGAGACTATTCTATTAAAATTGTATGCAATTAAACATGTTTATTTGTTTTTTACCAGGTTTTCTAAAATATAGGAACTTTCTTTAGTCCACATTTTCTAGATTTCCTCACAGATTTCAATGGAATTTTCACAGAAGAATTGTCATCTGGTGTGTTGGCACAAATCATTTAAGTTTTGTAATTCTACCAAATTTTACAGAATTAAGCCCTTTGTAAGTAATTATCCTGTTGATTTCAACCCAACTTTTAGGCCACAACAAGTTGATCATATGTTCTACGGATTTTTCTGGGGAAAAAATAGGGCGAGCGAGCGAAGAAAATAAATTTAAAAAAGTCTTTATTCACTTGCTTTATGTAGCGGTTTGACCAAATTTTCATGAGCGAGCGAGTAAATAAAAATATTTTTTTTGTAAAAACCGTCAAAATTAAGGTGCGAGCGAATCCATAGAACATATGATCAATTTGTTGTGGCCTTACAGAAATATCATCAACTACCCTGGAACGTACTGACGATGCCACCTGATCATTGGATTTTTGTTCTAAATGCAGAAAGATATTGCCTTTTCACTCACTTGATATAAATGGTACTTTTTTTTGAAGGGATAAACCAAGATCTAGGTTTTGTTTGTTGGGTTTAACGCCATAGCAACACATTCTAAGGTCATATAACAGCGGTCAGTCAACCTACTCACTCCTACTGGAAAGGCTAAATCTCTGGATTTAGCTGTTAACTGACTACTAAGCCCATACTTTCGTCAGTGACTGACAACTGCCCTACAAATTTAAAAATCATCTGATGGACCGTTGGAGGGAGAATGGCCATAGAAATAATTTTATGACCAAGCTCCACTAAAGTATGCCCTGCCTGGGAATCAAACCCACGACCTCTCGATCAGTAGACTTGTGTGCTACTAACTGAGCTAGCCGGGCGGGCCCACCAAGATCTTGGTTAAGAACTAGCAATCCAAACACTTCTAGTCAAACACTGGTCAACAGACTACTGACTGTCTATACAGGTAGTTGTCTAAAGAGAAAATAAAACAAGATGAAATCATTGAATATCATAAATATGTTGTTTTTAATTGGAACATAAAAACAAGAAAATATGATAATACTTCATAAGAAAAGGGATATTCAAAAGTACGAGTAAACTTTACCGCAGCTATACTTTGATATGGAAATGAGATTTTTAGTCTACAGTTCTTGAAGAACCATCAACATGGAAAAATATACTAAATTCTATAGCTTATGAAGAATGACGTGGGACAAAAAAACAACAATTAAATATATACTTTTTAATTTGCATACATTGAATTAGCTAGTCGTTGGATAGTTATAGTTACACACCCTAGAGTGTGATGTTATTATCTAGCTAAGGTCAATTTCTTGAAGGTATTGACATTTTTTTACCACAAGTATAAATTCAAGTTTATTTGGCAAAATATTTATTTCTAAGCAACATTTATATGACAAAACAAGATTGACATGCTATCTAAATTAAGACCCATATTAAGCCCAAGTCAGGAGAGCAACCTCGTTCTGGAAATAGTTGGTCATTTTGTAAAAGCATTGTGGATGTGGATATATAGTTTCAATTAGACAAAATCAAAATCGTACAAAGCAAATTTGAAAATGGCATTTATAGGAATTTTAACTTATACTATAGATCTATTTTAAAGAATATGATAGTTTTTTTATGAAACCAAGTATGCTATCGCCGCTGTGCAGTGTGTCATAAACACGTGGCGGCTTAAAGTATCAGTTTTTCAAGAAACATTTGATCATGTGGCATTCATAAAATGTTCGACTTCTGTGCATTTTTTCCGTCAAAAAGGATTTGCTCGTGATTATGATGTCCATAATTTCAAACACTAGCATACTTGTAAGAAAATAATAGTTTAAGCTTCAGAAATTGTGCCAGTCAGGTTAGTTCTGATTTAATACATTCATTATTCTAATCACTACATTTGGTATCATGTCCGCCGTATTGTCCAATGACGTCATAGTTTTAATTGTACTGTTGTGTGTTGGTATCTGACGTCACTGAACCATTTGGAATATTGGTTGACAACAGTGGACCATCTGTAAACACAGAACCGTATGTTTTGTCTGTTCTTGGATTATATTCCTTCAATATTTTAAAATATTCACCCTCCTCGCTTTGTAAGATAACAATTCCAGGCTCTATCTCGTGTGCATAGACTGGTTTCATGAGCATTCTCTCGTTCTCATTCGTACTCGACTTGTTTCGCTCCTCTTGGCACCATTTCCACAGTACATAGATAGTCACCACTGAGAATGTCACCATTACTATCCAAAACAAAGCTGTACTTAACTCAAAAGCTGGCCCACTGTAAAGTACAATAAGTTTATGAAGCTTGTATGATGACATGCGTGTTGTAGTTCAAAGCACATGCGTTCTTCGTCTGTGGATCGTATACATAGAGGAGTCACAGACGAAGATCGCCTGTGGTTCAAAGTGGAAACGTAAAAATGGTCAGATAATTACGTTTAATAACACGGTACTGATATATTTCAACATCGTTTTGGAACTACATACAATTTATGTTATTTACAGATGGATACATTCTAGATTGAAAATATTGATAGTCTCTGAGTACGAGAATGAGCCATGGCTTACTTACATGAATTTCAAATTAAAATATTCTTTGAGCTGATATGGTTTGACCTCTCATTTTAAGATTCAGACTCAATTAGTTTTACTGGAACAAACAGACCAAATGCCTCTCTTTTCTGGGGGATAGATAATATACTCGTATGCTTCATGGACTGACGTTGAACAACCAGGCGTGTAGGAGCTGGGGCCGCAGGAGCCGCGGTCGCGGCCCCTATATTCTGGCAAGCAGCAACAATGGGACCGCGAGTTAACGTTTCAAGACACATATTGAAAATCTTGATGTCTAATATAGTTCATAAGCAGGGGGTACTGAAAGTGCTGGAAATCGAGTTTCAGAGACTTAAATTCACAAAATATTTCGACCGGTGGAAGGGGACACCCCTTCCGTACCCACTCCATTTTCGGCCCCAATATTCAGATCCTTCCTATGCGCCTAACAGTATCTCGAAAGTGATCCTAAGAATATTTACTATTTGGAACAATTATGACCTTTTTGAAACATCGGATAAAGGTACAGAACGTATCTACATTGTAAAATACACAAATAGTTGCACGCATGGAAATTCTAATTAAATTTTCTTTGATATACATGTATCTCTATGAGGTGTTTCCTTGTATATTTATAATATAATGTTCAGTTTATGGTATACAGTGCCATCCATAATAGCATTAACACTTATGTAAATGTTTGATTTGTATCTAATTTTTTACTAATACTTGATAGACTAAAAATCCATAAATCCATAAAATGCTTGGGGTCGAAATGTCTTGGGGTCGAAATGTCTTGCTTCCGACTAAAACATATGTTCAGATACATGTACATGTATAACAATTACAATTTTATGAAGTATCATTACTCTTCTTTCAAATGTAACAATCTATTATAACTTTACCAATGCATAAATACATCTAGAATAAGATTTAATTGTGTTAATGAAAAAAGAACAGCTTTATAACAGCCTGAAGGCCGGTGGTATATTGGAGTCGTCAGAATCTGATGACCATGGTAGGAGCAGTTCATGATTTCTTTTACTGGCGTCCTCCTTTTTTATTTACTAATGTTGACAGTGCTAAATTATATTAATTTTCAGTTTTATAGTACTGCAATGAAATTTTGTGCTTTTGGGGGGCGTTTTAAAGAACATTTTATCCTTAATTTATATATTGTTCATCGGTACCAATGAAATGAGTAATTTCAAATTTATTGACTAAAAACGAAACTTAGGGCGCGTTGCCTAACGAAAATCGCTACGTTTCGCTATGAAAAAGCGCTTTCTTGTAGCGATTCGTCTTAGGAAACGGCTAGCTATTTACCATTCGGAACAACTCGGCGATCATCGCCCAGGTGGTTCCGAATGGCTATTTACGTCACAAACCAAGATGGCGGCCTTTGCCGAGTAAAACTTTTGCGCTCATTGCAATCGCATGTTTTCGGGGCGATTTCAAACTAAATAAGGCTTTAACAAGTATAAAATCACTGCAAAAACATATGTTTATTTGAACAATTACAATTATCAATTAATGTCAATTCATCTATAGTCAGTCAAACATAAAAACCAAATGGTTGGCAAACAGGAAGTCACATTTTTGCTGAGGCAGCCATTTTGATTTGTTAAAGCGCTTTAGGGTAGCGAAGAATATTTTCGCTAGCTTTCGCTACATAGCGAAATGAAGCGATATCTTGTAGCAAGCCGTTTCCTACGATTTCGCTACGAAGCGATACCTAGCGAAATGTTTAAGCAACGCGCCCTTTGTCATCATCTAAACGATCGTGTACTTGTTTACATAGTTTCAAAATGGCGCCTAAATATGTCCGGGGTTATTCGTAACGAATGGCCGAGGATGTTCCGAATGTGTATATAGATGTGTACGTTATATTTCGGGCAACATCGTAACGAATATTTGACAATTTCCGTTTCCTATAAGTTTATTTAACATCCGGAACTATTCGTTGATTTTCCATATAACCGTATAAATTACTGAAGATCACGAGAGATATCCGAGGCGTTGTGATTGTATATTTCATCGAACACACTCCATCCAGTTTATATTGACACAAGCCAATATCTTCGAAAAGTAGGCAAAATGTTCCCCAACTCTCAAAGTAAAGTGTAAATATACTTACTTAGCGGCAAATACATAATCAGGATTCATTATTCCATGTAATGATAAATTGTATAAAATATTCTAATATAAAATCTTCCATCACCCGGACAACAATATATATCTCTAGTATTGATCTCACATCATATGAACAATAAACCATGTACATACAATGTATATAAAACTGACATGTCACATATGGTATTGAACACAACTTAAGATTCAATTACGTGAATGTTTGGATTATTTCCCTTAGAAAATATCAATATATCTTACGACTATACATTCGGAACTCCTCGGCCATTCGCTACGAGTTATTTATTCATGAAAGGTCGAGATGTTCCCAATTACCATTTTGTACCTGGATTACCTGCCCCTTATTTGCTACGTAATTGATCAAGCAATAAATGACCGAGGGGTTCCAAATACATGAATGGTAAGACACAGAATATCTGGCAGAGTAATCACTAATGGACATGTGGTCTGGACTTACTGTCCCTCACACCATGTAAGTTTTAAAGGCACGGCAGGGATCGACGGTAATATAAGGACTAGTAATATTGAAAAAACAAGAGGAAACATTAAATGAATTTTTTGCCTCGGTCTTTACTAATGAAGGTATTTCAGACTTGCCAACAGTGGAAAATAAGGTATCTGATGAAAATTTTATTCAAACACTTGAAATTAAACCTGAAAGTGTTGAAACTTTTGAAATCATTGAATGTATCTAAGGTATGTGGCCCAGATAATTGTCATCTACTTTTATTAAAGGAATTTGCAGAACAGCTATTGGACCCACTTTGCATGTTATTTCAGAAATCAGTTGACACTGGGACTGTTCCTTCAGCTTGGAAAAGAGCAAATGTTTCATGTATTTTCAAAAAGGGAGTTAAGTCGGATCCTGGCAACTATCGTCCATGTTCTTTGACGTCAGTCGTTTGTAAACTACTGGTGAAATTAACACGTGAATGCCTACTTGAACATTTGACGAGACAAAATCTATTATTTGACTGTCAATTTGGATTAAGGAAAAATCGTAGTACAATCTTGCAATTATTAACAGTTCTAGAGTATTGGACAGCAGCCATAGATAATGATTTACAAATAGATGTAGTATACCTTGATTTCCGCAAGGCTTTTGACAGTGTGCCTTATAAAAGACTCCTACATAAATTGAAATTATTTGGAGTGTCCGGGAAATTACTTGAATGGTTCACCAGCTTTTTAAATGGCCGAAGTCAGCGTGTTATTGTGAAAGGTAGTGCTTCTGAATGGACAAATGTTATTTCGGGAATTCCTCAGGGATCTATTCTTGGACCCATATTGTGTATATTATTTGTAATTGACATACCTGAAGTAGTTGGAAGCACATGTAGACTTTTTGCTGATGACTGTAAGTTATATAATAGTGTTTCATCACGAAAAGATCAGACTGACCTTCAAAACGATATTTTCAACCTCTGTAATTGGAGTAAAGACTGGTTACTGCAGTTCAACATAAAAAGTGTAAAATTGTCACATATGGCAGGAAACAATTTGATACAGATTATAAAATGACAGATAATAATTATCAAACACATGACTTACAAGATGAAACATCAGAAAAAGACTTGGGTGTGAATTTTACTGAAAATTTGAATTTTGATAAACATATTAATAAAGTTGCCAATAAGGCCAACAAAATTGTAGGACTCATTAGAAGGAAATTCACATTTATGGATAAGCAGCTATTTTTTAACCTATACAAGTCCCTGGTACGATCTCATTTAGACTACGGGAATCTTGTAGCATATCCTACAACAGAAAAGAATAAACAAATGTACAACGTCGTGCAACTCGTTTAATACCAGATTTTAAAGGATTGACATACACAGAGCGTTTACTGGAACTGAATCTCCCGTGTCTTGAATATCGCAGACAAAGATTTGACTTAATACAAGTGTTCAAAATCATACATAAAATAGATGATATTGATATGAGTACTTTCTTCTCATTCACTGAAAATGACAATCTAAGAGGGCATAGTTTGAAATTGAGCAAACCAAGAGCTAGGAAATCATCTCGACTTCACTTTTTCTCTCATCGCACTATAACACAATGGAATAATCTACCAGAAAGTGTGGTTACATCGCAAAACGTGACTATGTTCAAAATTAGGCTTGATAAACTCTGGAAAAATAAACGTTTTGATGTATCCAGTGTATACTAATAGATCGGAACCGGAGACAAGTTTATATAATGAAGACCAGAACAGCTCGTCTAGGGGCTAAGAAGTTCCCCAGAGGTCAACAGGTAGTCAACAGGTAGGTAGGTAGACTTATATGGGATAGGGCGATTAAATAAATATGAGCAAATGTTCAAAACATTATTCTTTTCTTTCAATCCACTTGTCACATGGCATAGAGTTGTCTGGCTTTCAAATAAAAGTGTGCAAACCTTTTAGGTGACGTTTTGCACAGGACAACAGGCTAAACAAACCACCGGCGATGTATTGCACTGCAAAAGAAAAGCATTATATGAATGCCATGTAATCAAATGTTGCTTCTCCAATGAACTTAATGTCATCACGACACACTAATCTGATGGTCACCAGTTAAGTATTTACAAAACCCATAAACCCTACAATTCATCTGTCACATGTAAATATTTAAAAAAAATACCTGCTAACTTTATTGACGAACATATTTATGTATCAACCTTTGTCTCCATTTGATTTTTAAGCAAGACAAAGGTTGAAGCTTTATCAAACATGTATGTTTTTGTTTAAAAATGTTCTCAACTGTTACATTGATAATAATGACAAAGATCTTAGTAACTCAAACAAATTTAGAGCGTCTGTGCTTAAATATTCTTTTCTGTAGTAATCTTCAGAACTTGTCTTCTAGTTTTGATTTTGCTCTGGCACTCTATCCTCTGATTTTTCCAGAGTTGCTACAGGATGAATCTTACCGTGCTACAAATGTATTCCTCCTGTGCCATATTTCAAATGAAGCAAGCGTGCGTCACACTTTATCGTTTGGTGTCCGAAACCAGCTTAAGTCACCCTAAAATGCTTTGTCTATAACAAAAGTGTGTGTTCATGCTTCCACTGTCAACCTCTTTATTTAGCTATGTGAGAATAGTTTCTCTCGACTTGTATTTAATCCCACCAGAACATTCATCAGAGTCATCACACTAAGCGAACTAAGCGTATAAGCATAGCCTACGCCTACATCGGTCTTTAAGGGTTACATTTCACTGTTAAGGGTCTACCTACGGTTTATTGATAATATGGATACTTTGGGGTCAGGCCTTGCTTTAGTTCATAGACATATTTGTGTGTGTGGGCTAATTGGAATTGTATGAACACAGACTTTGTCTGTATACCTGATCTTCTGGGTCTAATTGCGCAGGTAAGGCTCTCGGGTGTTTTAAATCACAAAACGACGGCTTCATATTTTTGATAATCTAGTTTTTTGTTGTTGTAAGTTATGGTACTGATGTTAATTCCTAGACATAGTTGTGTGAATAAACTCATTAGACTCGTATAACCATAATATGCTCTCACTATATTCCAGGTCTTTATGGATCAGCTGGATCATACTTTAATGTTCTCCTTATTAGTAGCAATACAATTGCTGAATATTTTTATCACGTATTTCCTTATTTTGGTTAGAATCGTTACTGCAAGCCAGGATGATTTCTTTAAATATGAAGATACATGTATTCATATTTTTAAAGGTAGACTTAAAACTGTTTTAAAGACATGAAGTTATTAGAATATAAATGCATTATAGACACACTAAACTGTGCAACCATTCTGCTTTCTAGCAGTTTGACAAAATGTCAATTTCTTAAAAAGTGGGATACTTTATAAGATCATACTATATTCATTTGTTCGCCAATCTTTATATCTGATCCAAAAAAGTTTTAAAGGTTAATTATGTAATTAGGAGCAGTTTTTTTAAAACAACAGTAATCTTTAACATTCTGTGATCAAAACTATTGTTTCAAGACTTGACAACCAAATTCTGCTTTCGGTTTCGATCTGCTTTCACTTTGAAATGCAATTAATAACATAAACAAATTTAAGCAATTTTTGCATTGTATTAAAACATCCTTTCATTATAGGCGATTGAAATAGATAAATGTCTATTTACTTTGCAGTCCAAAACCAGTGTTACTTTTGATAATGTGGCTTTAAATTTTAAGCATCGACTAACAAATATCAGATTTACGCAGTAAAGGTTTTTACTCTGATATATCGGTTTCCACATCGATGCAGATATTTTTGTCGATCCCAACCCAATAAAGGAAGTGAATATTTGTATGAATCTTATAGGGAGGTGCAGGCAAATGACAATGAAAATGGCCATGTTAGGAAACACATTAAATATTAAAGAAATTATACAAATATTTTGAAAAGCAAAGTATCAGTGTGTCTGTTGCAACCACAATTAAAATAAAAGTATGCAAAACCAGGTAAATTATTATTAACATTATCATTATCCGTATTATTATCATTATCATCATCATCATAATTTTTTTATCATTCTTTTTATTATCGTCAGCATTATTATTATATACCGCATTTGTATGACGTTTTTTTCATATTGAAAATAATGTTCAAAAGCGCATCACAATTATATGAATACTTTATGAATAAAAATACATGTAATAGTAGGCATGGGCACATATTAACTTTTTTAAAAAGTGCAAACCAAACGAGTGTTTTAATGGCCAAATTGGGTGCCGAATCTCAATATCACAATTGAAATTATCTACGATGACGTTTTACGTTCACTTTTTGCCAAAATTCAAAATGACCGCCAAAATGGCTGATTTTGGTTATTTAGGGCCATTTTATGTTGTCACCATACCTTGTAATACATAATTTTATAGGTTTTTATGGTTGATAAACACGTTTTTGATGTTAAAAATACCAAAAAGAGGTATGGGAAGCTATATTTATAAATAATTAAGGCAAACGATACATATTGTTATCATTCTGTCAGACAATGACAAAATATGCCATATGATCAATTAACTCGCTTAAAACAGTCTATATTAATATCATTTTCCGGTTTGATAATAAACTGATTGCCTTATTTTATTCCAGGTAGTATACCCACTTTGAATTTAAAACCTTCTTTAATGTGTCGCATTCGGTGTAAATGCGACACAGGTGAGCTCTTAGATATTTAACTTCACATAACAACTGGTTTTGTTTGTGAATCCACAGCAAATCAACTGCTTTTAGTGTAAATGGACCAGTATAAGTTTGCTAAAAGTATAATACTGCAGGTAGTTATCTTTCTTTTTTATCACTTCATTAAGTATGTACATACTTATAACATATCCCTATCGTGTAAGCTTTCACAGAAATTGCCTCTCTTTGCAAGTTTATCATTGTAAAAAAATTAATTTCCGAAGGCTCCTGTGATGGACCATGCCTTTTACATGGTACAGATCAACTCTAAACCAAGTTCTCAAACAACAAGCAGATCTATAAGTCTATGCAGACAAGATATATTGGCAGGAATCAATCAAAGTAAAACATACAGTTTTTACAATTTGATAGATGCTTAAATGATATTTTAAATTGAATGACAACTTTATAGATGAACATGATCCTATCCAGAAGAAAAGGAATGTGTATGAAACTACATAACAATGTCTAAATTGAGCTTATATAATGTAAAAGAAGGTAGACATTGCGCGATACTTTTGTATGTGTGTTTTATGACCGGAACACCTCACCTTAACATACATAAAAAAGAAGTATCAGCTTTCCCATAAGCAATTAGTCTATCCCTAGACTATACAAAGGCAGTTGACATAGAAATCAATATATTTTTTTGCATGGTTTATAAACTTTATACACTGTTCTACAAGCTTTCAAATCAAAAGCTGCAACGGATTCAAAATTGTACTCACAGAGTGGTCTTGGAAACTCCATTAGAGCAATCAGTTCTTCGCTCCTTAAAGTCTCCATTTATTTTCAATTAAAATTAGAATCATGTTGAAAGTCCTTGTAATGGTCTTGCATCATGTTACTGTAAAAACTGGTACGTCTCAGTGAGATCTCGTGGTCTATTTTTACTTCGATATTAAAGTGACAATAATTTTGCTAGATATATGCAAACGAAGATGGCAGATAGATCAATAGTTGTTGTTGCTCAAAAGAAGTGAAACGATTTACCAAGGCACCTAAAAGTCATTTATGACAATGCTCATTTAAGGTAAAGACTTAAGACACGTTTATTCAGTATATTTTATAGATAATTAGTGAACATTGATCGTAAAGCGCAAAAGAATAGTTTACTATAATCATTGCGCTATGTAAGTGACATGTATGAATTGAACACTTTGCTAGATTCCAAGTTGCTTCCTTTATTATCAATTCCTCACATATCTATTGATGTTAAAGGAATATATTTGTCTAAATGGTCATAACCCTTTACCCAAGTATGAAATCAGGTCTTGCAATATGTGTATATATGTATAGGAACAGCTGGTACAAGTTTGTTAGAGTTTTTACGTACAATCTGATCGAAATCATTCCAAAATTGATTTTTATTATTTAGGAATTCATTGACAATCTCTGCTATATATCAAATTTCTATAAAGAACTTTTAAACCGTAAGATGATTTGTTCTTAGTTGTTAATAACAGTTTAAAGTCATTATACGAAAATCAGGAAGTATCATTCTTGTAATATGCAAGCTATTTAAAATGGCTACCGGGTATTAAACGATTTATTGGAAAATTGATTTAATTCAAACTTAGATGTAAAATTACGAAATTATGTGATTTTGGGTGAAATATTACATAAATTATCAATAAAAATAGCTTCTCATACTTATTTCAGAACTTTTAACCTAAAAAACGTGTTTATCAACTATAAAAACCTGTAAAATGATATATTACAAGCTATGGTGACAATATGAATGGTCCTGTATGACCAAAATCGACCATTTTTGGTGGCCATTTGGAATTTTCGCAAAAAGTGAGCCTATAAGGCCACCAGAGACTAATTTAAAGGTCATATTTGGATTCTGTGCATCATTTGACTACAAAACACCCGTTACGAAAAAGTTTGGAGAATTTCCCAAACCCTTATTATTTAAAAAACTGATGAATGCAAAGCAATTAAAAAAACGGTACTAAAATACAACTGATCACTTTAAAAGTACGACGAATTGTATGACTTCAAAACAAATGAATTCATTGATTGGAACCGTTCTCTTATGGACTCGACATTGCTTGTACATTAGCCACGCCAGACGATTCCTCAAAAAACTTCAAGCTCGACTCATAAGTAGGGGGGGGGGGGGAGGGGGGGTGTTGCTAATTTCCTTTTTAAAGATAACCATGTAAGACCCTGCTAAAAAGATGGTGCCATCAATATGATAATAGAATCAGCAACAAAAAAATTTATAAGACCCCATTAACCCCCTGTACATACCCCTTGAAAGTCGGACACGCCCATTTTGCACAAATATAACATTTTTTTATATCCAGCTGTTATAAATCAATTCTTATATGCTTTCAATATATCATTATGTAGGTTTGGTAGGCTGCTGAGTTCAAATATGAAGTAAAAATCTAAATTAAATATCTTAATATGGTGGAAAATTCAAAATGGCTGCCAAAATGACTAAAACTTTGGACATTTTTGGGTATTATATTTACTGGGCATTGGATATGTTGAATCATGCTTGCAATATATCAACTTAAAGGTGTTTTATGGTGCTGAATTCAAATATTAAATCCAAAACTAGATTAAACAAATAAATATGGCAGAACATTCAAAATGGCCGCCAAAATAAATCATTTTTCAGTTATAAACGGCACACTTTAAACATGTTACGCAATTTATGAATTAACTCTAGTGGATGAAATCTTAACAAAAGACCGAAGTTATGACACTTGATTTTATGCGTGTACATATATTTTATTCATTATATAGCTGAAGTAGGTCTCTAGAGGTATGATTAGAGGTTAAGGTCTGAGAGGTCATTCGTTCCAACCTCACCAGCGGCACATATGATGTCTTGATTGAAAAATGTGTCTTTAATTGCTTTACTTCATTAAGATATAGATGATTGTTTGCAAAGAAAAATTCTTGGCACTTTGGTTGCAAAGTAGAGTTAAAATTGCAAGCAAATTTTATAAATATCAATAACTAAATGATCAACATGGGTGATGACTGTATGCTATCATGTAAGCATCTAAGCTACAATATAGATTGCAACTATTTTTTAACAAGACTGTGTTGTTTTGTTAAATTCCGAAAATACAATAAAGCAAAGTTTTCTCGGTAAAGAATGACTTTATAGCTTATCAGATTTCTAGGTGTTGTTCATTTACTTTATCTGTTACTAATTTTATTAAGTTTGACTTATGTATGTAACAAAATCTTCACAAAAAGTAAACGACCCAACAATTGCTTTCAGAGATTCAAGAATTGTATTATCCAATATTCCAATGTCACAATAGCAATTGTGTCATTCCCTTTAATTCTTATTTGCAATTTTGGTTATACGTGTATCTCTATTAATTCGTTAATACTTATTTGTATTTCTTTTAACTAGCCCTTAAAACTAATGATTGAGAATCATGATGTTCCATTATTTGGCCAACTGTGCACGGTTGAAACAAATGCAAGACATTCCATGATTAGAAAATGAGATTGCTCACGTGACAACCGAGTAAAAGAAAGTAAAGAAAACAATAATTGAAATAGGCAATTACTTTTTTGAGGGGTGATCGATACAATCACAGCCAGACCAAACAAAATACAATGTGTTAATTGATTAAACATTTGAATCTGTCATTAATGCTAAACCAGACAGGAAAACTTTTAGCTCACATTTCATACACTATGTAACTAATGAGAATTTCTATATAAAGAAATAAACTTATAAATACAAACACGTATAGAATGGTTTCTCCATGACCGAGGATGAGCAGAAAACATTTGGTACATTTTCTACAGATACAATACTACAAGAACCTTTCAGCTTACATATTTTAACCAAATTTGCAGCTATTTCCCCCGGCCATTAGACTACTAGTATCTATGTATATGAGTTGCCTATTGATAATTTAACATTACACTATTGGACTGTAGAAAATACGTAAATTAAAGACACCAATTGGCGATTCATCCCTTCATGAATTGAACAATTGCAAGTATATTTCGTGTGCAAGGAAATTGGTCGTGACTGTTAAGGGATTGAACCAAAAATCCCATTATCCATAAATATCTTTATTTCAACTGGATCTTTGCTATAGCCTTTGAAGGTGTAGACCACCAATCTGAAAATTCATTTGAGCAATGTCAGGTCTAAATATTTAGTTTATACGAGTTTATAGCATATTAAGATGAAAGATTTTGCAAAACAGATATACTGCAATATATGATTTTTTGCTTTATTATTTTACAAATAATCTAAACGATTGCATTAAGAGTGATAACAAACAATGATTCAACATATAGATATGTACCGTTGAGTATACATTGAAAATGTGTTAATTTGGTGGCCATTTTGAATGTTTGGCAACATTGGGTTGTTCAAATTAGTTTTGAGTTCATATTTGAACAATTTACCTTAACAAACTTATAAATTGACATAATGTAAGCATGATTCAACACATTGAATGCCAGGGCAAATAATTACCCGAATATGCTTAAACAAACTGGGTTTTATTTTGCTGCCATTTTGCATTTCTCGCCATATTGGTTTCTTAAATTAAGTATTTTCACTTCATATTTGAATTCAGCACCTAAATACATGTAAACCTGTTAATTGACATGTGGCAGTGCAATACCATACAACTTATTGCAATTAAATGTAAAAAACTGGTAATTTATGTGAAAATGGGCGCGACCAACCTTCAGAGCGTATGTACAGGGGATTAATGGGGTCAGAAATTAAAAAGATATGCTTTTTCTTACATGTCAGTACATGTCACATGTTTTAAACAGGTTTTCATTAAAAATCAAATTAACAACCCCACTCCCATCATTTGCAAACTTTCTCCCTTGTTCTCTTTGTCTCAATGTAGTGACGTAAGTTAAAAAATGCTCGTCAAATGAGCGAGAAATAGAATCCAACGTTAGAGCAGCCATTTTAAGTTG
Source organism: Mactra quadrangularis (assembly GCA_025267735.1). Taxonomy (NCBI): domain Eukaryota; kingdom Metazoa; phylum Mollusca; class Bivalvia; order Venerida; family Mactridae; genus Mactra; species Mactra quadrangularis. The sequence goes on along the minus strand of CM046304.1, from coordinate 43,452,743 downwards.
TCTAAGGGTGCGGTTACTTGACTAGTGGGCGGACCATATGCTAATCTGTCTTCTGATCAATTGATTCAAGGTGCTATACTTGTTACACGTAATATCACTACGCCAGTTAAACTATCTAGTTTTTTCTTTCTCAGTCTAAATATAGCGACGTGTCACGGTATCTTTGTGAGAATATCCGACTATCTTAAACTAACAGATTAGAATAGTTGAGTTAGAAATTCTATCACATTCGGATATAAAATTAAACACAGATATTTTCGGATTCATTAACTGTTAAATATTCATCATGTTGCTCATATATAGTTTAAATGTAATTGTCGTTCTGAATTTGTTTGGAAACATTGATGTCTATGGTTCATCATGTAGTTCTGTAACAGACTGCATTACATGTGTGTCTAAACAATCCTGGGTACCTATATTTGATGTGACATGCAACTGGTGTCAACTAACAAAATCATGTCATGCCTACAAATCACAATTTAACACTTGTCCTGCTGGAGAAATTGCTGAGATAACAACTGATTGTTACGAAAAGAATTACGGTGAATACAGTCCAGAGAGCTCGTACATAAATCTTCTTCTATCAGCAGTTGCTTACTCTGATCATCCAGAGAAATGTTTGAATCAACTTTTACCCAGAGGAGGTTTTAAAATTGTTGCTGCCATCGGACGTAAATGTAGTAGTTTTCATTTTGAGTATCAAGAATGTTTTGCCACTGTCGCTGTTTCGGATGAACTCAAGATTATTGTTATTGCTAGTAGAGGAACAACGAGTACATCACAATTGCTTGAAGAGGTTTTAACTGTTCTTACGTATCCAAAGCAACAATTCAAATCAGGGGGAAACGTTCAGAAATACTTTAATGATGCATTCAATTTACTGTATCCTTGTGTTTCTAAAACTGTGAAGGATCTTCTCCAGTCTAAACCTGACTACAATGTTGTGATTACTGGACACTCTCTGGGTGGTGCCATTGCATCCCTGACAGCTGTGGCTCTTGTGTATGACAATATTATTTCTGAAAACATGATGACACTTTACACATTTGGTATGCCAAGAGTTGGTGACAAGACATACGCCTCGCAACATGATAAACTGGTTAACAATAGTTGGAGGGTAATTCATTACAATGATTACATCGCAAGGCTTCCTACTCAGATCAATCTAAGTCCAGATAATCAGCCGTACCACCATCAAACCGAAGTTTACTATCCTCAAGTGGATATGCCACCAAATGCACCATACAAGATTTGTGAAGTTAACGAAGACCCATCATGTGTTAAAAGCAATGCCTTTATTCTTGTGGACTTTAATGCAGTACACCATACCAACTATTTCAATTTGCAAGTTGGACAACAATGTAGCAACATAGGTGACAGGAGAAAACGTTCAGCTGACGGAACGGAAATATCTGCCATGGCGCACATGTTTACAAACAATACATGCAAGGTGATTAAATTTGATGACAATGTCAGAATACAAGCTTTAATATTCAGATCAATGATGTTTTAGTATATGCATGTATCATGATATTATGTGTACATGCATATCAATCATTTTATTGATCATAGATTGTTTGATAAGTAGTTTTTCAATAGTTCTTATATAGTTTAGAGTTAGAAAAATTGTTCGTGTATAACATATACAAATACAACAAAAACAAACATTTAATGTATAGTCGAACAAAAATACCTACATTGTTTATAATAACAATATACATTGTTTATAATAACAATAATAATGGAAAAGATTTTTACCATTACAAGCATGATTTACCAACAAATGGTGGTATCCATCATGCTAATTTTGTTAAAATGAATTTCACACATTTTATTTTTATGACTGCCTACCCCAGAAATAGATTGTCTCATTTTTAATGTTTATCCAAACACGTTTTGTTTTTTTGTACGCACTATATGTAAACCCAGTCTACATTAGACTTATAAAGTCGTATTGAAAATCTTGCAAAATATATAATCAGTTATAATGCATGCAGGGTTATAGCTTAATCATTTGTATTTGTCTAATAGCCGGCGACTATAGAAAAATTGGCGATTTTTATTGAAGTCGCCGACTATCGTTAGTGACTCAAAACTAAATGAATCTGAGAATCAGTTAATTTTATTAAGAATTAGTTTCTTTCGTTTTTCAGCCAAAGGAGAGCATGATTTATTGCAGTCAGCTACATATTGATACTCTACGGTCTTATTTGAAGGCTCTTTTTAGTTCTGTTTTCTCTTGACTTTTTTATAAATATAGTGACTGCATCTGCTAATATATTTTCTGGATCCTTACGTAACGTCCCTGTGTGCGAGAAAAAGATCCACTGACCATAATCTGTAGAAGAATATCAAATCATCTGATCTAGCGTAGCGGCTATACAATAGAGGGTTCAGTCTTCAGAATCAGAGACTGGTATCCATTATTCGCTTGCTATTTGCTACTTCGATGACATTCAATTTACTTGGTAGTTACAGAGCGTCAGTACTTTGATGTTTTGCTATATTGATTTGTTCTAGCTTTCAAAACTTTGTAAGCCAAATTCGATTTTTAACATTTAGTTTTTCCTCTATTGCGGCATTTAACAGTATAAACATGGATACGCTGAAGATCTCATGCCGGTCCAGCATCTTCAGAACCCTGTTGGATTAAAAGTGTACTGTAAAATAAAGATATAGCGTGGACGAACCGGTTCTCGAACCGCTGAGGATTCAATGAGCCATTTTTAATCAGTTAAACAATGTTTTTAGAAAAACACATTAAAAACACAGCTTTTAACCTTTATTCCACTTTTCTATCATATGTTTGTTGATATTTTATTTTTAAAACAAATCCAAATTCTTCCAGAAAAAAAACTCAACCATTCTCTGAAAACTGTGATGGCGGCTAAAAATAGATGACCTAATTTCGAACCTCTACCATATTTTGCTATTTGTGACGTTATAATTAGCTGTCACATGACTGTCATGAGACTTTATGAGCAGAGGACAGGATTGGGTACCTGCCATGTGCTTTTTTGTTATAACATATCGTCAGAGGCCCTAATTTCGTCACTGACCTAATTTCGTCACCCCACCTTGAATACATAACGCATTAAGCAATACTAAAATTTAGGTAATATTATTTTTAAACTCACTAAAATAAGCTTAGATTCTCGTTTTTAGCTCGAAATCTAAACGTAGGGCGGAGCGACATTGTGGGCGGAGCCAAACCTGCACTGGTTATGATTTTACACTACAGGTAAACATGTCATAATTTAAAATGGTGGAATTTCGATAATTTTGTCATAAAATTGTTGAAGAAACAACACAGATTGGAGGTAAAAGATCTAAATATTGTATTTAAATAAATAAACGGAGATTTGCTTCACAAAAATGAAAGAAAAACTTATTTTATTTTTATTTTGCAGTGTTGATTTTTGGTCCAGCTTAAACAGTCGTCTGCATTATACCCAGTCCCATAACATTGTTTTTACTAACGTTATTTGACAGAATAAACCCTTTAAAAGTTGATGGAATAAAACTTTATGATTCATTTACATATTTTAAAAAAAAAATCAGTTAAAAATTACAAATTAACATTGTATTCATTCATTTCCTTAAGGTGACGAAATATGGTCTCCCCAGGTTACTTTAAAACAATATTTGATGGATTGTACTGACAGGGCTGAAAAAGGTAATAGGAATTTACTTAAAAATATTCACCATAACAAAATATTCATTCTAATTACCTGTTTCTTGCGCATTGTTCTCGTTTGACAGCTGTAGTTGCGTCTGTTGTTTACCAAACGTTTGTGCACACGAGTTGATGACGTCATACGCAATTACGTAGCAAAGTAAACAACTTTTTTATGAAAGGTTCGAGATCAGGTGTTTATACGATATACATGTTCGGTGATTTCACAATCTAACTTGGTTCACCGTGCTGAATACTCATAGATCTATATGAAAAGATTAAATAGATCTATTTCTAAAATAGCAAACAGATCTTTAAATGATAAGTTTTATTGGTTTTGAAACTTAAATGTACGCAAGAAATTCATTTATAAAGTCACAAAATATGCTTCTAGCTAGTTGAGTTTAAAGGTACTCATTCACAGAATTCAACTTAAATATCAACTTTTCTGTGACTATCTAAAGTGTATGGAAACATTTTAAGCAGGAATTTAGTGTTTTGATAATTTCAATTTTAGTGCAAATGGACATACTATTACGACTGATGGTGTTTCATGTTGTAAATATCTACCCGTATGTCACAATGTTGAGAATTTTAGTGAGTTTTTATTATTACTTTTATCAATATTTCTTGCAATCTATTGGTCAGTTTAACTAAAATATGACGTCTTTTACACAATTGCAGACACTGAAAAGCAATTTCAAAATATAGAAAAATCTTAACCAAATCTGTGAACTAGTACCTTAAAGTTTAATCATGTTTATTTCAACAATGTACCAAATATGTGAACTAGTACCTTAAAGTTTAAATATGTTTATTTTAACAATGTACCAAATATGTGAACTAGTACCTTAAAGGTTAAACATGTCTATTTCAACAATGTACCAAATAAGTGAACTAGTACCTTAAAGTTTAAACATGTTTATTTCAACTATGAACCAAATATGTGAACTAGTACCTTAAAGGTTAAACATGTTTATTTCAACTATGTACCAAATATGTAAACTAGTACCTTAAAGGTTAAACATGTTTATTTCAACTATGTACCAAATATGTGAACTAGTACCTTAAGGTTAAATTACAAATCAAATTTAAAGGATATGAAACCGAAACTGTGGTTGCAAGAAAATAATGTTAGGGGAATTCCCTTATTTTTCCGATGATTCAAGAGGAAACTTTGAGCCATTTATATGAATCATTTTTTGCTAACGGTTATTATCATTTCGGCAATGCTAGAAAAAATTATCTTATGATTTAAATTTGTTTAACTTTATTATTGATTCATTTTTGTCTCTTTTAATCGATTTGTTGTAATATATTAATTAATGTACTAATATACTATGTCCATTCATCTTGCATATTGATGTTTTGTTATTTTGTATAATCAGATAACCTTTCTTAGTTTTTTTATTTGGTGTTGTTTTTTTCTCTTTGCACAGAACTTTAGCTCGTTAGTGATACACATTTTGAAATACATTTTGTTAAAATTGTTGAACTGTATTTATATAAAAGACACGAAACTGAAACTGTGGTTGCAAAAAATAATGTTGGGGGAATTCCCTGATATTTCCGATTACTCATGAGGAAACTTTGGAGACCTATCATAATTATCTTTTTGGTTACGGTTTTTATCATTTCTGCAATGCTAAACGAAAATCTTATATCATTTAAATTTGTTTCACTTGTTAATTATTGATTGAGCTTTATTGACTTTTTCTGTTTTTATTGATTTGTTGTAATATGTTAACTAATGTACTAATATACTATGTCCATTCATCTTGCATATTTACGTTTTGTAATTTTGTATAATCAGATAAACTTTCTTAGGTTTTTTATTTTGTGTTGTTTTTTCTCTTTGCACAGACATTTAGCTACCTATTGATATACATTTTGAAATACATTTTTGTTAAACTACCATTTATATAAGAGTTATGAAACCGAAAATGTGGTTGCAAAAAAAAATGTTCGGGGAATTAATCGATTACTCATGAGGAAACTTTAAGCCATTCATAATAATCATTTTTGCTAACGGTTATTATCATTTCTGTGATGCTAAATAAAAATCTTTTATGACTCAAATTTGTTATAATTGTTAATTGTTTATTGATGCTTATTATTGACTTTTTCTGTTTTTATTGATTTGTTGTAATATGTTAATTAATGTACTTATATATACTATGTCCATTCATCTTGCATATTTCTGTTTTGTAATTTTGTATAATCAGATAAACTTTCTTAGTTTTATATTTGGTGTTTTCAGTTTCTTTATCCTGTATGACAATTTACTGCCAAAAGTGTTTTTGAAAACCATGTTATACAATTACAAAATATAATATGTTTCATTCATTACTCATTCAGAGAAAATAGACTCTGAAAATATATCAGGTATTGCAACGGTAAAAAAAACAGACCTTCCTCACATCCAAAATAAAAAAGGAGATGCTTAAAGATTTTTTATTTTTGTTGAAAAAAGGGACCTAAACAAAAAAGGAAACAAAAACCTAAGGGATGTGCGTCTTGGAACGAACAGTGACAAAATAATTGCCAGGTTCTAGGGTCTCACGCTTGTATTAACAGGTTTATGTGAATAATTATTAAACAGTTAACTACAAAGTCATACATAGATGTAAATAAATGGTATTTACTTTAAAATGGTTTAAAAATTAGCTTCGATACTTTACTCGTGGTTTTATCAATCTCCGTAAACCGATATCCTGAAGAGCATTGTCGCACAGGATCTCTAAGATCTCAATGTAGGGCCACGTCGAGACGACTTTTATGTCGACTAATCAATGCGTAGCTTTCATCTAGACGAAACACAATATATAACATTTTGGTTTCGTAATTTCTATTTTTAGACCAAGGTTTTCGTGTTAATTTAACGGCGGTATTATTCACAGTCTGCAATTGGACGGCTCATTTCAAATTGCATGACATAGACGATATAACAAAGTTACAAATCATAACAATTTCTTCATGAATATTATGATAAGAAAAAGTCACCTGAACGTGACCCTCATTTAAAAAGGCCAAATCAAAAATAGTGAGTAGGCGGGAGGAAAATTTTAGATCGGGGTTTTCATGTGTTTTTTATGAGCATTGAATTTTATCTTTCATCATGAATTCAATAGACCATGTTGATCAATAAAATTCCATACACCATGATATATAAATGTACATGTATTCAAAATTGTAGTACCTGTACAAGTGCTGCTCCAACATCTATACTTGTAAACTGATGAGACTCAAAGTCTCGTACCAGTAGTTGACTCTCGTATCGTGCGAGATCTGTTTTGTTAAGAGTTATTCGTGCAGCTATCTTCCCCAGTCTAGAGCTCATTAATGAGTGTGTCTGGTTCCAATTTGGCAGTATATTGTACATATTTTACCTAAAAGTATAAAGATTAAAATTATAAGTATCATCAATAGCAATGTGTTGATGCGTTGAAAAACCCAAAGAAACAAACAAACAAAACAAACAAACAAAATAATGAAGATTCGACAGGATGAATAATAACTGTTGTCTATTGTGAATACTGAATACATAAACATATTTAAATATGCCATCATATATGACATGGAATTCATTAACCTTTTTGCTGAACATAAAAGCATATCGTCAGTTTATTAGTATTATTACTTTACAAGATTTTAACATTCATTTTCCATCACTTTTGATATTACTTGTGTTTATTTAATCTCAGGTATCAGACAATCTATATTTATGGCAAAGGGTTCAATAATATGAAAGACAGATTTGACGACCGCTGCTGTATACATCTTCATACAGATGTATGTGAAGACAGCAGTAATAGCAGTACAGCAGTAAAGCCTTACTGTTAGGATTTTTGGCAGTACAGCAGTAAAGCCTTACTGTTAGAATTTTTGGCAGTACAGCAGTAAAGCCTTACTGTTAGAATTTTCACCAGTACAGTAGTACAGTCTTACTGTTCGAATTTTAGGCAGTACAGCAGCAAACCTTTACTGTTAGAATTTTTCTCAGTACAGCAGACTGCTGTATCATTCTTGAAAATTGTTCTCAATTGCACCTCTTAAATAACCCATATGATAGGCGCTTTGTACTATATTGAACGTATGGATTATTATATAAATCGACTTTGGTGTAATAATATTAGCACAGTGTAAATGCTCATAACGGTTCACAGTGATGTTGCCGAACAAGGGAAGATACGAGGCTTCTGTCATTGGATCCAGATCTGGTGCTCTTTCTGCATGTTTGTTGTCAAAGAGAGCTTTCATGAAATCTAGTGTGTGCTGGCGTTTACGAGCATCTGAGTAGAGCGATTTAACGAAAGTACCTGTCCGACTCGTTGCGTATTTGCGGTTGTTTTGCAGAGAAGGCCTTCCATTCTTAAAAGGCAATGGCGCAATCCAGTTTCCATCACTAATTCTCTTCATTTCTTTGACATCAATTAATTGAACTGCTTGTCTTATATTGATAAACCAGGTTTGTTATCATTGTCTGTGGTTTCAAATAACCTTTACTTTGGAACGCATTTTCACATGGTTCAAGTGTTGATGGTCGGTCATTACTATGGACGTAGGTTTTTATAGAGTTCATAGAACTGGGTATGTGTGCACCATGAAGACAACATTCACCTACAATAACCCATCCCAATTTCAATTTCTGGGCAAATGGCTGGTTTTCATCCCCTATTATCTGTTCTTCAACATGATGAGCAGACACAGCATCCCTACCAATCAACATCACAATGGCGGCATCTTTGTCGATGGCAGGAAGCTCCTTAGCAATAGTTGCTAGATGCGAGTGGTATTTAGCAACCCCGGGTGTCGCGATTTCATTGCGATTATCCGGTATCAGGTCACATTCGGTAACTACTGGAAGATTTATAGATGCTGAACCATCAAGGGACTCGACCTCAAACCCGGGATATCGCCTTCCAGACAGAGTTGTCCTCCCACCGCAACTACTAAGGGAATATGGCTCTGGTGCACTGTTTATATGAAAATTGTCAAACAGTTCAGATTTCGCGAGTGTATGGTTGCTTTGGTCATCAATAATCGCGTAGCCTTTCATGGACACATTTGAATGGATGTCAAGTATTCTTACCATCACAATCTTGGCGCACGATTTTCCTGGGTTACTTTCTGTGCACAGCTGTGTGCAGTTTGTAACTATTTCCTGGGAGCTCTTCCCACCTTGGCTGTTTCCAGCTTTGCGATAATTGTGCATGGCTGTTGCGTGTGTTCCCTGACATTCAGTGCATTTCACTAACACTTAACAGTTCTTGCATAAATGGTTCCCGGAACAACATTTAAAGCACACTGCATGCTGTTTCTACAGATTTTACGTTCACTGAAGGGTTTGTGCCTGAATGTTTTACATTCATTCAGAGAGTGTTGTGCTTTATGGATTAAACACTGGAATTGTTCTTGTACAGTCGTTTTTGCTACTGTCACATTTTGCACTGGTCGACTCGCACTTTCAGCGCTTGAACTGAAGTCAAAGCTGGGATCATTATATGCGAAAGCCATATATGTTATGAAATCACAAAAAAAAATGTGAATGGCGGAAAAAGTGCACCATTTCTTGAAAGCTAGTGCGCGATCTCTCCATTTGTTCTGAATGTTGCATGGAAGTTTTGAGATGGTTGTGTTCACTCCCACAGCAGAATGTAGATAACTGAATGACCAAGCGTAGCACGTGTTTTCTTTCACTAAATGTATTTCAGACAAAATGACAGACAGTTAATAGAATTTGATTGGTACTCTGTATGTGATTCTTGGAAAGCTTTCAAGTTACTTCCTTAATGCAGCCTCGACTTTTTCAGGAGCTCCAAATTGTGCACTTAAACGATTCCAAGCTCGCTCCAGGCCTGACTTTGAAACTGATGAGTTAGCTGACTTAATACTTTTTATTTGCTTGGCACCAGGTCCTGAATAACGCATGAGGAGGTCTAGTTCTTCTGCATTATTTGCACCAATTTCACTTATAACACTTTTGAATGTTTGTTTCCAGAAGAGATAGTGTTCATGTTTTCAAGAAAACTGCTGTAGTCTGTCTTTAATCACATCCTTTCTGCACACATATTGTGCGAATGCCTATCTGTGGCAGTGTCATGTAGACTTCTAGCACAGTAATTGTTTTCTTCCTCTAAAGACATTACATAATTTTCTGTTCTTCTTGTAACATTTTCTGTCTCTATAGGCGGCTCGTTGACTTCAATTTCAACAGATTCTAACACTTTGGCCTCGGCTTCTTTAGAGACAATGTCCCTTTTAAGCTCTAACAGTTCAAGTGCCTGTTTTAATTTGGCTTCTTGTTCCATGAACTCTAACTTGGCCTTGAGCCCTTCAGCCTCTGCTCGTTTTTTGTATCGCACTTGTTACTGAACGCACACTTCCTTTCGATAAATTTGACCTTGAGGAACGTGTTTCCAATGCCTTTTCTTTTGCTTCGTTAAGCCGATGAAACAGTTCAGATACACATTTTTCAGTCGGTTTTAGTTTTTCTTCTCTATATGTTGTGAAATGCTTAAGCTCTTTAGAACTTTCAACACTTTGATTTCTTGCTAAAAAGTCCAAATACTGGTTCCGTGCCAGGCAATATCTACCGTATCTACTGGTTTCAAATTAACTTCTGTGTTTTCTATGTTCATATACGATAGTGGGAAGTCACTATCTATGTCAGTAATTGAGGTATTCAGAATGTCATACGCGACTTTGAGGCTTCGCACATACTTTGCACTATTTTCCATGAAAAGTTCAGCTCCTTTCTCGGTAAGTAAACGACCTCTGGGCTGGTCTGTGGCTGGATCCTGTTCATCCATAATCGCAAGTGTAGACGTGGTTGCCGAATCAATTCACTATACTGTCTTGCGCAGTTAGCTAAACCAATAAAGCAGGGTCAAGATCGAAGAAACGCCAGAGACGATGTCAGGCAGGCTACTTTATTCTGTTGGTGAATTGCTACATGTATACAAATAAACAATAGTCAGTACACATGAAACAAAATTTTTATAAAATACACTAGCATTATGTTTTAAAAAGCAAAGAAAGATTTACTTCATGTATCTATTAAATTCTTAAGTACAAATGCAATTATCCAGGACTAACCGTGATTCGCGGTGTTAAGCGTTAAAAACAATAAAATGTCACTAAAAACATTTAATGTCGTTGTTAACCTGCTTTATTGACACTATCATTTTATTTTGCATCAATATCAATCAATAATCCCGTCCGAAGTGCAAAAAAACCGGTTAAAACACATAAAAACAAACTACAACTGTATAACGGCAGCCATCTTGAAAAAGGTACTTTAGATTCGCGAGCTGTGACGTCATTGAAATGAGGCCAATGAAAATTATGTTTTTGTGTCTCGTATCCAAGATTTTACGAAAAACATTGCAGACAAACGTTCTGGTTAAGTATTTTTATGTTTTCGGTAAATAAATTGTTAATATCAAAGTCAACATATTTTGGAATAAGAAAAAGTGTGTAATTGTGTAATCTCAAACGAATTGTGCAAAAAAAAACTATTTAAAACGCATTCTGTTTAAGTTAATAGATCGATACGGTAGCGTAAACCAAGTAGTAAACGTGACGTCAGGTTATAGCCTCGATTTCGAAATCGCGCAGGAGTATGAACATAAACAAAAATGGCCGCGAATCAAGGTTGGTCGCGAACTTAGGTACGTCGATGATAATATACAATTCAAGGGAAGTAATCCAGTAACAAACAAGAGTTGTCTCTCTTATCAAAATCAAATCCCAGCTATTAATTAAAAATGGCATCCAACAGTAATTTACTACTGCTTTAAAATGTATTAGTATAACCATCTTCTAAAAACCATACAATTAATTTCTATAGATTTCGAATAAATGCGAAACAACAATTTATCCCATATTTCAGACAAAGGCCTTCGGACGGCATGGGCCGCACGGACTAAATTGTAAATATTACGTTAATGCGCTCAAATGCAAACAAAAATGTATTTCTTACAAATATTATGTTAAAGGGCAATGAAAGTAATTAATGCTTACATTGTGACTCGCTGGGATTCAACCAAAACTTCAAAAACAATCGAAAAAGGCAAATTGTGATTTGTGGAGGATTTCTTTACAAGAGAGTATTTACCAAGGGATCAATTACCTTTTTGTCTGCACTTTGCATGTTAAAAGAGTTTAGGACTGGTCCATAAGTTTAGGACTAAAAATCTACCCTGTATGTCACAGTATAGACAATTTTAGTGCAGTTTTGTGACTTATATTGTCACGTTCACGCACGGCATTTATAAACGAGAAGCCATGGTGAAAGGTCCTCTGCCTATGTCAGACGCAAAAAAAAAGTAATTAGGGAGAAGAACTATATAAGAAACTGAACGACTAGTCCCTAAAGGAGTACAGGGTCACATACATAAAAGACCGGGTGTTGCAGACAATTGCTGACTCTCTTAACATTCCTGGCTTAACAGGTACACCTAACATATATTATTTAGTTGCAAAACAATGTTAATTCAAATGTGTGTAGGTTTTACCAGCATGCTTATGAAAATTCTGTTGTAATTACAAAAAATAACTAATACATTATTATGCCATAACGGACGACTTGACAAATCGAAACAATTGTTTTCTCGCTAACCGGATGAATGGAATAGTGTGAGCGTGAAAACTCACGCCTCACGTTTAAGTTTTACGCTCACGCTAAACGTTCACTTCGCGCACCCGTATGAATGAAATACCGGCCTAACGTTTTTTTTTCATATTGAAAATAATGTTCACAATTATATGAGCACTTTATGAATAAGAATAATAAATACTAATGAATACAAAGCAATTTAAAAATTGGTACTTAAATTCTACTGATCATTTTAAAAGTTCGACGAATTGTATGACTTCTACACTAATATAATCATTGATTGGAATAACTGATTCAAGGTGCAATACATGTTACATGTAATATTACTACGCCTGTTAAACTAGCTAGGTTTTTTGCTCCTAAGTTTAAATTTATGGTTGGATAGCGACGTGTCACGGTGTCTTTATGAGAATATCCGACAACCAAAAAGTAACAGAATAGAAAGGTGGATTTAGCAATTCTATCACACTCGGATGTAAATTTTAACACAGATATATTTGGATTTATTAACTGTTAAATATTCAGCATGTTGCTCATATATAGTTTACATGTAATTGTCGTTCTGAATTTGTTTGGAAACATTTATGTCTATGGTTCACCATGTAGTTCTGTGAAAGACTGCGTTACATGTGTGTCTAAACAATCCTGGGTACCTCTAATTGGACTGACATGCAACTGGTGTCAACTAACAAAATCATGTCATGCCTACAAATCACAATTTAACACTTGTCCTGCTGGAGAAATTGCTGAGATAACGACTGATTGTTACGAAAAGAATTACGGTGAATACAGTCCAGAGAGCTCGTACATAAATCTTCTTCTATCAGCAGTTGCTTACTCTGATCATCCAGAGAAATGTTTGGATCAACTTTTACCCAAAGGAGGTTTTAAAATTGTTGCTGCCATCGGACGTAAATGTAGTAGTTTTCTTTTTGAGTATCGAGAATGTTTTGCCACTGTCGCTGTTTCGGATGAACTCAAGATTATTGTTATTGCTAGTAGAGGAACAACGAGTATATCACAATTGCTTGAAGAGGTTTTAACTGTTCTTACGTATCCAAAGCAACAATTCAAATCAGGGGGAAACGTTCAGAAATACTTTAATGATGCATTCAATTTACTGTATCCTTGTGTTTCTAAAACTGTGAAGGATCTTCTCCAGTCTAAACCTGACTACAATGTTGTGATTACTGGACACTCTCTGGGTGGTGCCATCGCTTCCCTGACAGCTGTGGCTCTTGTGTATGACAATATCATTTCAGAAAACATGATGACACTTTATACGTTTGGTATGCCAAGAGTTGGCGACAAGACGTACGCCTTGCAACATGATAAACTTGTTAACAATAGTTGGAGGGTAATTCATTACAATGATTACATCGCAAGGCTTCCTGCTCAGATCAATCTAATTCCAGATAATCAGCCGTACCACCATCAAACCGAAGTTTACTATCCTCAAGTGGATATGCCACCAAATGCACCATACAAGATTTGCAAAGTTTACGAAGACCCATCATGTGTTAGAAACAATTCTGTTTTGAAATTTAAGGTTGACTACCATACATACTATTTCAATTTGCAAGTTGGACAACAATGTAACAACATAGGTGACAGGAGAAAACGATCAGCTGATGGAACAGAAATATCTGCCATGGCGCACTTGTTTACTAATAATACTTGCAAGGTGATTAAATTTGATGACAATGTCAGTGGACAAGCTATTATTAAGCTCAATGTTGCTTTAGTATATGCATGTATCATGATATTGTTTGTGCATGCATATCAATCATTTCATTGATCAAAAATTGTTTGATAAGTAATTTTTCAATAGTTCTTATATAGTTTAGTGTTAGTACAATTGTACGTGTATATTATATACAATATAACAAAAACAGACATTTAATGTATAGTTCGAACAAAAAACCCCATTGTTTATGATAACAATAGAATAAACTAATCTACGACGAGGGATGCTCAGGATGACAATAACATAAACATGTGCTGTGTTTAACGAGTGCCTTAGCTGTTGGTGTAATGAGAAAGATTTTTACCATTACAAGCATGATTCACAAACAAATGATTTTGTTAAAATGAATTACACACATTTCATTTTCATTACTGCCTACCCCAGAAGTGGATTGTCTCATATCTAATGTTTATCCAAACACGTTTTGTTTTTTTTGTACGCACTATATGTAAACCCAGTCTACATTAGACTTATTAAAGTCTTATTGAAAATCTTACAAGATATATAATCAGTTATAATGCATGTTATACAATTGCAGTGTTATAGCTTAATCATTTGTATTTGTCTAATAGTCGGCGACTATAGAAAAATCGGCGATTTTTTTTGAAGTCGCCGACTATCGATAGTGACTCAAAACTAAATGAATCTGAGAATCAGTTAATTTTATTAGGAATTAGTTTCTTTCGTTTTTCAACTTTATATCTTAGCCAACGGAGAGCATATATTGATACATATTGATACTCTACGGTCTTATTTGAAGGCTCTTTTTAGTTCTGTTTTCTCTTGATTTTTTATAATTATAGTGACTGCATCTGCTAATATATTTTCTGGAATCATATGTAACGTCAATGTGTGCGAGAAAAAGATCCACTGACCATAATCTGTAGAAGAAAATCATCTGATCTAGCGTAGCGGCAATTCAATGGAGGGTTCAGTAATAGGAAACTGATATCCATTATTCGCTTTCTAGTTGCTACTTCAATAACATTCATTTTACTTGGTAGTTATAGAGCGTCAGTACTTTGATTTTTTGCTATATTGATTTGTTCTAGCTTTCAAAACTTTTTAAGCCGCATCCGATTTTTAACATTTTGTTTTTCCTCTATTGCTGCATTTAACAGTATAAACATGGATACGCTGAAGATCTCATGCTGGTCCAGCATCTTTAGTGCATTTTTGTGACTTTTATTATATATTTCTTGCAATCAATAGGTTAGTTTGTCTAAAAATATTAATATTTTTTACACAATTACAGACACTGAATAGTAATTTCAAAATATAGAAATACTTAACCAAATCTGTGAACTAGTACCTCAAAGTTTAAACATGTTTATTTCAACAATGTATATATACAAATTACAAATCAGTCGTAAAGGATATGAAACCGAAACTGTGATTGCGTAAAAATAATGTTCGGAGATTGTTTCCGGTGATTCAAGAGGAAACTTTTTGCTAACGGTTATTATCATTTCTGCAATGCTAATTAAAAATATTTTATGATTCAAATTTGTTAAACTTGTTAATTATTGATTGATGCTTATTATTGACTTTTTCTGTTTTTATTGATTTGTTGTAATATGTTAATTAATGTACAGTAAAATCTATGAAAACCGGAGTTTGACCGGACTGACTAAAAAGTCCGGTTTTCAGAGGATTCCGGTGTTTAGAGGTTTATACAGAATCACTAATTAAACATAGCTATGGGTTTGGTGGGACATTTTCCTACATTAAATGGAAGGTTCAGCTGTATCTTTATTTATTCTTCATTAAAGTTTGGTCAATTTTGGTTTGGTAAGTATAAATTAACTGAGAAAATTGAAATAATAACTTTTCTTTAGATACATGTACATGTTATCAATGGACTTTAAATGCATTCAAATTAAAAATTGATAAATACGGATGCTATTCTCATTTTAAATTAATGCATATAAACACATAACAACAATAACAACGTCATATAAACATGTTATGTTTTCCAATATCTTACTCAAGATAAAAAAGATTGTCATTATTATTTCCTTACAATTAACAAACTTTGGTAATTTTTAATACAAGCACGTAGCCTCTTTATTTGTATAAAAACAATATCTGAAATTAAAACATTTTCACGAATCATATCTGTACAACAATACATGTTTATACAAAACAAACATTAAAGGAATCCTAAACAATGACAGACAAGTGTTTTTCACTCCTGTATAGATATTTAATTAACAATTGACATCTGCCTAGGATTATGAATAACTAACTGTTACAATACACAGAAAGTTGACACTTTGTTAATTTATTCCTGTTTTCAGAGGATTTTATGCATATTTATCATTACAAGCCATGGCACAAGGTCCGATATTCGGAATTTAGAGTTTCCGGTTTTCAGAGGATATTTTTTAATGCATTTAATAGAGAAAAATATGGGACTTTAAAAATTGTCCGGTTTTCAAAGGGTCCGGTTTTTAGAGTTTTTATTGTACTATTATACTATGTCCATTCATCTTGCATATTTATGTTTTGTAATTTTGTATAATCAGATAAACTTTCTTAGTTTTTATTTGTTTTTTTTTTACTTTCTTTATTCTTAATAGGATAAGCATATTAGAGTACAGTCCAAACTTTACAGTATCCTTCGTCTTATAATCTGAGAGAAGTGTGAAACATGATAACTTGTAAGCTTCAATTAAACTAAGAGTTCTTCACGTTCAAGGCACAAGTTGTTAGTTTCACCGGCAAGATCAGTTGGTAGCTCGCAAGTCTACTGATCGAGGGATAGTGGGTTTGATTCCCGGGTGGGGCATACTTTCGTGGAGCTTGGTCATGAAATTATTTCTACGGCCATTCTTCCTCCTACCAATGATTTTTAATTACGTAGGGCAGTTGTCAGTCACTGATGAAAATATGCGCTAAGTAGCAAACAGCTTAATCCAGAAATTAGCCTTTCCAGGAGGAGTAAGTAGGTTGACTGACCGCCGTTATATGACCTATACAATGTGTTGCTACGGCGTTAAACCCCCTAAAACACACCAGAAAACGATCTCCAAAAACTTGACTGCATTTATTCATTTGATCTTTTTATAATCATCAAGCTAACAAGTCATGTAATACGGAGAAATTAATTTTTACCATCTTACTTCCTATTTATGATGATCTAGCGCTGATGATCAGCCAAACAATTAGTTTCTTGCTCAAGAAACACAGATTAAAGTAGAAATAGGTAGACCTAAAGTGTATCATTTGAAAATGATATTATTGCTTATAAAACAATGAATACAATAAGTGTAACCCGATAAAATCCGAACTGAGATTCGAACCTATGACCTATCGAGTCGTAAGCGGACACTCTACCACGTCGCTATAAAAGCTAGCTAGAAGGCAAGGGAGTAAAAGAGCAGTGTTACCCCTCTGCTATATAGGATGGGCCTTTATCTAATGCTACAGTCCCATAAACATAAAAATAGCCGTAAGGGCACCGTACGGGCGCCGTGCGATCAAGCTCCGCAAGGACTCGTACGAACACTTGCGTACTCGTACGAACTGTTACGTTTTTACCAGGGTCCGTGAGATGAGCCTAGAATACATGTATGAGTTTCAAAGTCAAATCGAGAACATTATCGTGGCTGAGTATGGATTAAACATGCACATCATCCAGCTACGGCTTAATACGCAAGGCTTCCAACGGCCTGCGGCTGACTGAGCGTACTGGTCCGCAACAGGCCACGATTTTATGGGACTTAGGCCGTAATCATCGTTTTACATGAATACAATCTTTACAGCTTACCAGTCTATAGCCCGCTTGTCAGTTGCACACAAGTTTAGTGGTCGTCGGTTCGATTACCGGGTAAGGCATACTTTCTAGGAGTTTGGTCGTGAATTAATTTCTACGGCCATTCTCCCATCTACCACTGGTTCTTAATCATGTAGGGCAGTTGTGAGTCACTGACGGAAGTGTAAGTCTAGTTACTGGTAAACAGCCTCTGTAATCACACATTTTAGCTAATATGATATACGCAAATGCTGTAAGTTTGTGTTTTGTTTGTCTCAGGTTATTTTCACAAGCATTGTATTTATGTCTGTGCGACCTTGGGTAATATTACACAAATTCTTAAAACACTAATTAACCTGATACTGACTAAAATTTCAGTAAATAAAAAAAGAAATAAACACTTTAAAGTTTCATTAAAGTTTATTTCTATTTTCGTGATAATCAACACTTTGTCAGGCCACCACAATCTAGCAATATTTTACATGTTGCCTAAGAAATCACATACAGAGTGCAAGCTATTATTATGAAGCAAAAACATTCATAAAATGCGGAAAAATATTTACAAAAAAAATCATGAAATCTCTGTAGAATGTTTAAACAAAATCACTCAAGCAAAACAACGTGAATGCTGAAACTAGTAATGTACACTAGTAAACAAGTTTATATTTCACCATAACCGACAGAACTCTAGTTTAAATGTCATTGTACCCGGACACAACAACAATGTAATTTAACAATTGCAGTTTTCTTAAATACTGTATTACGTATGCAGACAGGTAAAGAAGTTATTTAAAATGAAGATCACGCATATAATGCTTTAAATGTACATCTACTCAGATATTCGTTTACAAAAACATTAGTAATTTATATTTGAGTTAGTGTCTACATCACTTAAGGTAGAATTTCCATAATGACACTATATAGCCAAAAGTGTTTTTGAAAACCATGTTATACAATTACAAAATATGATATGTTTCATTCATTACTCATTCAGAGAAAATAGACTCTGAAAATATATCAGGTATTGCAACGGTAAAAACAGACCTTCATCACATCCAAAATCAAAAAATGGAGATTTTTATTTTTGTTGAAAAAAGGGACCTAAACAAAAAAAAAGGAATCAAGAACATAAGGGATATGCGTCTTGGAACGAACAGTGACAAAATAATTGCCAGGTTCTAGGGTCTCACACTGGTATTAACAGGTTTATGTAAATAATTATTAAACAGTTAACTACAAAGTCATACATAGAAGTAAATAAATGGTATTTACTTTAAAATGGTTTTAAATAAACTTCGATACTTCACTAGTGGTTTTATCAATCTCCGTAAACAGATATCCTGTAGAGCATTGTCGTACAGGATCTCTAAGATCTCAATGGAGGGTCACATCGAGACGACCTTTATGTCGGCTAATCAATGCGTTGCTTTCATCTAGTTGAAACACTATAAATAACATTTTGATTTCGTAATTTCCATTTTTACACCAAGGTTCGCGATTTAATTTAACGGCGGTATTATTCACACTCTATTTATTTATTTATTTATTTCCTCCATTACTGAAGAGCATATCAACTATTTACAAAACATATATACAGATACATACAATTGAATAACATATCACATTTTACCTAGCATAATTATATATTAATATCTATAGTAATATATGTATAATAATATATTTAATGATATGTATACAACCATAAAGCATATTATATGTATAAGTACTGCATGAATACATTTACAATATTTGACTACATCATACTACAAGTGCTTAGATAAATCATAAAAAAGCAACTTTAAACTCAACTATCACATAACAAATTATACAAAGTAAGAACTATTTTTGAATTCAATAAAACACCTGAATTATTCTTAGTAGCAAGTGTAAATAATTGTCTACATTGATCAATATAGAACAACTTGATAAAGTACAGGAACCAGGAAAGACCCATTTTGTCTAAGACAGTACTCCACAGTATTAACCTCTTGTAGTGTAGGTCATGGCAGTGACAAATTCTATGCACTATAATATTATCGGTGAGTAAATTACATTTATCACACTGTTTTGTATATTGGCGAGATATGAATAATGCCAAGTTATGAATGATAAGACTAATGGATTTCTTTAGACTGAGGTTATCTAGATCTTGGACTATGTTCCATAAAGGACTACAGCCCTTGCTATCTGATATATTGACCATCAAGGTATCACAAATTACATTGACTAACCTATGTCGCAGTCTCAATTTCTCATTATTAATCACTTCATTTTTAAGAATTGTTTTCCATTGAAATTTTGAAGGAAAAATACCTGAATCTATAAATCTAAAAAGTAGTTTTGAAGGACATACTTATAAAATAATCGAAATACATCCGGTATAAAACCTCTCGTTTGTTTATCATGATTTACAAAATGTGTTAACCTATACACAAAAATCTCTTTAGCTTGATAATGTACAGATAGTCTGCATAGCTGTTCAAAGAATTGCAGCTTTCTATAATCAACCATTGTTTCAATAGGTACACAGTTTAACATCATAAGGGTAAAAACAGAGTCAGTACTGTATGAAAATGATTGTACATGTTTTAAACAAAATCTATGACATTTCCTTAACATTTCATCCATTCCAGTCTTTGATAGAGAAACTAAAACCATATCGTCTGCAACTGTGGGTGAACACATTTTAAAGTCATACAAACATAAACCTAAATTACTGGATTCTAACTCCTTTATAAGTCCATTAATGAACACTAGATACATAAGTGGTGAACATTTGCCGCCTTGTCTCATTCCTTGAAGTACAGGAAAACTCTCAGAAAGTAACCCTTTATATTTAATTCTACCAGTTGAAGAACTATACAATTCACGAAGAGAAATGAGGGTAGTAACGTCAATATTACATTCCAATAACCGGTAGAGTAACCCATCATGCCAAACATAATCAAAGGCTTGTCTTCCATCAAGAAAACATACAAATACTTTAGAGTTAAATTCTCTACAATAATGTAGACATTCACGTAACATAAATGAAGTCATTAAGCAACCTAATTGTTCCTGGAATCCACTTTGTTGTTTACTGATATGAAAAAGAGTAGTAGTTTTACATCGACCAAGAAGAATAGTTTCAAATAGTTTTAGAATAATCAAAGATAACGTGATCGCTCTGTAGCTGTTAGGATTGTTCTTAGGTTTTATTCCACCTTTATGCAATGTTGTTATCAAACCACTTTTTAGTTTATTTGGAACGTTTCCATGACGCAGCATTGATGTATATAAACTAGCTAATACAGATAAAATAAAGGCTCTATCGGCGTAAATAATATGTTCATAAAACACCAGATCGTCTCCAGCCGCTTTGCCTTTCGGTAATGATTGAATAGCAGTATTCACAACTTCAGTGGACACTAATGTCTGTGGATCAGTAGTAACATTATTAAAATAATCATTTACTGTAAGTTCAACATGTTGTTTAAAAACATCATCAAATTGTTCAGATGCAGCAGGAGAATATAAAGTACTGAAATAGTTTTCCATTGTTGTGTTAGATCCTCTCGATCACTGTATGTCACTCCATTAAACTGAATTCCAACACCAGTATTTGGCTTAGAAGCTCTTTTTCTACTGTTCAGTTGTCTCCAAAATCCAGCAGAATCAGATCTGGTTTGTTTTTTAAATTTCCTATCAAGGTCTTCTAGGTACATGTATACGGATCTTCTATGAGTACGTCTGAATATTGTTTTAGCGTATTTTTAGTTCAAGTATACTGTTGAATGTTTAGCTTGTGGTCTTCCCGCTGCTCGCCACTCTTTACATAGTGGCCACATCACATTATGAGCGCCGTCTAGTTCATCATTCCAGTATGATTTGAAATATGGTTTCAATCTCTTCTTCGGGAAGGAATCATAAGCACACACAATTAAACAATCACACAGTAACTTGTAAAACATATTGATATCGGATTGATCTGGGATATTTTCAATAAGATACGTTAAATCACTATCATTTAACAACAATGACTGATATGCCTCAATATGCTCCTTGGTGACCTTATTCCAATTTATCTTTTCACCCTGATCTACCACTTCATTCAAAATTACATCATAAATATAAAGATAAACAAATATTGGTCTATGTCTTGAGACAGTTAAACAAGCATCGGAACCAGTTTCACAATATGTCAAATAGTTCACATAATCATTTGATACACATATATAATCAAGCAATGACGTAGTACATTCATCACATGACACAAAAGTCTACCTAGGCCCATAACAACAGGGGAGTAAATTAAGGGGACACAGTTGGCAATTAGTTAAGAACTCAACAAAAGATCTATCACGTCTAGAGATATTACATCTATCAACATAAGCGTTAAAATCTCCCATAAAAACAACTTTACCTCGATCACAATATGAATAATATATATCATTCAATTTATATAAATATTCATAAAAAATCTCAGTATTGTGATTCACACATGGTAAATATACTTGAAAAATAAACATATAACAATTCTTAGCAAGCTGTAATTGTACACCATATATCCGGTCATTCTCCATATCTAGTGGCAAAATAAAATTATCTAATGATTTCTTCCATAGCATAGCTACTCCACTTTTACCAACCCAGTGTTTTCTCCTGCTTAATTCATTATCACAAATAACATTTATACAATGAATGTACAGAATCTAAAAAATACATATTATGTGAAGATAACCAATGTTCAGATATTCCAATGATATCAACTGTTTCTTCATTTAATATATCACCTAAACATGAAACACTGGACATTATACCAGATACATTCCAAGTCATTATTTTTAGAGACAAATTTAAAGGATCCATTTTATACCGATAAGTAATATATTCACAGACGATAAGACAGTCAGTATCAATCCACGTCAGTTGACAACAAGTTGAAGCGACTACCATACATATATTCTGAATCCGTATAGTTCGAACGAGTATCAACATAGTGAGTATTTTCAACAGCAGAACGCATACGTGGTGGAATATCTCTCTGTAAGGATGATCGTGATTTCCACAGTTTACAAGTCACATAAAATGGCCAGAAATCATTCTGAAATAACATATCAGGATATTGATCATCTCGAACATTAAGTCTAATCATAACCTTGATAGGATTTTTCCTGGCAGGGAATACAGCCATGTTGGTAATAGTTGGTCCTTTCTTGGATATCACCGATGATAAAACATCTGTATTCACATTTTTGCTTAAGCCTAATAAGCAGAGACGTCTAAGACGTTTTCGACGATATGTTTGAAAGTCATTCTGGTTCACATTGTCTTGAGTTGTAATGCGAACAGATATATCATTTGAATAGTTCCGGTTAATACTATCATTATTGGTCTGTATGTCCATATTCTTGTGAACAGTCCTTGTTGGTTGGATATTTTCATGGATAATTCTTTCACTAATAGTTTGTTCCACCTCTGTGTTCTCAGAATAATTACAGAATGTGTCATTTTATGTGAGTACTGGAAATTAAATCAAAGCACTGGAGTGCTGGAGGAACGATGTCATGAACTGATTTAATGAATAAAGATTATAATTATGTAAAAAATCAAACTTGTGCAGCAATGTTATCTATAAATAATGTATTAATTATCAATTAATAGAATTTAACAAGAGCAGTCCAAGGATAGAACAAGACTTTTCGAGTGTTTTTCTAATTGCAAGGTTAATCTTACTTTATCAAACAAATAAATCAGTCAAAGAATAATAAACCAATTCATATAAATATAAAAGAGGCAGAACTGCTATTCCATAAGTCCATAGTAGCGTCCCTTTAAAGTTAAGTAGGCTTACCATCAATGAATTAGTACATCTACTTTCATTTTGATATCTTAATTAACTTAAACTATGCACATGTTAACTAGACACTTTATGATTATGTCATTGCAATCAAATACCATGAATTCAGAATTATGCTGACACACATCTTAAATTGGTTTTATCAATTTCCGTTCAAAACTGCAAACGAGTATTTATCAGTCACCAAATCAAAGCAATTATTTTTATAAGAATTTTTGTGAAAAAGCACCACTGATCACGACACAGTCATACCTAATGCCCATGAACAACACGTCAAACTTAATATTAACTCATAACTATTGGGAAGGTTTAAACCCAGTCTCAACAAAATTTTCATCGCTAAGTTCATATTTATTTAGGCCAACAGAACAAGCCCATTTTCTTCGCTGGCGTGTTTGAATGTTACAAGTAATCACATAATTATGTACCTTTTCACTAGTTAAGGTTCTGGAACTGTAATGGTGACCTTCCACAATTCTTACAATGATATTGTTTCTTGAATCTATACTATTAAAACAATGAATGGTGAATTTTTAAAGAATATACATATATATATAATACTACAATTTAATGATTCAATGGTACCAATAAAATTTTGAAATTAATTTATTAGTGCATCACAGAATAATGCCAAAGTTCCTGCAGATTAATAAATTTTAAGGTTTAATTTAAGAAAAAAAAAGAAAAATCAGTCAAGTACAGGGCCGAAATAAAAAAATGTTCTCGTAATTATTATGTATTTATATACGGTTGTGTGTGTTTGGCTCTTCGCTAACTAATTTAAAGCCCCTTTACTAAACTGAACGCTGATAATTTTCTAGTATCATGCTTTTGCTTAAAACTTATGCAAACATTAAACTAATATACAAAACGCATCCCAGGCACAAAAATCTCAAGTATTTTCTCCAGAATTTTAACTAATTCTATTTTGAAATTCGCCATTAAAAACGAAAGCAAAGACTCAACGGAAAATCACGGAACTCGACGAACATGGTCGGGATATCCCGTCGTGGCTAAAAATAACCACAACTTCAATTCGGAAGTAAACAAATTTCCTGCTTTGATAAATACGTTTTTTTTTTAAAAAGTTTTATAAAATCATACATGAACATATACTGACGAGAAAAATAAACGAA
Organism: Mactra quadrangularis; assembly: GCA_025267735.1. Lineage (NCBI taxonomy): Eukaryota > Metazoa > Mollusca > Bivalvia > Venerida > Mactridae > Mactra > Mactra quadrangularis. The sequence continues at coordinate 43,427,968 of CM046304.1, read as the reverse complement.
TCAATTGAGTCTTTAAATATACAGAAACGTTTGCTGATATGCCACGTCCAGATAGAACGGTTGTAACGTGGGTAAAACAAGACAACTACAACATTTATGTAAACCCCAACGTCATTCGCGTAATAGATTTGCACGGCAATATCTACGTCACGTGTAGTGAAAGGGTAACCGTGTACGCCAAATAAGTCGACAAACAATGAGGAAAACTTCTTGTTTGTCGTAAACTGTACCGCGGACTAATTCTTAAGTTTTGCCATCGTCACTGACGTCTATCTCTACCCTCGTATCATCGCGGCCATGGTATTAGGAGTTCAGTGATGAGTCGTGTTTCGACTTATGTAACTCCCTCAGACTTATAAGTGTCTTAAAACGAGTTTCAATCAGAACTCGTTGTTTGCTGAGTTTTCGTCGACACATCACATTGACCAGCCGTTTATGCCATGTGAGTGAAGCTATATTCTGGCAACGTCAATACTTTTCAATCAGAATAAGAACGACAGACCTCACGTTGCCCACGTCACCAAGGACTTTTTACAGGCTAACAACATTAATGTTTTCTCTTGGTATTCTGATCATGAAAAGCACGCACATAGCTGAAATGAGACGTTTCTTTTTAGCACCAGTTTAGATATTTGCGAACTCAAAACTAACACGCACTGGTTTCTCGAGTAAATCACTGGAAAACGATTTGATATATCCAACACTTAACATAGTCGTACAAGTTTTATCAAATACTTTTCAAGCAATTTGATTTGCTGAGAGCTCCGAAGTCTAATTTGCATGTTATAAAAGTACCCCACTTTCATAAGAAACTGATATTTTGAAGAGCTTGACACGTACAAGGGAACCCGCTTGAGAGAGTTATCATTATCCCAAGGCGGTTATATTCTATAGTCTTTTAGATAGTAATACTTGTTTTTAGAATGATGATAAATATTTGTCTTCGTTTAGTGGCTTTAATAACGCTTAACCGTGTCTAAGCAGTCGGCAAAAAACACTTTTACGCAACAGACAATATTTTATCTTATGAACCCAAAGACTACAAAATGAAATCGACGAAAAATAAAAAGAAGCGAAAAGAGATTTTACAAAATCATTCAGCGTGGCTCATTTCACGAGATTCCCGTGAAATCATTCGGAGTAAATAACTAATCCGCTGGGAACCAATATGGCAGAAATAGTGAAAAAAATGGAAAACAATACACTGAATTTCAGTAATTTAAGAACAAACTGACCTTGTTATAATTAATTGTCATTACCGGAAGAAAGTAATATAGTTAATACGAAATCCTATCCAAAAATCAAATTATCGCGAGCCAAACAAACACAACGTCCATACAGGCAGGTACCCGGCTTGCGTGACGTAGACGATGTAACCAAGTTACTAATCATAATATTTTTTTCATGAATATTATGATGAGAAAAAGTCACCTGAACATGACCCTCATTTGAAAACGACCAAATCTAAATTAGTGAGTAGGCGAGCGGAAAATATTAGATAAGGGTTTTAATCAGATTGTGGTTTTATGAGCATCGAATTTTATCTTTCATCATGAATTCAATGGACCATGTTGATCAATAAATTTCCATACACTATGAGATTCAAATGTACATGTATTTAAAATTGTAGTACCTGTACAAGTGCTGCTCCAACATCTATACTTGTCAACTGATGGGACCCAAAGTCTCGTACCAGTATTTGACTCTCGTATCGTGCGAGATCTGTTTTGTTAACAGTTATATGTGCAGTTATCTTCCTCAGCCTAGAACGGAAAGCATCAATAATAAGAGTGTCTGGTTCCAGTTTGGTAGTATATTGTACATATCTAACCTAAAAGTATAAAGATTCAAATTAATAGTATCATCAATAGCTTTCGGGGCTATGTAACCTTTCTGTATTGATGCACCGTAAAACCCAAACAAACAAACAAATAAATAAAAGTTCAACAGGATGAAATAATAACTGATGTTCCATTGTGGATACTGCATGTATAAATATATTTGTATATGACATAATATATGCGATGGAATTCAATTTCATTTTTGCTGAATATAAAAACATATTGGCAGTTTATTAGTATTTTTATTTTAAGTGATTTTAGTTTAAACATTAATTTCCCTTCACTTTTAATAATACTTGTATTTATTGAATCTCAGGTATCAGACAATCTATGTGTATGGCACAGGGTTCAATAATATGAAAGACATCATCAATGTATGCTGCTGTAAACATCTTCATACAGTAGGCTACCTTTAGTTTTAAAAAACGTTAACTGAACCGCAATAATAAAGCATAATCTTGATCCGGATATAAGATTCTATTAAAGTTAAAAAAAAGTCTTCAGTAGCTTTATTTTATAATGCAAAGACAATGTGCTATCAGATAACAAATGTTGAAGTAACAGTTGACACAAAATAGACAAGATAATCTTGAGAACATGCAATTATTGGTAAGAGATTACTCTAGAACATGCATGTTATACAAATGAATTATAAACTTGTAGCAGGCCTGTAAATGCAGGTTACAACTGACTTGCAAACAAGAGGTCACGTCTGACTTGCAAACAAGAGGTCACGTCTGACTTGCAAACAAGAGGTCACGTCTGACCTACAGACAAGAGGTCACGCCTGACTTGCAAACAAGAGGTCACTTTTGACTTGCAAACAAGAGGTCACATCTTACTTGCAAATAGGTAACTTTTCACTTGCAAAAGAGGGGTCACGTCTGACTTGCAAGTAAGATGCACGTCTGACTTGCAAACAAGAGGTCAATTTTGATATGCAAAAGAGGGGTCACGTCTGACTTGCAAGCAAGCGGTCATTTTTGAATGGCAAAAGACGGGTCATGTCTGACTTGCAAACAAGAGGTATATCGGTTTCCAAATCGAAGTAGATGTTTTTGTCGACCTTAACACAATAAAGGAAGTATCTGTAAGAAGCCTTCATTGAATTTATTATAGTCCACATTTGTATAGTGCTGTAGTGCTCTTTTCATTCTGAAAAGTATGTTAAAAATGCTTCACCTTTATATGAATAATTTATGAATAGATGTTAAGAATACTTAAGAGATATTTTTAAAGAATAAAGATTATAGAATAAATACTGATGAATACTAAGCAATTTAAAAAATGGATCCAAACTTTTTGTCTACTGATCTTTTTATAGGAGTGACGAATTGTACGACTTTTTACAAATATATTCGTTGATTGGAACAATTGATTCAAGGTGCTATACATGTGACATATAAATGAGAATGTCACTTCGCCGGTTAAGTCTTACCTTGCTAGGTTTTTTTCTCCATAGTTTTGATATTATAATAGCGATGGTTCACGATGTCTTTATGAGAATATACGACTATTATAAAACTTACAGTTTAAAAAGCTTTGGGTTAAAATCTTACTACACTCGGACTCACATTTTCAGAATATTCGTCATGTTGTTGGTATATAGTTTACATTTAATGTTTATTCTAAATTTGTTTGGAAACATTTATGTCTATGGTTCACCATGTAGTTCTGTGAAAGACTGCATTACATGTGTGTCTAAACAGTCCTGGGTACCTGTATTTAATGTGACATGCAACTGGTGTCAATTAACAAAATCATGCCATGCCTGCAAATCACCATTCAACACTTGTCCTGCTGGAGAATTTGCTGAGAGAACGGCTGATTGTTATGAAAAGAATAACGGAAAATACAGCCCAACGAAATCGTACATAAATCTTCTTCAAACAGCAGTTGCTTAATCTGATCATCCAGAGAAATGATTGAAACATCTTTTACCAAAAGAAGGTTTTAAAATTGTTGCTGCGATCGGCCGTAAATGTAGTAGTTTTCTTTTTGAGTATCAAGAATGTTTTGCAACTGTCGCTGTTTCGGATGAACTAAGGACAATTGGTATTGCTTATAGAGGGACAACGAGTACATCACAATTGCTTGATCTTAACTGTTTTTACGAATCCAAAGCAACAATTTAAATCAGGAGGAAACGTTCAGAAATACATTAATGATGCATTCAATTTACTGTATCCGTGTGTTTCTAAAACTGTGAAGGATCTACTCAAGTCTAAACCTGACTACAATGTTGTGATTACTGGACACTCTCTGGGTGGTGCCATTGCATCCCTGACGGTTGTAGCTCTTGTGTAGGACAATATTATTTCTGAAAACATGATGGCACTTTATAAATTTGGTATGCCAAGAGTTTTTGACAAGATGTACGCCTCACAACATGATAAATTTGTTAACAATAGTTGGAGGGTAATTCATTACAATGATTACATCGCAAGGCTTCCTATTCAGATCAATCTAAGTCCAGGTAATCAGCCGTACCATCATCAAACTTGATCCTTGGCCACATTAAAGGTAAATGTATCGCTCTGCACGTTCCAACAAACACCAAGCTCCTTTGAAGAGGAGAGTCCTGGTCGAAGTCCTAATCTTTCAAGCCTTTGTCCAGATCTTCTTTGTCAAATGCAGCCAAAACTTGTGAGGAATTGGAGCAAATCTTGTGCAGGCGCAAGTTACCGTATTCTTTCAGGACACCTTGAGTTCTCTTCAAAAGGGCAACAACTTTCTCTGGAATATTATGGGATGACAAACCATCATCAACATAGAAATTGTGGGTCACAAAATCTGGAACATCTAGTCCATGAGTGGGCGCTGCTGTCTTTGCTGCTTACTGGAGTCCATAAGTTGCGACTGCTGGTGACGGCTTATTACCAAAGACGTAAACATACATCCTGAAGTCAACTAAGCCTTTGTTCAAGTCATTGTTCTCTGGTCACACAAATCGAAGGTAGTTTCTGTGGTCGGACCTCACAAGGAAACTATAGAACATTTGTTCAATGTCCGCAATCACTGCAACTTTCCCTGTTCTGAACTGCGATAGAACACCTAGAAGGTTGTTTGTCAGATTTGGGCCAGACAGCAATATATCGTTTAACGACAGCCCGCCAAAGGTTGCTGATGAATCGAACACAATTCTTATCTTGTCCTTCTTCTTAGGGTGATACACGCCGAACAAGGGAAGATACGAGGCTTCTGTCATTGGATCCAGATCTGGTGCTCTTTCTGCATGTTTGTTGTCAAAGAGAGCTTTCATGAAATCTAGCGTGTGCTGGCGTTTACGAGCATCTGAGTAGAGCGATTTAACGAAAGTACCTGTCCGACTCGTTGCGTATTTGCGGTTGTTTTGCAGAGAAGGCCTTCCATACTTAAAAGGCAATGGCGCAATCCAATTTCCATCACTATTTCTTTTCATTTCTTTGGACATCAATTCATTGAACTGCTTGTCTTATATTGATAAGCCAGGTTTGTTATCATTGTCTGGGGTTTCAAATAACCTTTCACTTTGGAACGCATTTTCACATGGTTCAAGTGTTGATGGTCGGCCATTACTATGGACGTAGGTTTTTATAGAGTTCATAGAACTGGGTATGTGTGCACCATGAAGACAACATTCACCTACAATAACCCATCCCAATTTCAATTTCTGGGCAAATGGCTGGTTTTCATCCCCTATTATCTGTTCTTCAACATGATGAGCAGACACAGCATCCCTACCAATCAACATCACAATGGCGGCATCTTTGTCGAGTGCAGGAAGGTCCTTAGCAATAGTTGCTAGATGTGAGTGGTATTTAGCAACCCCTGTTGTCGCGATTTCGTTGCGATTATCCGGTATCAGGTCACATTCGGTAACTACTGGAAGATTTATAGATGCTGAACCATCAAGGGACTTGACCTCAAACCCGGGATATCGCCTTCCAGACAGAGTTGTCCTCCCACCGCAACTACTAAGGGAATATGGCTCTGGTGCACTGTTTATATGAAAATTGTCAAACAGTTCAGATTTCGCGAGTGTATGGTTGCTTTGGTCATCAATAATCGCGTAGCCTTTCATGGACACATTTGAATGGAAGTCAAGTATTCTTACCATCACAATCTTGGCGCACGATTTTCCTGGGTTACTTTCTGTGCACAGCTGTGTGCAGTTTGTAACTATTTCCTGGGAGCTCTTCCCACCTTGGCTGTTTCCAGCTTTGCGATAATTGTGCATGGCTGTTGCGTGTGTTCCCTGACATTCAGTGCATTTCACTAACACTTAACAGTTCTTGCATAAATGGTTCCCGGAACAACATTTAAAGCACACTCCATGCTGTTTCTACAGATTTTACGTTCACTGAAGGGTTTGTGCCTGAATGTTTTACATTCATTCAGAGAGTGTTGTGCCTTATGGATTAAACACTGGAATTGTTCTTGTACAGTCGTTTTTGCTACTGTCACATTTTGCACTGGTCGACTCGCACTTTCAGCGCTTGAACTGAAGTCAAAGCTGGGATCATTATATGCGAAAGCCATATCTGATATGAAATCACAAAAAAATGTGAATGGCGGAAATAGTGCACCATTTCTTGAATGCTAGTGCGCGATCTCTCCATTTGTTCTGAATGTTGCTTGGAAGTTTTGAGATGGTTGTGTTCACTCCCGCAGCAGAATCTAGATAACTGAATGACCCAGCGTAGCACGTGTTTTCTTTCACTAAATGTATTTCAGACAAAATGACAGACAGTTCATAGAATTTGATTGGTTTTCTGTATGTGATTCTTGGAAAGCTTTCAAGTTACTTCCTTAACGCAGCCTCGAATTTTTCAGGAGCTCCAAATTGTGCACTAAAACGATTCCAAGTTCGCTCCACTCCTAACATTGAATCTGATGAGTTAGCTGACTTAATAATTTGTATTTGCTTGCCACTAGGTCCTGCGTAATGTATGAGGAGGTCTAGTTCTTCTGCATCATTTGCACCAATTTCACTTATAACACTTTTGAATGTTTGTTTCCAGGAGAGATAGTGTTCATGTTTTCCAGAAAACTATTGTAGTCTGTCTTTAATCATATCCTTTCTGCACACATATTGTGCGAATGCTCGTTCTGTGGCAGTAACATGTAGACTTCTAGCACAGTAACTGTTTTCTTCCTCTAAAGACATTACATATTTTTTTGTTCTTCTTGCAACATTTTCGGTCTCTATAGGCGGCTCGTTGACTTCAATTTCAACAGATTCTAACACTTTGGCCTCGGTTTCTTTAGAGGCAATGTCCCTTTTAAGCTTTAACAGTTCAAGTGCCTGTTTTAATTTGGCTTCTTGTTCCATGAACTCTAACTTGGCCATGGCCCTTTCAGCCTCTGCTCGTTTTTGTATCGCACTTGTTACTGAACGCGCACTTTCTTTCGATAGGTTTGACCTTGAGGAAAGTGTTTCCAATGCCTTTTCTCTTGCTTCGTTAAGCCGATCAAACAGCTCAGATACATATTTTTCAGTCGGTTTTAGTTTTTCTTCTCTATATGTTGTGAAATGCTTAAGCTCTTTAGAACTTTCAACACTTTAATTTCTTGCTAAAAAGTCCAAATACTGGTTCCGTGCCAGGCATTATCTATCGTAAGCTGGTTTCAAATTAACTTCTGTGTTTTCTATGTTCATGTACGATAGTGGAAAGTCACTATTTAATGTCAGTAATTGAGGTATTCAGAATGCGACTTTGAGGCTTCGCATATACTTAGCACTATTTTCCATGAAAACTTCAGCTCCTTTTCGGTAAGTAAACGACTTCTGGGCTGGTCTGTGGCTGGATCCTGTTCATCCATTATCGCAAGTGTAGACGTGGTTGCCGAATCAACTCTGTCTTGCGCAGTTAGCTAAACCAATAAAGCAGGGTCAAATCGAAGAAACGCCAGAGACGATGTCAGGCAGGCTACTTTATTCTGTTAGTGAATTGCTACAAGTATACAAATAAACAATAGTCAGTACACATGAAACAAAATATTTATATAATACACTAGCATTATGTTTTAAAAAGCAAAGAAAGATTTACTTCATGTATCTGTTAAATTCTTAACTTCAAATGCAATTATATTACAATCCAAGGGAAGTAATTCAGTAACAAATTTGCAAAAGGTCAAACAAGAGTTGTTTCTCTTATCAAAATCAAATCCCAGCTATTAATTAAAAATGGCATCCAACAGTAATTTACTACTGCTTAAAAATGTATTCAGTATAACCATCTTCTAAAACCCATACAATTGTAACGTTAACGGTCATGACTGTATTTAAGCGTCTCCATGTAAGGTTACCTCCTTTGTTAGCAAGGCAACATTTGTAAACGGGTAACGGTAGACGCTCATTCAAAGACAAAGAAGGCGCTTGCAAATGTGCTTCCCGTGCAAGATTTCCAAAGAGCATCAAATGTATGTATGTACCAATCAGATTTCAGTTCCGGTATTCGTGTGCATCAGGTGGGTATAAAAAGGCGTAAATCGACTGAGAAAATCGGAGTCTGGCTGGAGACTCCGGAGGGTTCACATCGCTCTTCTTGCAATTATCGGGGCTTTGTAGTACGATTAGAGTTACGAAATCTATGGATCCGCGTTCTCATAGAAAACCAAAGGCATCGTGAGAGGGTCATAGATAGTTTAACTATAGTACCGGGTCGTGGTGTTGCAGGGAAGAGGTTGGAACGTTGTGGTTTGGTTAGTTCGGGTTATAACCGCAGGTTAGTCATAGAACCTGGTGTGTTGTGAGAGTTATTGGTTGTAACTCTGGTGGTTTCAACGCCTCTTGTGCTGAGGCTCGAACGTGTTTGTAGTGATTAAGTATGTGTTGCCTTGGGATTTTGGTTGTTCATTTGACGGATTGGTTGAGCTTGTTCCTGGTTGGAACTGCTAGTGGTTTCAACACCTCGTGCGTTGAAAACCCAGCCTTGTATGATAGTTTGTGAGAGTCTTTTGTTACCGTTCGGATCATATGTATATATTGTTTTTTTGTTGATTACATTTGACGTATTAGTTGAGTTGCTGGTTGGAACACCTCGTGCGTTGAAAACCCAGCCTTGTATGATAGTTTGTGAGAGTCTTTTGTTACCGTTCGGATCATATGTATATATTGTTTTTTTGTTGATTACATTTGACGTATTAGTTGAGTTGCTGGTTGGAACTGCTAGTGGTTTCAGCACCTCGTGTGTTGAAACCCAAGCCTTGTATGATAGTTTGTGAGTGTTTCTTTTGTTACCGCACGGATCACTTGTATATATTACTTGTTTGTTGGTTTGTTTGGTTTAAGTTGATGTTTCTAATCAATGGTCAAAGTAGACCCCGAGGAAAATAGATATATATTGTATAAAGCATTTACTATTGTTGAATAGTTTTCAACAACCACTCGGTGCACGTTACACAAATAATTTCTATAGAATTCGAATAAATGGGAAACAACAATTTATCCCATATTTCAGACAAATGCCTTCGGACGGCATGGGCCGCACGGACTAAATTGTAAATATTACGTTAATGCGCTCAAATGCCAACAAAAATGTATTTCTTACAAATATTATGTTAAAAGACAATGAAAGTAATCAATGCTTACATTGTGACTTGTTGGGATTCAACCAAAACTTCAAAAACAATCGAAAAAGGTAATTTATGATTTGTGGAGGATTTCTTTACAAGAGAGTATTTTACCAAGGGATCAATTAACTTTTTGTCTGCACATTTGCATGTTAAAAGAGTTTAGGACTGGTCCATAAGTTCAGGACTAAAAATCTACCCTGTATGTCACAGTATAGACAATTTTAGTGCAGTTTTGTGACTTATATTGTCACGTTCACGCACGGCATTTATGGACGAGAAGCCATGGTGAGAGGTCCTCTGCCTATGTCAGACGCAAAAAAAGCAATTAAGGAGAAGAACTATCCAAGAAACTGAACGACTAGTACCTAAAGGAATCAGGGACACATACATAAAAGACCGGGTGTTGCAGACAATTGCTGACTCTCTTAACATTCCTGGCTTGACAGGTACACCTAACATATATTATTTAGTTGCAAAACAATGTTAATTCAAATGAGTGTAGGTTTTGGCAGAATGCTTATGAAAATTCTGTTGTAATTACAAAACATAACTAATACATTATTATGCCATTACGGACAACTTGACAAATCGAAACAATTGTTTTCTCTCTAACCGGATGAATGGAATAGTGTGAGCGTGAAAGTTCACGCCTCACGTTTAAGTTTTACGCTCACGCTAAACGTTCACTTCGCGCACCCGTATGAATGAAATACCGGCCTAACGTTGTTTTTTTTTCATATTGAAAATAATGTTCACAATTATATGAGCACTTTATGAATAAGAATAATAAATACTTATGAAGACAAAGCAATTTAAAAATTGGTACTAAAATTCTACTGATCATTTTAAAAGTACGACGAATTGTATGACTTCTACACTAATATATTCATTGATTGGAATAACTGATTCAAGGTGCAATACATGTTACATGTAATATTACTACGCCGGTTAAACTAGCTAGGTTTTTTGCTCTTCAGTTTAAATTTATGGTTGGATAGCGACGTGTCACGGTGTCTTTATGAGAATATCCGACTATCTAAAACTAACAGAATAGGAAGGTGGAGTTAGCAATTCTATCACACTCGGATGTAAATTTTAACACAGATATATTTGGATTTATTAACTGTTAAATATTCAGCATGTTGCTCATATATAGTTTACATGTAATTGTCGTTCTGAATTTGTTTGGAAACATTTATGTCTATGGTTCACCATGTAGTTCTGTGAAAGACTGCGTTACATGTGTGTCTAAACAATCCTGGGTACCTCTAATTGGACTGACGTGCAACTGGTGTCAACTAACAAAATCATGTCATGCCTACAAATCACAATTTAACACTTGTCCTGCTGGAGAAATTGCTGAGATAACGACTGATTGTTACGAAAAGAATTACGGTGAATACAGTCCAGAGAGCTCGTACATAAATCTTCTTCTATCAGCAGTTGCTTACTCTGATCATCCAGAGAAATGTTTGGATCAACTTTTACCCAGAGGAGGTTTTAAAATTGTTGCTGCCATCGGACGTAAATGTAGTAGTTTTCTTTTTGAGTATCGAGAATGTTTTGCCACTGTCGCTGTTTCGGATGAACTCAAGATTATTGTTATTGCTAGTAGAGGAACAACGAGTATATCACAATTGCTTGAAGAGGTTTTAACTGTTCTTACGTATCCAAAGCAACAATTCAAATCAGGGGGAAACGTTCAGAAATACTTTAATGATGCATTCAATTTACTGTATCCTTGTGTTTCTAAAACTGTGAAGGATCTTCTCGAGTCTAAACCTGACTACAATGTTGTGATTACTGGACACTCTCTGGGTGGTGCCATTGCATCCCTGACAGCTGTGGCTCTTGTGTATGACAATATTATTTCTGAAAACATGATGACACTTTACACATTTGGTATGCCAAGAGTTGGTGACAAGACATACGCCTCGCAACATGATAAACTGGTTAACAATAGTTGGAGGGTAATTCATTACAATGATTACATCGCAAGGCTTCCTACTCAGATCAATCTAAGTCCAGATAATCAGCCGTACCACCATCAAACTGAAGTTTACTATCCTCAAGTGGATATGCCACCAAATGCACCATACAAGATATGTGAAGTTAACGAAGACCCATCATGTGTTAAAAGCAACCCTTTTATTCTTGTGAACTTCAATTCAGACTACCATACTTACTATTTTAATTTGCAGGTTGGACAACAATGTAACAACATAGGTGGCAGGAGGAAACGTTCAGCCGACGGAACGGAAATATCTGCCATGGCGCACATATTTACTAATGAAACTTGCAAGGTGATTAAATTTGATGAGAATGTCAGTGGACAAGCTATTATTAAGCTCAATGTTGCTTTAGTATATGCATGTATCATGATATTGTTTGTGCATGCATATCAATCATTTCATTGATCAAAGATTGTTTGATAAGTAAGTTTTCAATAGTTCTTATATAGTTTAGAGTTAGTAAAATTGTACGTGTATATTATATACAATATAACAAAAACAGACATTTTATGTATAGTTCGAACAAAAAACCCCATTGTTTATGATAACAATAGGATAAACTAATCCACGACGAGGGATGCTCAGGATGACAATAGTATAAACAAGTAAACATGTTCTATGTTTAACGAGTGCCTTAGTTGTTGTTGTAATGGAAAAGATTTTTACCATTACAAGCATGATTTACCAACAAATGGTGGTATCCATCATGCTAATTTTGTTAAAATGAATTACACACGTTTTATTTTTATGACTGCCTACCCCAGAAATGGTATGTCTCATTTTTAATGTTTATCCAAACACGTTTTGTTTTTTGTATGCACTATATGTAAACCCAGTCTACATTAGACTTATTAAGTCGTATTGAAAATCTTGCAAAATATATAATCAGTTATAATGCATGCAGGGTTATAGCTTAATCATTTGGATTTGTCTAATAGCCGGAGACTAAAGAAAACTTGGCGGTTTTTATTGAAGTCGCCGACTATCGTTAGTGACTCAAAACTAAATGAATCTGAGAATCAGTTAATTTTATTAAGAATTAGTTTCTTTTGTTTTTCAACTTTATATCTTAGCCAAAGAAGAGCATGATTTATTGCAGTCAGCTACATATTGATACTGTACGGTCTTATTTGAAGGCTCTTTTTAGTTCTGTTTTCTCTTGACTTTTTTATAAATATAGTGACTGCATCTGCTAATATATTTTCTGGATCCTTACGTAACGTCACTGTGTGCGAGAAAAAGATCCACTGACCATAATATGTAGAAGAAAATAATCTGATCTAGCGAGCGGCAATACACTGGGGGGGGGGGGGTCAGTAATCGGAGACTGATATCCATTATTCGCTTGCTATTTGCTACTTCAAAAACATTCATTTTACTTGGTCGTTACAGAGCGTCAGTACTTCGATGTTTTGCTCTATTGATTTGTTCTAGCTTTCAAAATTTTGTAAGCTGCATTCGATTTTAAACATTTTGTTTTTCCTCTATTGCGGCATTTAACAGTATAAACATGGATACGCTGAAGATCTCATGCCGGTCGAGCATCTTCAGAACCCTGTTGGATTAAAAGTGTACTGTAAAATAAAGATATAGCGTGGACGATTCGGTTCTCGAACCTCTGAGGATTCAATGAGCCATTTTTAATCACTTAAACATTGTTTTTAGAAAAACACATTAAAAACACACCTTTTAACATTTATTCCACTTTTCTATCATATGTTTGTTGATATTTTATTTTTAAAACAAATCCAAATTCTTCCAGAAAAAAAACTCAACCATTCTCTGAAAACTGTGATGGCGGCTAAAAATAGATGACCTAATTTCGAACCTCTACCATATTTTGCTATTTGTGACGTTATAATTAGCTGTCACATGACTGTCATGAGACTTTATGAGCAGAGGACAGGATTGGGTACCTGCCATGTGCTTTTTTGTTATAACATATCGTCAGAGGCCCTAATTTCGTCACTGACCTAATTTCGTCACCCCACCTTGAATACATAACGCATTAAGCAATACTAAAATTTAGGTAATATTATTTTTAAACTCACTAAAATAAGCTTAGATTCTCGTTTTTAGCTCGAAATCTAAACGTAGGGCGGAGCGACATTGTGGGCGGAGCCAAACCTGCACTGGTTATGATTTTACACTACAGGTAAACATGTCATAATTTAAAATGGTGGAATTTCGATAATTTTGTCATAAAATTGTTGAAGAAACAACACAGATTGGAGGTAAAAGATCTAAATATTGTATTTAAATAAATAAACGGAGATTTTCTTCACAAAAATGAAGGAAAAACTTATTTTAATCTTATTTTGCAGTGTTGATTTTTGGTCCAGCTTAAACAGTCGTCTGCATTTATACCCAGTCCCATAACATTGTTTTTACTAACGTTATTTGACAGAATAAACCCTTTAAAAGTTGATGGAATAAAACTTTATGATTCATTTACATATTTTAAAAAAAATCAGTTAAAAATTACAAATTAACATTGTATTCATTCATTTCCTTAAGGTGACGAAATATGGTCTCCCCAGGTTACTTTAAAACAATATTTGATGGATTGTACTGACAGGGCTGAAAAAGGTAATAGGAATTTACTTAAAAATATTCACCATAACAAAATATTCATTCTAATTACCTGTTTCTAACGCATTGTTCTCGTTTGACAGCTGTAGTTGCGTCTGTTGTTTACCAAACGTTTGTGCACACGAGTTGATGACGTCATACGCAATTACGTAGCAAAGTAAACAACTTTTTTATGAAAGGTTCGAGATCAGGTGCTTATACGATATACATGTTCGGTGATTTCACAATCTAACTTGGTTCACCGTGCTGAATATTCATAGATCTATATGAAAGGAGTAAATAGATCTATCTCTAAATCTTAAATGATAAGTTTTATTTGTTTTGAAACCTTTTTTGTACGCCAGAAATGCATTTATTAAGTCACAAAGTATGCTTCTAGCTATTTAGTCCCGGTGCCAAATCATGCGTCTTTACTTGTTTAGTTTAAAGGTACTCATTCACAGATTTCAACTTAAATATCAACTTTTTCTGAGACTATCTAAATTATATAGAAACATTTTAAGCTGAAAGTTAGTGTTTTGATAATGACAATTATAGTGCGAATGGACATACAACTACGAATGATGGTGTTTCAGGTAGTAAAAATCTACCCCGTATGTCACGGTATAGAGAATTTTAGTGCATTTTTATGACTTTTATTATATATTTCTTGCAATCTATTGGTCAGTTTGTCTACAAATATTAATATTTTTTACACAATTACAGACACTGAATAGTATTTTCAAATCTTAAAATATGTGAACTAGTACCTTTACGTTTAAACATATTTATTTCAACAATGTATATACACAAATTATAAATCAGTTTTAAAGAATATGAGACCGAAACTGTGGTTGCAGAAAAATAATGTTCGGGGAATTCCCTGATATTTCCGATTACACATGAGAAAACTTTAAGGCCAATCATAATTATCTTTTTGGTTACGTTTTTTTATCATTTTTTCAATGCTGAACGAAAATCTTATATCATTTAGATTTGTTAAACTTGTTAATTATTGACCTTTTCTGTTTTTATTGATTTAGGGTAATATGTTAATTAATGTACTGATATACTATGTCCATTCATCTTGTAAATTTATGTTTTGTAATTTTGTATAATCAGATAAACTTTCTTATTTTCAAATTGGTGTTGTTTTTTCTCTTTAATCAAATCTTTTTTAGGACAAACATATCATAGTACAGACCAACCTCACAATAGTATCATTTGTATAGTGTTCGTATAATATTAAAGAAGTTAGAAACATGATGTGGGGTCTATTACATGCAAGCTTCAATTAAACGTAGAACTCTTCTCCTTCAGTTGTTTCACATTATACAGTTATTTCATATGTGATTTGGGAACAGTCAAACTGTTGGCCCGAGGTGGATGGAATAGTGTTTTGAACTGTTTCACCAAAGCACTATTCCTGACATCGAGGGACAACCGTTTGACTGTTCCCAAATCACACATAAAATAACTGTTTTATTACCTGATCAATTACTATTTTAACAGTACTTGACATGTTTAAAGCGTCTGGTAAAGTCTAAAATCCCGTAGCAGTTACTCCCCTTTATATAAGTACAGTAACAGTTCGTGACGTCAATACGTGACGTCATTACGTGACGTCAGAGCACGCGCGTGAAACAGTCAAAACTATTGACCGGTCAACAGTTCACTCAGAAAACAGTTAGAAATATCGAATTACACTTATATAAGCAATCAGGTAATAATAAGCGCTATTAAACAGAAACAATCTTCAACAACATGATTGTTTGATTACCTTCAAGCTAATACGTTCTTACAAACGAAATTGATCGACCGTACTTCCTAGTCCTGATCATCTAGAACTCACAGCCAAACATTTAGTTTCTTGCTCAAGAAACATAGAGTAGAGTAGAAAAAAGTTGACTAACATTGTAGCATTAAAACTTTTAATCATTGTTTATATGATAATAAGTGAAATAAGTGTAAGATGGGCCTTTACGATCTTATTTCTCGTGTTATACCATCTTTACAGCTCGCCAATCCGCAGCCTGCTAGTCAGTACTTACCACACAAGTCTAGTAATATCTAGAGTGGTCGTGGGTTCGATTCCCGGGCGAGGTATACTTTGTAAGAGTTTGGTCATGAATTTATTTCTACGGCCACTAGGGCAGTTATAAGTCAATGGCGGAAGTGTGCGCCTAGTAACTGTTCAACAGCTTCTGTAATCACACTATTTATAGCTAATATGATATACGCCAATGTTATAAATTCGTATTTTGTCTGTCTCGGGTCATTTCTACATGATATACATTGTATGACATTTAAAACACTAACTTACATAATACTGACTGACATTTCAGTAAATAAAAACAAAACAAATAAACACCGTGAACAAGAATCATTATAAAAGTTTATTTTGGTTTTGTGATAATCAAACCCTAACAATTTGTCAGGCTACCACAATCTAGCAATATTTTACATGTGGCCTAAGAAATCTCACACAGAGTGCAGGCTACGAGTATTAGCATTACAAAAACCGTTAATAAAATGCATAAAATATTTACAAAAAAGGTTACGAAATCTAGCAACATGCAAAATGTTTAAACAAAATCACTCAACCAAAACAATGAGAACATTGAAAATAGTTTTATGTATTAATGTGTATATACAGTACCCACCAAAAGTTTGGAGACATTTTCAAATTGAAGGCTATCTAATAGCTATTAGCTAAAATTTGATAACTGACTATTTTGAAATGCTTTGTAGTTTTGCATATTTTTTTTTGGTGATCATTATCATTATAACTGAGACTACAAAAATAGCATAAAAACTATGTTATGGAAAATTATTACGATAAACATGGTTTGGGAGGCTTTATTATATCAGATGCTGATCTTATAAAGTGTTGCCTTCATGAAATTTGTTTTCATTTTATCACAGACCATATTTAAATGTATTAAAATAAAATACAAAAGGTAATCATTAAAATTCAAGAATTGTAGTTATTTTCTTCTGTCTCTAAACTTTTGGTGGGCACTGTAGTTCATCATAATTGAAACTTAGAGCACTATTTCTTTGTTATACACGTAGTAACCGGACTCCACAACAATGTGATCAGACAATTGCATTTTTCCCCTAAAAACTGAGTAATACAGACAGGTAAACAAATTATTAAAAATAAAGATCATGCATTATCTTTTTATGTACATGTACTTAGATATTCTTTTACTATACATTCATAATTTATATTGTAAGTGCCTAAATCACTTAAGGTAAAATTTCAATTATGACAATTTGCATGCATGAGTATATGTGTAAGCCGTGTTATACAATTTCAAAACATAGTTTATGTTTCATTGATTACACTGTTTAACCATTTTTTATGAATAAAATTTATAAAAAAAAATTCTTTGAAGAAAGCATTAATTAATAAATTTATTTATAATTTAATGAAAGTGAGTAATTATCTCCCTTTGATATGATTATAGTGTATTTTTACTTCATTTTGTCTTTACAAAATAGCAGATAATATAATTAGAAAATATGACACGATGAAAACATTACAAATACATTGCACAATAAAGTATTAGTTTTTTACAGTATTTTTGTGGTCATAGACATAGTATAAGGGAAATTCTATCTTCATAAAAGATTTTTTATTAAAAGGGTATTGTTTTGTAAGTTAAGAAACAACAGTATTCATTAATTGATCAAGACGTTATTCAAGGTGTTATATGTATTGATTGAAGTATCATCCATGCAGTTACAGCTTATGGTCATCTCAGTGTTGATTCTACTACTACTATAATATTAAGATATTGTTTTTGTAAGATCATGTTCAAAAGTCTTAATTATTTGATCCAGTTGTTATTTCAGGTGTTATGTGAATTCTACGGCTCACATATTTATCAGCCTAGTAGATGATCAGCTTCCCTGTAGGTTGAACTACGTCGTCTTTTAACAATCCTCACAATTACTGCACCAGCTATTACACATGCTAATGTAGAAAACACTGCAATCGCTGCTATTGCTCCACCAGAAAGACTGGAGGAACTTCCACTGACCTGGTTGTTATAGGGTGCTGTCGTAGGACTTACGACGTTAGGAATGTTCATACCATGTTTTGCCATGAAGTTCGGTACCGCATAGTTTGCTCGATCCTTACTTGTCCACAGTTGACCATCTTTACTAAAAACAAATGAGCTATCTTCATTGTTTTCTGGCCCGTCTCTTGGTGCTTCCATAAAAGGTGGTCTCTTTACTGGTGGCAACCCTTGTGGTGTTAAAGCCCCAACTTTGACGCAGAAATGTATACTACAGCCATTTTCTTTGATAGCTAAATGCTGACTGTATCCTTCCGGACAATTCTTGGGGTATGCTTCGACACCAGACGAGGTCATATAGTTCTGCAACATGCTCGTCTTCCCGCTTTTTTGTAGCACGTTTGCACGTTCCTTCATAGCCAATGGATTACCTGAGTTACACGAGAAGAATCCAGCAAAAGGAAGAGAATATCTGTAACCCAATTCATAGTCATCACTGACACATATTACCAAATAGTCAGTCGGACCAAAAAGTTGAAGAGGATAGTACTCTGCAGGACAACTTTGACTCTGGGTCATTATGTTTGGTGTGGTTGATGTGTACAGACCTCCAAACAAGAAACCGCTATCTTGTTTCACTTGACCCGTAGCTGCACACCAATATGCTTGGTATTTAGCATAGGCAGACACCGTATACGTGTCACAGCAAGTGAAGAATAGCCAGCAACTACCACAATCTTTACGTTGTTCATGTTTGGAGATAGAGCCTGATTGTAGAGGGATAGGTTCATAGCCTGTTGCACAGGTCATGCCTCCTGTCTGTGGATTCTTTTGTGTAACACTTTTACAAAGGTCAACGTAGCCGCTTCCTGTACAATTTTGGAAGACCCCTCCAAATGTAAAATTTGTCTTAGGGGGTTTACAGGACCCATCATCAATATTCGCAGCAAAACTAAAATTAGGAGAATCTTCATTGGTGCATCCCCTATACGTGTTCTGTTCGTAATAAAGTTCAACTGCTTCTTTGACATTATCAAACACATCTTGAACAATTGACGGAGGAACATCCGGTAAATTAACACCAGTCACAGCGTAGTGTAATGGATCTCCTGACCTGTCCAAGGCAACTAACTCATTCTGGATTGACTCGCCCCAGTTATTAGCAGTGTAATTCTTTGGCCTGCAAAGGGAAACACAAAACAGTTAATATAATGGCGATTTGATTTTGCCTTTAGTTAAGTATTTAGAAAACCCATAAAACATATGAATTTGATTATGAAACTTTTCTAAGCTTTTGTACATACGTTTTAATCATATTTAAGTTACTTCTGGTGAGCAAGATCAGTTTCTTTTTCTAACATAATATCTAAATACCAAAATTTGAAAGGTTTTGTATAACTTATTAACAACCACTTTCAGTTTTTACATTCATGATTTTTTCAATTACATTAACAGAGACTTACTTGAAAACTGGACCACCAAAAGTCATGACTTTAGAAGTGGTTCTTTGTTTTAGATATTCATCTATCTGGGTTTTAGTGGTAGTTTGTGATGTGTCAATACCAAAATCAAAGACACTAAAGAAGCTTGCACTTGCTGAGGCCAATATTGTGTTCTTCTTAGACTCATAATTCCTCATATAAGTAGCTGATAGTTCATCAAGCTGAAATAAAGATCAATACATACAGTAGATGCCACAATCAAACCATGGAGTATTTGAAAATGGAGTCTGAAAACATATCAGGTACTGCAACAATAAAAAACAGACCTTCCGAACATCCAAAAATCATAGAGTGAGATAATTTAGGATGTTTTACTTATGTGTTATAAAAAAAACATCCTCACACAGAAAACAAGAAACAAAGACTTCCAATCATGGAACGATCAGTGGCTAAAAAATTGTCATAAGGAGTTAAAACTAGGTTAGAACTATGAAGCATCAGCCTCACACTTGCACCAACATGTTCTAGCCACAAGGAGTTAAAACCAGGTTCTATGAGGCATTAAGCAAACACTTGCACCAACATACTCTAGCCACTAGGAGTAAAAACCAGATTCTATGAGGCAGCAACCACATGCTTGTACAAAGATATTCTAACCACTAGGAGTAAAACAGGTTCTATGAGGCATCAACCTCACACTTACACCAACATGTTCTAGTCACTAGTAGTTAAAACCAGATTCTATGAGGCATCAACCTCGCACTTGTACAAACATGTTCTAGCCTCTAGGAGTTCAAACCAGTTTCTGTGAGGCATCAACCTCACACTTGCACCAACATATTCTAGCCACTAGGAGATAAACCCAGGTTCTATGAGGTATAAACCTCACACTTGCACCAACATGTTCTAGCCACTAGCAGCTAAACCCAGGTTCTATGAGGCATCAACCTCACACTTGCACAAACATGTTCTAGCCTCAATGATTTAAAACCAGGCTCTATGGGGCATCGACCTCACACTTGCACAAACATGTATTAGCCTCTAGGAGATAAAACCAGATTCTATGAGGCATCAACCTCACACTTGCACCAACATGTTTTAGCCACTTGAAGTAAAAACCAGATTTTATGAGCCATCAACCTCACACTTACACAAACATGTTCTAGTCTCTAGGAGTTAAAACCAGATGCTATGAAGCATCAACCTCACACTTGCAGCAACATGTTCTAGCCACTAGTAGTTAAAACCAGATTTTATGAGCCATCAACCTCACACTTACACAAACATGTTCTAGCCTCGAGGAGTTAAAACCAGGTTCTATGAGGCATCAACCTCACACTTGCACAAACATGTTCTAGCCTTTAGGAGTTAAAACCAGGTTCTATGAGGCATCAACCTCACACTTGTACCAACATGTTCTAGCCACTAAAAGTTAAAACCAGATTCTATGAGCCATCAATGTCACACTTGCACCAACATGATCAAGCCACTAGTAGTTAAAACCAGGTTCTATGGGGCATCAACCTCACACTTGCACAAACATGTTCTAGCCTCTAGGAGTTAAAACCAGGTTCTATGAGGCATCAACCTCACATTTGCACCAACATGTTCTTTAAAGAACAAACAACAACAAATCAAGTTTTAACAAGTACTAACTATGTTATATAAACGAAATATTATTAAACAGTCATACATATACATGTACTATTGTTAATAAATGGTATTTACTTCAAAATTGTTTAAAAATTATCTTCGAAACTTTTTATTCGTGATTATATGAGCCGTTAATCTTATTTTTGCTCATGAATTAATGGTCCATGTATTAAAAATTGTATCATATTACCTGTACAAGTGCTGCTCCTACATCAATACTTGTCAGCTGATGAGAACCAAAATCTCGCACCAGAAGTTGACTCTCGTATCGTGCGAGATCTGTTTTGTTAAGAGTTATATGTGCAGCAATCTTTCTCAGTCTAGAGCGAAAAGCATCATTAATGAGAGTGTCTGGTTCAAGTTTGGCAGTATATTGTACATATCTAACCTAAAAGTATAAAGATTCAAATTAATAGTATCATCAATAGCTTTGTGCTGATGCGCCGTAAAACCCAAACAAACAAGCAAGCAAACAAACAAAGATTCAAAAAGATGAAGTGATAACTGATTTTCCATTGTGGATACTGTCTGAACATATTTGTCGTATAATTCATACAAGATTTTAGTTGAAACATTCATTTCCATCACTTTTAACTTTGATATTACTTGTATTTATTTAATCCAAGGTATCAGACAATCTCTGTGTATGGCACAGGGTTCAATAAAATAAAAGATAGTCTGAATTACCTGCCCCTTACCACTATCGTTATCGGGCCAGGCAAACGGAAATCATGGCGGCCTCCTCAGTTATTATACAGGTATAACCTTATCTTAATATTGCACGATCATTTACTGACGATAGTTACTTTAGTAGGAGTTCGGTACTATAAAAGACATTTGATTTCAATTTTTCAGATTACACGTATATTTAGCCGACGAACAACAAAAACATGTCTCTAGTGAACACAATTCGGACGTGGATTAGTCTCGTTAGAATTTCGGATACTTTATTTTGCATTAATTAATGTAACCAAACAACCAAAAAGGTATCCACTGCAATTCCTGTACAATGATCCTTTGATTTAAGCCTGTGTAGTGAGAAATGCTCATTTGAAAACATAATTATCCAATATCTAATTCATTACATAGGGCGCAGCCATGATCATGCTTTGCCTGTCGTACTTTTACCTGTCAAAGTACGACTGGGCACCAGACAATATAAAAGACAGTTCTCATGTCTGCTGCTGTATACAACTTCATAAAGTAGTGTTCGTTTTTTTCTCAACTGTCAAATCATGAATAATATCACGGTGACTTTACACTCTTTTTCTTACACACGTGATATTGAGATAGTGTATAATCATTCACCGTGAAGTTATTCAAACTTTGACAGTTGAGAATAATAAACAATACAGCTGTTTTTAAAATCATTAACTTAACCACAATAACAATGCATTATCTTGATCTGGGTATAAGATTCTATTTAAGTTTAAAATGAATTCTATAGCTTTATTTGTATAATGCACAGACAATGTATTATCAGATAACAAATATTGAAGTTACAATTGACACAAATACAACAAGACAACCTTGAGAAAATGCAACTATTGGTAAGATAATACTCCGGAACATGCATGTTATTTAATTGAATCATAAACTTGATGCAGATTTGTAAATGCAGGTTGTGTCAGACCTACAAACAAGAGGTCACTTATGACTTACAAACAAGAGGTCACTTATGACTTACAAACAAGAGGTCACGTATGATTTACAAACAAGAGGTCACTTATGACTTACAAACAAGAGGTCACTTATGACTTACAAACAAGAGGTCACTTATGACTTACAAACAGGAGGTCACTTATGACTTACAAACAAGATGTCATGTCTGACTTATAAACAAGATGTCATGAGTGACTTATAAACAAGATGTCTTGTCTGACTTATAAACAAGATGTCATGTCTGACTTATAAACAAGATGTCATGAGTGACTTATAAACAAGATGTCATGTCTGACTTATAAACAAGATGTCATGTCTGACTTATAAACAAGATGTCGCGTATGACTTACAATCAAGATGTCACTTATGACTTACAAACAAGAGGTCACTTATGACTTACAAACAAGAGGTCATGTCTGACTTACAAACAAGATGTCACTTATGATTTACAAACAAGAGGTCATGTCTGACTTACAAACAAGATGTCACTTATGATTTACAAACAATATGTCACTTATGATTTACAAACAAGAGGTCATGTCTGACTTACAAACAAGATGTCACTAATGATTTACAAACAAGAGGTCATGTCTGACTTACAAACAAGATGTCACTAATGATTTACAAACAAGAGGTCATGTCTGACTTACGAACAAGATGTCCCTTATCATTTACAAACAAGAGGTTATGTCTTACTTATTAACAAGAGGTCACTTTTGTCTTATAAACAAGAGGTCACCTATGACTTAATAACAAGAGGTCACTTATGACTTAATAACAAGAGGTCACTCTTGACTTTCAAAAGAGGGGTCACGTTTGACTTGCAAGAACGAGGTCACGTTACAAAATTATGGACTGTCGGTTTGCAATTCCTTCAAACATTGATATACCGTCAAGGTTTTGTATCCCATGGCACGATCTTGATTCCGTAATATATATATATGTCATACATATGCATAGTATTTCTACGTATTGATTTTTGATAGTTGAATGATAATTATGGTATTTAAGTTTTTCTTTAAACACGAACCGTTCACTCTGATGTTATAATAACGTGTATGAAAAGATCTATTTATTTATTTATTTATTGGAGTTAACGCCGTGTCAACACAATTTTTGGTCATTTTACGGCGTCCAGCGCACCTAACCTAGCTTTCCTGGACCATTGTCTATAACCAGTACTCACCTATCCTTCCACAAGGCCGGAAACTTCTCCATATTATCTAATCAATGGAGGAAAATCGACATTATTGTGAAATTTTCATGGAAGGGTATAACCTCCCCGGGTGGGATTCGAACCCGCACCTCCTCGGGCAAGAGTATCCAAATCCCGGCGCGCTACCAACTGCGCTATCGACCCAGGTTATGAAAAGATCTAGCAATCTAAATCATACAATTTTACCGCACCATTGAATAGATTAAATATACTAGAACATATTCTCATGATAAATCAAAGCACCAATAGCGCTGTCGGACATGGTATTTTATAGAATATATAAACACGGGGTTATATAACAAACGGAAGCGATGCAAGGGAACATTTCTTTACATAAGCCGGATTCGATATGCTATAATTGCACAAACAAACAGCATATCGTCTGCTTATAAACGCATAATGCGAACTTTATTAATTGATGTAGTAATTATCCCTTGAATTGCGCACATATGGCCTTATGTAGTAGTCCGCGACATAAGGATTTGCTACAGTCCGCTACTTAACATGGAGAAACCCCATGTAAAATATAAAGTAGAAATGAGGTAATTTCACGTGACTATATACCCTGTAAACTATATGTTACAACATATTTGTACAATTGCCCACAATATCCTGTGAATTGTTTACTCTGCACAAATATTTTTTTTCAAATGTTGTAGTTTAGGCCACAACAAGTTGATCCTATGTTTTACGGATTTTTCTGAAAAAAAATGGGGCGAGCGAAGAAAAAAAAAGTCTTTATTCACTTGCTTTATATAGTGTTTTGACCAAACTTTTATGAGCGAGCGAGGAAATAAAAATATTTTTTGTAAAACCCGTCAAAATTGAGGTGCGAGCGAATCCATAGAACATATAATCAATTTGTTGTGGCCTTACCGCTCGAATCAAATTGTGCCCAATTGATTTATTACGAGTTAGTCATTCCACAATAACCCATATTTAGATTGTATAAAAGGTCATGCGAGTTTATATTCTTTAAACAATGGTCTAGTTCACTTTATTTGTGAATAAGCTGATGCATGTACACCATTTTTACTGATTAAAATAGACTATTTGATATTCAACACACATAGCAAATTCAGAATGACGATTTTTAAATAAATTAAGCTTAAATTAACTAAATTTTCTAACAGTTTACGCAGATACGCAATGTTTACATATACGACCTGTAGATATGGTTAACTGTCAGATTATTACAAAACACAACATTATTTGAACACAACACAACAAAACAACTGCATTATTTGAACATAACAAAAACAACAACAACATAACATAGTATTCTACAGGTCGTATTCTAAGTCATGTGTGTTTTTGTACTTTAAGCAATGGACCTGCCCACTAAATAGATGAATAAGCTTATGCATGAACAGCATTTCACTGATTTAAACATACCACTTTGTTATTTAATATTTATTTCAAATAGTGTATTAGAACATCGTAAATTTTATATAATGATATGTTTATAAAATAAGTGTAAACTAATTAAACTATAAACGTGTAAAAATATTTCACCCCTAAATATCAGTATGTTTATATACGCAATGTTTACGTGGACGACCTGTACATGTATTCACATTTTCGGAAAATATGAATTAGAAATGAGGTCAAATAATTTTCGGAAAATCCACTCAAAGTATTATATCATGTGAAGATATAACTGATATTTCGGAACACATCGGCGTTAGCAACGCTCAGTGTACGGAAACACCCGAGTGGTTTGTTATTTGTTAAATCAATATAAAGAAGTAAACAGAATGAGTAGAATATTACCTGTATACGTGTGGTTACTGACTTGTCCAAATGTTGTCTTGATTTCACACTCTGATATTCGTCGGAAAATTTCCCACTGATGCCGACGTGTGAAAAATGAAGTCCAGCGTGAACATTCACACCACGTGATAACGTACTTGTGAAATTGTCCCAATGCATAATGAGTTCAGCATACGTTTCAACTTTGCTACTTTTTATCGGTATTGTGAAAATGCCGTCGGGAATCAGAAACTTTCCGTCTTCGGTTGTTCTACATTTTGAATAGTTCAACTGAGCAATCATTCCCATGTCTCTATTACGTAAATTGTCCCATCCTCCGCCGGGAAGAACTTCAAAACGCAATCGTGTGTCGTTTACACCGACGGAACATCGTCGGGGATCTCCAATAGGAAAATCATCCTTCCTAGGAGCTGGTAACTGTTCAGCAAACACTGTACACACAAGAAACAACACTAATATAAGTAGTTTTTCCATTGTTTTTAGCTTTTTTTATTTTTTAAACTACAATATTCTCCGGCGATGTCTAGCCCACTTCTAACTTAAATAAGCGAGCAGATAAGGAAGTTAAGTGAGACTGTGGGAAGATAAAACAGTAAGTGGAAATACCTAAAATAGATCACGTGGTCTTATTATGTTTCAGCTGATTCACGTTACTAAGTTCAATGGTTGTATACTGTATGTATCTGTATTGGAAATTTAGCTTAAACTTAAACTTCTTCATTTGATTAAACGCCTATTTCTATATTACATATTCAATGGCGTTGTACAAAAAGATTAATGATAACAATAAAAAATAAGTAAAAAAAAACCCTCCACCATAAATATACTTAACGAAACTTCTAAGTACTCCGATTTCAATATGGTAGGAAGTCTTATTTTTCAACATAAATGTCCGATCGCTGATAGTAATGTGTTTTTGACCATACTGACCTTTGCTTTCATGGTTTTCTTGCTACTTTATCAATGCAAAACCATTTTTGTCGCACAAGCGTTGATATGGTAAGACATTCTAATTGTTTTGATTGAACAGAAAATTAGCAATTGGAAGTCTTATTCTGCAGGTGACTCACCGTCTTGCAAAAACCTATGACAATTTCTCGTTCTTGAAGCGACATTCGAGCCATTTCTTGATTTTTCGTTGTGCATATCAACACACTAATGATTTTCACTAAAACTGACCACGTGAAATTTTTGCACGATAAGCACGTGCGCATTTCCGCTTTTCTGCACATGCACCCCAAAATCAATTTTGCATCAATTAAGAAGCATGAAAACCATGCAGGCAGACGACAGTATAGTCCTTTCCACATTTCCATTAACGATCAGACATAAATGTTGAAAAATGAAAATTTCGGACAACATTGAAATCGGAGTACTTAGAAGTTTCGTTAAGTATATATTATTTTTATTAATTTGATATTGAAAGTTGTTGTCCTGAACAGTATAACATAATGCTACTGTTAACCGGACTTGTCCTGAACAGTGTTACATAACGCCACTGTTAACCAGACAATTCCCTAAAGGTGTTGAAACATCACCTTTAAAGGGCCCTTAATACATCCCCATAGGTGTCGAAACATCACCTTTAGCTAATATGAGTAAGGTTTAACTCACTTAGAGAACTTTTTCAGTCGGTACCATTATATGCAATACTTAACTATCTGAAGGCAATAAATATTTATCATACAAAATAGGACTTAATTATAATTCGGTTGCATTGATAGTATCATCGATTGCTTTCGGCGAGACATAACCTTTCTGTGTTGATGCGCCGTAAAATCCAAACAAACATACAAACAAACTGAAATGATTGACCGTTGGACTTGAATATTCGAAACTACGATCAGTTCTATATCATATACTTTATAGTGGTACTTTTGACCATCCACACCAACAGTTTAGACCAATGGTCAGTTATTTTTATCACAACGTGTAGATAAATTAGACAGACCATCATAGCCAGTTCACCCACTGACCAGTGATCAGCCAAACTGACCCTTATGAACAACGGTCATTTGAACCCCACTGGACATTGGTCAGCCATTTTGACATCAATGACCATTGATAGAAGATTTAACTTTGACTGAACGTGGCAAAAAAGAATGAACCATCGATAAGTTTAGTTTATATGTTTGAATAAAGTTAACAGTTACACCACTGTATTATTCAGACTGTCCTTATTCTACAAAATAAATTTTAGTATTGAATTAGCCCAAATGTGGTTATTTCAAATGGCTATATCGAAAAAAATTGTCACAAGTTATTTTTACCTAAAACCTGTTATAAATGCATTTCACTGCCTAACAATACGTGTAGCTCGAAAATTAAAGTAAAATAAAATATTATGAATAACGAATAGATCTCAAACTTCAATATTGAGTTTCGTAATAGGAAAAAATCACTGTCAAAAGAAGGAATTTAAAAAAGTTATTTGAAGATTGTATTTACTTAACGTTAACAAAGAATTCTATGCGGTGCCATTTTATCTGAAGATAAATATTCAAAATTGACTTAATTGAAATTAATACATTTATACACCGTGTGAAGCGCCATTAAACGTCATAACGCCGTTAAACATCACAATTAACGCTTAAGGTGGTATGGTACATCTGACTTTTTTAGATTTGCATACAATTTTTGGTACCGTTGTAAACTTGAAGATATTTCCGATTCGGATCTACACTTTATTTGACGTCATGATTGCTAATAACGTTACCATGACGTCGTAAACGTGACGACCGCGTGCTCTTTTTACGTCATTCGATAATGGTAAGAAAACGTCTATAATGTGTTGCTAAATCTTTATTTTCCGCATCACAACAACAAATGATACATCAATTTAAAGCATACATCATTATCTATCTCCTGAACAGTGTAAATATACGTTTTCTCTTACAACTTTTGAAAGAGACAAACACTTCCGAATTTGCAACATCAGAAAAAAATCCAGAAAAATTGCCTTCAAACTGGTTTTATGAAAAATCTGCCCGATAAATTTTCGCTAAGTTTTGATATAGTGTAATGCATTGTATGGACTTTTATACAGCAGAATTTTAGAAAAGTTGTCTGTACGATTTTTTCGCTGTATGTTTTCAAGTATTATCAGTTTGACGTCAAAAACGCCATTTTGACGTCAAAATAAAGGATTGTTTTGTTTGCCCAAACCAAAAATATTTGGTCATATTTTTTATATTTTAGGCAAAATGCCCACGAACATCAAAATATATAAAAATTGTATAGTTTATATCTTGAATATTATAATAAAAAATGTATCATTCAAATCAGCATATTTAACTTTATATACATATTGATGCATACTTACTCTTATTTACAAGTATGAAAATCACATGGACAATGCGAGGTTTACCCATGAGTAGCATAACTTAAAAAAATCTTTTTCGAACAGTTATATGAAAGAAAGTATTGTAGTTAATATAATGTAAGTAATTAAGTGTTTTCATAATGGACTTTTAATTTGGATGAAGACAATCATTTTAGCCTTAAAGACACAACTTATCACAGATTTTGACACAAGTATTGCATGCTTTTTAGTGGCGAGATATAACGGTGAAATCTCTGTATGTCACGGTGAATGGATACAATCATTGAGGCCCTGCAATGAGTCCATGAACCCAGTTCAAATGTAGCGTTTACATAAATGAATCTATGTATCCGATATTCGGAATAGCAAAAAACTAACATGTCCTAATGGACTACAATTTTTGCTGTTTTGAGTAAACTTCAGTTAAAATATTTGATACTATAGTCCGATTTTATCCGGTGAACCGTGACTGCACTTTTGTATTTATAGATTTTTGGAATATTCCTACAAAAAGGTAACACAGCTTATTAACCAACCAACTGATTACTAGCTTCACCATAATTATTCAAGTTTGATTTTAGTGACTCAATAGTCGTGGCGGTAAGACACTTGGAGTGATAGACATTGGTTTGCTACCCCGGGTTCGAATCCTGCTTAGTATCCTTTATTCTTTTTTATTTTTTTATTTTTTGCAATCATGGAAACGTACAACTCGAAATCTCTGTGCAGCACGAAGCCAAATGTATATAAACTAGAATACATGTATGCATATTTGCCTGAGTTTGTGCTTAGTTATTACTTTGATGTCATACACTTAACTGTCTCGACCGTGTCTTATAGAAATGATTCTATGCACATGCATTTTATAAGAAAGAGAAGTGAAATGGAATGCATGTAACTTTGGCACATTCGTTCGAGTGTATCCTAGTTTGATTTCTATTCAGCCACAGCATTTGAAGCCGAATGTATAATATAAATGTATTGTTTTTCGGTACATTGTAAATTGCTGGATATAAAAAATAAAGAACAATGAAATAAAACAAATAGAAATCAAACAAAATCAAATTATAGCACAACATTATATAATACGGACAACTATACATGAATTTAATAATAAATTAAAAAGTGTGGAGACGGTGAGTAAAATTTATGCATTGGCCATATGTTTCTGACTCGTTACCGAATGCGCTACTTTGAACAATGATTTTGAATAATTATATCATGCATATATACTTGAGATATTATAGTTTGTATTGATTTTTAGTGTAGTATTTACTGGTTATACCTATCGTCATGGTTATGATTAGACTCATCCAACCTGTCACGGCTCACCGAATAAAATCAGACTATACTGAAGTGATTGTTAAAGCATATCAAAACAAATGGCGAGACACAACTTATAAATCAGGGACATCAAAGGAAAATTGTAGTATAGTGGTTACATCATAAAAGAGGTGAAAATTTCAAGTATTACATGTTTCATGACTTTTTCGTGTTTGCAAGCAAGTGAAATAAATTGAGGCCCACGCATAGTACTGTACTTATGAATTTCTCTGACAAAATTGAGTCAGTAAATTGTTTTTGCGGCGCGTGGTTCTCATCGATACTAGTTAGACTGAGAACCTCGGGGTACGAGAATGCTGGTTCCAAACAGATTGTAATTCAGACAATATTTCCACCATTAAAAAGGATAAGGATTAAATTAGCAAACAACATTTAATTAAGCAGACGACAATTCTCTTCCTAGCTGGTCAGAGATTAGACATGTATAATAAATAGGAAAGTATTTTATTCACAATTCCATCTACGTTTGTCACCGGAATTCAAATAAACTTTCACAGAATTATTGTCACCAAATGTCTTAGTGTACAAAATTCTTTTATCGTCCGTATATGAGTCACTTATGACGGTATATACTACACGGGAAAACAGAACAGCTAAGTCCGGCTTTTCAAAGACAATGAGAGCTTATTACTATCACTCAAGTGTCGGCATCTGATGTCTCGCCATTTGTTTTGATATGCTTTAATAATCACTTCAGTAGTATCAAATATTTTAAATTAAGTTTACTCAAAATAGCAAAAATTGTAGTCCATTATGACATGTTAGTTTTTTTGATATTCCGAATATCGGATACATAGATTCATTTATGTAAACGCTACATTTGAACTGGGTTCATGGACTCATTGCAGGGCCTCAATGATTGTATCCATTCACCGTGACATACAGAGATTTCACCGTTATATCTCGCCACTAAAAAGCACGCAATACTTGTGTCAAAATCTGTGATAAGTTGTGTCTTTAAATAATTAGTACAATAGATAAAGGATATTACGTAAGGTTAATAATAAAAACCACAAATATTTTACCAAAATTCAAAACGGCGGAATTTTATCTGTAACAAAAACACAGCCTTTATGAGAAAGCTCGGCAATTATGTGATTCGGAACCAATCAATATGCCTGAATCTCATGATAGCCGAGGTATATTATTAAGTCCGTGTTTTTCCATAGTGGCCGTGTATTTGGTTACAATGCCGTAGTGAACGCCATGTCAGTCCTGAATTTGAAGTCAAATATCATACAGTTACTCAATAACTAATGGATGAGAAATAACAAATATTGTCTCTATTTGAAATATTTTCGCCACAGAATTCCAGATGTTTTACAAAACCGAGATGTCTTTGTGGTACTGGTGATTCGCGTCACATATAATTGTTTTTCCTCGTCAATTTTAACGATTTTTAGTTAGTGTTTTTTTTGAGCGAATCATATTTCTTGTCAGGTCTACCTTCTTACCATCTGTTCGAATTATTGAAAACCTTTGTCAAATAATAAATCTAAAAAACAGATTTAGGTTCATACACTCTGTATGCAGTATTATCATTACTCAAATAAGTTTTGTTTGTCAAATAAAACATTGTTAGATATAGCCTTATTCACTATTCACTATAATATATTGTATTATGTGTTTTATCATGGCTGCGTTTGTTATCAATCACGTGTATCAAGAGGACGCTAGATGAACAATGGACGTGGAAGTTTAATAGATTAAACAACAAGGGATTCTAAATTCAGGAAATTAATTATTATTCGTCCTTGTTCATCTTTTTACAAAGCCATATTTAGTTATTGTATTACAAACGAAAATGAGATATGACTGTGATAAGTTGGTATGTTCATAACTTTGAGCTAACAATTAGAATGGATATATAAATATAAGTGTCTGACATAATCAAGATTTTAGAAATACAGCTGCCATATCTAGCTGAATCGACTCGATACGAAATTTGGATGGCTTCAACTACCTGCCTGTATGATTCGAATATTTTACTTGTTACCAAAATATTGTCCTTGTATATCTGTGTAAAAGACTTCTCTAGAATGCTAGTAATAAACAAATGACAATAATAATGTCGAATTTGGACTGATCCCACACTCGGTTTTTACGTACGTTTTTACCCTTAAAATCGATCTTTCGACCTTTTACTGTATTTCAATCGGATGCACATTGTATTGTTACACAAATTTAAGCTTGTAATCGATCCTTACTAGATAAAATAATAATTTCAGAGTTATAAAACAAGCAATTTCTATCATAATAATTAAAAAAAATCGCCGCCCGGCTAGCTTAGTTGGTAGCACGCAAGTCTGCTGATCGAGGGGACGTGGGTTTGATTCCCGGACGGGGCATACTTTCGTGAAGCTTGGTCATGAAATTATTTCTACGGCCATTCTCCCTCCTACCAATGATTTTTAATTATGTAGGGCGGTTGTCAGTCAATGACGAAAGTATGTGCTTAGTAGTTGGTTAACAGCTAAATCCAGAGATTTAGTCTTTCCAGGAGGAGTGAGTAGGTTGACTGACCGCCGTTATATGACCAATGTGTCGCTATGGCGTTAAACCCAACAAAACAAACAAAAAATATGTCGAGTTTTAAATATTCACTTTCGTTTCAGTGTATTTATTCTATTCAATGCTTCCATGTAAAGTTTCATAATTTTACAAAAATTGTCGAGCGAATTATAGCGAATTTCACATGTACAGTCAGATCTCGATACAACGACATCCGTAACAACGACATTCTCGTTATACTGACATATTTTATGGGAACCGATACCAACACGAACATTGTCGGAAGTATTCATTACACTGACATATTGCGTTATAACGACACTAAATTTTCTCCTAGAAACGAACGATGACATATCGAGATCAGACTGTATCAAGTTAGACATGTATTTGGCAAGCTGACAGGTATATTTCAATAATATGTTTAGATATAGCGTTAATTAAATCTTTGTAAACTTATACTTATTCAAGAGTAGAAAACTGATCAAAGAAGCTGTCAAGTGGAAATTTTATATTTTAATTGAACTTTACAGCCTTATGTAACATTCGTTTTGTGCGGCGATCGTTCACCTAACTGACTGTTTTAGACACACTTTTTTTACCAATATTCACTTATCCAGTGAGCTGACAAATCAACAAAGAAAATAAACAAACATTAAATGTTGAATATTCATCACACGGTATACAATGCTGTGACCAGGCATCGAACCTATTTCTGGAATCTCAGGGTTATGAACCTTGTTCCATCACTTCTCTATGGCCGCTACACTCAAGTAGAAACAACATCTCGCGAAGCCTCGGAGATTCTGATTAACACCAGAGTGAGACCAAAATATTGGTATATGTCACATCCAGATACATAGATGTAACAGAGGTATAGTGCGTAAATATTGACCCCGACCTGACCTTTCACATTTACATGTAATAATTATCTACACATATCCCGACGAAGTCAGTACCACACCTATTCTACACTTCGACAGCGATTGTAAAATTATAGAAGTATGTTTGTGTGTTAAGTTTTAACTCATAATCCTCACGGTCACGGTGTAATCGGGTATTAATGCTACATTCGTATTCAATGTAATGAATATCCTTGCATAAAGGTCAGGTCGGTGTCAATATTTAAGCACAATATAATAATTATGACACTTGTACTCCCTTGACTTCAAGATAGCTTAAAATAAAATATGGTGACATGGTTAAATGTCCGCTTACGACTTTAGAGGTAGTGTGTTCGAATCTCAGTTCGGACCATAAAGTTTATCGAGTTACATAGATACAATCATACAAATGGCCTTAACCGGAAGGTATGTCTGATGTAATTGTTAAAATAGCATTCCAAAAATAATTTTTTGATACCTGGACTCTATCTACGGAGGCCCTAAAGTGACATTTAGAAATATTTTTTTTATTTTCACAACTCTTTCGTTTAAACGTAATCTTATTTCGTTTTTTTTTCGAAATAATTATAAGGTTTTGAAAAAAATGTCACTTTAGGGGCTCCGTACTCATTCTCTTGAAAATGACAATAATATTTATTTTTATTGAATTGTTATACATGCATTCACATCGAGTACGGTGTTATGAAAATATGTAATAAGCATGTTTGAATTATCTCCCTTAGGGAAATAACCTATACTAACCACTACATGTATAATGATTTAACACATCATTTATTACGACTGTTAGTTTTTTCAGTGAACTACGATCTAGTACTTTATACCACTTGTTGTCATATAAAGTAAAAACACCATATTTAGTATGATGTGAAGTAGATCACGTGCTTAGCTTTTATAAACGAGATTTGTGCATTAACTTCCGCCAAAACTCTAAATGATCTTTAATGATACAATTGAAAGGGATAATAACTCCCAGTCGATAATCACATGAAGGTATTCACTCTGATATTTTACCGGTGGAAATTAAGTCTTTATCGTTACTATTTTCGTTAAAACATATTGTTAGCAATGATAATCCAGTTTTAGGAAAATGAAGCAACATTAAAATGATTTGAAATTAATGCCGAGTATCCAGACTTCATATTTCATCAAGCTAATCAACTTTACAGTAACTGTTCGAATATGAGATTAGAATATTCCATCCAGAGTACAAAAGAATGAAATTCCATGTAAATGTTAGTGAAGTAACATTAACCCCACTGATTTAAATACTCGATATTTGTTCTATACCCATCCTACATAAATACGGATGCATATAAGGGACCTTAGTCAGTTATTTCCCCTTGTATACTCTTCAAATAGGTACGTCCAATTAGTTGGATTACACGGATTTTACCCTTACTTTTCAATGTCAATTTGCAAAATTAATCTTAAATAACTTTTTTGTAAATTGTTTAATTTGTTTGAAATTCAAGCTAAGTATTTTTTAGTGTAAAGAACTATATAAATTTCATCACTTCTGTAAATATCTTCATTAACAAGAAAGATATAACATGAAATATTTTGTTATCCTTACATGGGACCTTAATGATATAAACCGAGGATTCCAACTGTAAGGACCTACTTACCAATTGGATTGCTTCAGATTTTATCAGGGAAAGATAACTGACTAAAGTCCCTAATTGTTATCAATATTGAGTACAGAAGTACTGTAGTGGGTATTTACATCGACGGGATTGTAGTATACGGCTTTGACAGTTGAAGAAAATTTGTAATACAATAAAACAACTAGTCACATTGTCTGGACTTGAATGTCATACTAGTAACATGCCGGAAAATATTGATGATATAATGAGGAACTTTAAGACTTTTGTTTTAATAAATAATCTCATGAAAATGAACACGTTCAAAGAATGAGTCAGTGAAACAAACAATACATTCGAGTGTGATGTGTTAGGGCTTTAAATCATATGGTTGACTTAATCTCTCTCTTGCCTGATGTTAGTCACCTTATAAATCTTCCGGCATCTTATCTTTTGAACACAAACGGTCTAACTGACCTTTGTACGGAGACGTTGAGCAATGAGCATCATGGGTAAAACTGTTTATTTACATGGAAATACATGACAATGTTTACATTCTAATAATTTCCCCGTTCAACTGTACTGAACAAATAGAGAAGGTTTTTTGTTTCTACTCAAATGAAATATAACTATCCAACCAACTATGCAAATTAATTAAAGTTTTACCTCCATCCTAACGTGTTTACGTCTGTCATTCTTTACACAGTAATTTGAAATCGAAAGTATAGTTCGAACAAAAAAACAACAAAACACTGTTTATAATAACAATACAATGAACTAACCAACGACGAGGGATGCCCAGGATGATTTTAAAACAATTTTAAACAATTGTGAAATGTTTTACTTGTGCCTTAGTTATTGGTGTAATGGAAAATGTTCTACCATAACAAGCATGATTTACCAAGTGGTTAAAATGAATTGCACAAATTTTATTTTCAGTTCTGCCACCCCCTAAAATGAATTGTCTCATTTTTAATGTTTACCAAAACAGGTTTTTTTTGTACGCACTATACACCGTTTGACTATGCATCTGTACCTTATGAGGTTTAAAAGTACTTTGTATCTATGGATTGATATTCCTGTGGTTATAAGTTAACATTTAAGTTACAATTTAATAATGATTGTATAAAAAACGAAAATATCCTACGATTTTGTCTTCATGCACCGCACTATATTCTGTTGCGTACTAAATCGCCGAATACTGCGAATGGTTGTACGTCTTAATGTAGAGGTAATATTATCGCCTGCTATTCATAGAATGGCATCTTATTGCACGATTCATGCTTGTCACAAAGTGTGTACATAAATAATGAAATGATAATTTCACGTGAAACTCTTCTAACATTAAGCTTATACTTCCATTTTAGAAAACCATTTTTTATCTTTACTTTACTCAAGCATGTAATGAACAGGGAATGAACTCCAGACCTAAGCAATACCAAATGATGTATCTTTTACTTTGATTGACCCTTATCTTGCCCAAGAAAATACTGAGATAAATTCTAGTTGAGATTCGATCCAACACAAATCTGACTGTCCAATGATTACTAATTCAACGTCGTTACCACTCGATCATGCTCGCTAAGTAAACTGAAATTCTGAATTTGACCAAGTATTTTATGATGATATTATACACCGTTGTACAAACATTTAATTCAGACCTCTTCTTGCATTATTGCTTTATGTCTAATGGCGATATTTACCGACAAATACCAGGGCAGTGTTTATTTTTCAAAGTTTTACATATTTTCACTAAAGTTCGTCGTATTTGTGTATTTGAAAATGCATATATAAATGGATTAATCCAACTAAGGTTTGAACCAATGTAAATCAGTACTGTATGAACAAGTGGGTCCACTTTAGTAACTGATGGATCCAAGATATATAAACTTATGAAAGGCAGACGACACAACACAAATAGAATGATAATTGCCATAATTGTCAGCGTCATCTTGAACTCAGATTTTCTTCTTGTTGATAAAACTTTACGTAGACGTGCTGAACGTGGTGAATTCTTGGGACTGCTGGATGAAGTATTTCTATCCAGGTTTATCCTATCCGGGTAACTCACCGTTGATATCTTATTCTGATTTCTTTTGTTAGCGACTCGTTTTTGAACTTTGGTATAAGCTATAAGTATACTTATATATGAGAAAGCTATTACAGGTAATGTTGTCAACAATGCAAACAAAAACACAAACAAACAATACCCTTCACAGTCTGGTCCCTTGAATGGATGACATATCAGTTTTTTCGGCGCGTATTGATAACGGCTAAATAATCCAAAAAGCGGAAGTGCAAGAATTGTGGGATATATGAGCCAGGATAAAATCCACTCCACTATAAGAATCCGGATGTTTCCGTACAACTTCTTATGTAAATCTTTCTTCACTACACACAAATATCTGTTCACAGAAATACAAACGTATCCAAACAGTTCGGTTCCTAGGTTACTATACAATCCAAAAGATACTGCGTTGCATATCAACACGTTGTCTGTCCAAAATCCTGTGTAAGCTTGTATGGTTATTAGTGGTAGAAATATCACACAATGAAGTAAGTTACACATCAACAAATGTAAAATTTTAACAAAAATATCATTTTTATAAAGTTTTCCATAAATTATTGCCGCTATTGTTGTTCCGTTGCTAAGGGTACCGATGGTTGCTATGGCGATTGAAGATATTTTGATGACAAGGAGTTGAGAATCGCTTATATCTTGTGTCACAGACTGAGTTATTGTTTCTATGGTAGTATTGTATGACGTCACATGTGACGTCATGTTTGAACTGGTTGACGTCATCGTTGGTGACCTTGAAAATATCAAATCCGGCATTAATTATATTTAATCACTTAGAGAACTAGTAAAGTATAAATTATTTTGACTTGGCTAAAATTCACTTAAGAGGCACAGATAATAGACTGAATTATTTATGTACAGGTTTTCTGTATTTGTTATTGCAGTTTAGTTTAAATATATTTACTGTATTTATAAATCATTTAAAGCACCACTTTCATGAAGAACTTAATAATAATATGTTTTCGTTTCAGCTCAATTCAAAGTATCAATAATGGTCAATTATAAATTTTGAATCATTTGTACATTCTGAGAAATAAAAAGTGTTTTTATTACACACTGAAAACAATGAAAACAAACTTGAAAGAAAACTTGAACAGAATTAACTGAAATTTCAAATCATTGATTCTAAATCCATGGTAATGATTTTAAATTTAATTCACAACACAAACTGTTAAGGTATGACCATCCTAATAGTGATGTTCTAGGAAATAAGTTTGACCAATACAGGATGTTAGTGTATTGTATAGTACATAAGATTATGCAATATAAAACAATTTTACCGTTTCGTTTTCAAAATATTTTATTTTTAGTGACCCCACCCCATTTTTCTAAAATTTCCAAAATGGCCGCCACTCCTCGAAACTATAAATGGTTTTTTTCACTAAAAAATTATAAAACTTTAGTTAGTTTACATTTTTATTACTACTCACACATTAGTTACCATAAATAAATAACAAATGAATGTATTTCAGAAGATATAAATGAATTATAAGTATTTAAACATGGACACTTGGCAGATTAAATGGGACAATTTCCAAAAGGCCGAGGCATGTGTGTTATAAGAAAACTGCTCTTTTGACCTTATTTTTCAAATGCCACTCTTAAATCATACATCAAAATTTTCCTTAATACATTCTGCATCAGAAACAATGAGAAAAAATTAACTTCACCGTCATATTAGAAAAATATTTCAGACCAAAAACATGAGACCCTGAAATTTCAAATGACCTGTTTTCAGTGGTAGTAATTATGGGAAGTCCACAGTTGCAAGACTTCTTTATTTTTACACATATATCTTGTAATTTTACAGTAAACAAAGTAAATAATTACTCATAAAAGGCAAACCTAACAATATTTTACACAATTAGGGTTAAAAATTGTAACATCGTTACAAAGGGAGGAGGAAATATTGAGTCATATTTACTATCTACCCATGTTCAACATGAGATAAAACATATAATAAAAATTCAAAGTCATATTTCCTGGATTCTTACTACAATTGTGTACATAACTGTGTATTTTACCTTGTTTTATATATCAAATAACCATATATCAGACCTATAGGCAAAATCATGAAGTATCAGAAATAAGTAGTGGTAGACCATCCATGATGAATTGGACTGATGTCAGGATCAACAGATTTGCAATGGTTCAATTTCCATCCAACAACAATGTTCACAAACCCTTAAACATGAAACTTTAACCTATTTGAATATTACATGGGACCTGTGTCAGATATTACTTAACCTTTTATGGTCCGAGTTCAAAATATTGCTAATGAGATATCTATTTTATTCAGTATTAAACTTTACCCGAATCAAGTTCCAAAATGCTTATATTGAGTGTACAGGGCTTGAACTTTGGTTAGATATAGGTTCATCACTCATATGAGTTTTGAGCTGAGAACAAAAAATCTTGACATTGACTGATCACAGAAATGTAATGCATGTATAAATGTGTAAGATATTATATTCTGATAAATGTGTTGAACTTGTTTCACAACTGACCCAATTAAAGTTGTGAAGACTTATTCAGGTTATCTTCTAAGATTTTCAAAGGAGTAATAAGTAAGTAAAAGTAACTCTTGGATGACCAAAACAACTTTTCATAAGAAATTCAATGTAGAGTCCATTCTCTCGATTACGGCAATACCTAGTTTTTGTGGTTGTAATATAAACCTGAACATGCAATATTTTCTGCAGTGTAATATACACAGTTTTGTACACAGTACCACACATTTTGAAAACTCTGCCACTTATCAAATTTAGTAAGCTGGGAAAGTTTTTATCCTTATGAGCCTTCTATTGTCAGATGAACACCATAAAATGGAAGAAAGCTCTTCCGTAAATGACACTTATTATATAAACTTGTAAGGTATATAAATAATGCTGTAAGACTTGACACGTCATCTTCTGCTTTGTGAGAATTAGATTTTTAGATTGAATGAATTTCTAGTCTTCTGGTTTATAACTGTCCTGATGTTTTACCTAACAACAAGAGCACACACAGTAGAAACATATTTATCAGCTGAAGAAGGCACAACAGAATCTAGTCTTCGACCAAAGTGAGCCAAAACTAAAATATTGTTTTCAGAGCTTAGTCAACTCAAATATAAAATAAGTACTTAGTAAATATCAACACTTTCAACACCATTGACCATCATTTCTGTTTTATTCTACATGCAGATCTTTGTTACTCTCTCAGCAGATGGTGCGATAGGTAATAATGGTATCATATATTTAACTTGGCTCCTTATAGTACTTTCTTGGCGGCTATTTGTGTTACACGAGATATTTGATCTCTTCAGACTGAAATAATATAAATATGATACATTAGAATTTAAAATATGTAGGTTTCAATTCAAAACAAAAATATCTTAACTACCAGACTGAACAATGGGTTAATTCTCTACCAGAATAAAATATCAATTCATTGAACTACAGCAATAGCTTCATATAACAGTATCACATATAAAATTTGATACATGCATATACACTGGTATAAAAGTCTACAGAGCAAAACAAAATTTACAATTAACATTTCACCCCAGCATTAAACTAAAATGTATCTATGAAGGTATAGCCAGGATTCCAACCTGTACCTCTTTGCAATTTCATGCCATGCTAATTTCCCTAAACCACTGGGAACAGAGCACTAATGTAATATTTATAGTTTACTTACTCAAATCTGTAGTTTCTAAATATATAACCACATAATCATGTTGGAGTGCCATCTATAGTCACCGGCTTGAATAACACTTGTTGTACAGGAATTGGAATGGTTTCTATGTTGGCATCATTGTTGTGACCAATTCCTGAATAATGATATTGATACATAAATAACAAAATATTGACCAGCATTGTAGGAAGAACATTGTAGCCTTCATATAAAATCAAAACATTTCAATATCTGCAGGTTCCCCAAAAAAATCCCAAACAAAAATATAATATACTAGATGGGAGCCCGTGCAAGCACGGGCTTTAGATAATGACAATAAAGGGAAATAACCGCTGCGGGGAGTTTGGTCTATTCTTAGTTTTATCTAGAACTATTTTTAGACACAAAAAACCCACTATTTTTGTTGATTTTTGGCAGTTTTTGCAAATATCAAGAGGCTTTGTCAAAAAAGAATTGTCAACTTGATATGCCAGTATATAGGTGTTCCAGCGACAAACAAAAGATTTATTTAAAGCTGCGCAAACTTCCACAAAACAGGAAACTCGCAAATTTAATAGTATAGATATTGCGTAATGTAAATAGATCCACATTTTTATTTGTTTGAAAAAGTCAATCACATTTTTACCAAAAAATATTAATTTTATGTCTAAATTATATTTTTCAACCTATTCTGAAGATCATGTTTACACATTTCACTTCCAGGAGTTAAAACACCCCCTAATGTCCAATGTTAAGAAATAGTCTGTATCGATTATACTTACTTGTTGTCAAGCAAGA
Organism: Mactra quadrangularis; assembly: GCA_025267735.1. Taxonomy (NCBI): domain Eukaryota; kingdom Metazoa; phylum Mollusca; class Bivalvia; order Venerida; family Mactridae; genus Mactra; species Mactra quadrangularis. Next base: position 43,386,016 of record CM046304.1, on the reverse strand, counting down.
CAGTAGCCTATTGTACATGTAGTTATGAACTATTTGATATAGAATGATACAAGTATGTTGAAGTGATTCACAGTGATGGCAGAATTGGAAATTTGCTCAAGGTTATTTGCATTGTAAGAAAATCCAGAATGCTGCATATTATCAATTCAAATGATTTATCAATATTTACAATAAATGTATTTACATCAAATATAAATATACTTAGCTAAGTAATAACTGTAATACTCACAGCTATGCTTTTTTTAAATCCTTCTTTGTCAGCATCTGGCATAGATGAATTCACAACAAATTCAGCAAACTGACCAGCTTATGGAGATTAACTAAGGGAATTGGTTTGATATTCAAAGTTGCAAGAAGGTTGTTCAATTTCCCAGATCCACCAATACTGTCATTCATTGCTAGAATACAAATGTAATGATGGTATAAATGAATAATAACTTGTGCCAGTTGATAATGAAAAGAATAAAAATAGTTTAAAATACAGTGTATGGTCTTACCAGGAATCTATAAAGCTGTTTACAATTTACTTGCTCTGAATGGATTGATTGATCTCGTCATACATGATAATATGTTGAAATTATCAATTGCTGGCATATTTTATGGAAGCAAGGATAATGAGGACATAGTATCAATTCCACTTTGTGTTGAATTTTCAAATGAAAATAACAAAACTCATCATCTGCATATTGACATAAAATTCTGTTTCCAGTACTTCATGGTTCATTGTGCTATGGACAATGTATACTCATACTAACCTAGCTTTCTGGGACCCTTGTCTATAATCAGTACTCCCCTACTCTTCCAAAAGACCCATATCTTATAAATGGAGGAAAATTTAATATTGTCAAATTTCATGGAAGGGAATAACCTTCCTGGGCGGTATTTGAACCTGTACCCCTTCCGGACACAAAATTCCAAATCCTGGCCCGCTACAAACTGTGCTACCACCCGGGTAAAAACTCTGTTTAAAATTCAAAAGTGTTCATTATATTCATTTTTTCCTTCGGCTTAGGGTGACGAACTAGGACCTCTCAGTACATTAGTATCAGAATTTTTTCTGTTGGGTGCTTATTTTCTTTACGTTAGACCTTGTCATTTTGTTCACAAGAATTTGAGTCTATACATTTACACAAAAGATAAAAAATTACCTACCTGCACTATGCAAAGTGTTTGCAGCAACACACAACATTCCATGTCTCTTAACAATATGACACTGTGTTTTTTTCCATCTAAAAATGACCCTTGATATGAAGCGTATGTTTACACATGGGTGCAAGACATTTCGACCCCAAGACGTTTCGACCCCAAGCCTTTTATGGAGACATTTCGACCCCACGACGTTTCGACCCCAGAGTTGAGACGTTTCGACCCCAGATTTTAGACGTTTCGACCCCAGTTTATAGATAATATTATATGATAAATAAAATTATATACGAAATAAATTATGAATCGTTGTATTATTGAAATTATGACATTACATCATTTTATTTTATTTTGCAGCGTTTGTGATCGACATGCAGCATGATGTTGTAGATGAGCATAAATATGTATATTCATGTAAACTTATAAACACTTAAAAGTTTGAAAATCAATAAAATTGAATTTATACATCTAGATCTAGAACTTTATATTATCATTATTTTACATAATATGATAAATTAATAAAGTTGATGAATCAATATGTTGCTTGTTGATATGTTTTTACAGTAACTATGAATGTGTTTTCCGATGGAAATTGTTCAATAATTTCAAGACCTGATGTATGATGTATGAATGTAAAGATGAGTAGTACTCAGTACGTTGATTTGAATTATACTTCGATATTATGTAATAAGCGTACATCGGTCTATTATATAAAAAGGTTAAATACAATCAATAAATCTACTTTAACAATTATACAAAGCGGTAAGTATTTAAACTTCAAAAGGGGATGTTTTGTAAAGCATGATATTATTTAGCCCGAATTTAATTACAATAGAATAGTGTTGTATACGTTATAAGCGATAATTACCTCCAACTATCCCTATAGAACAGAAACAAACTGTGAAAATGAAAGTGTGTATGTGATTATTAAGTGAATTGAAGAATGCCTTTAAACATCATTTGTTTGCGATAACCGTTAAAAATTATCTACTTAAACAAAAGATTAATTAATACTGAAATCTTTGTTTTCTACAGTTATATATATTAATCAATGGTAAATTTTAATAAGTAGTTATGTTTTTGGTGCAACTCTCCTCTCTCTTCCATTTTCTTACGTCTGTTTTCTTCCTAATAAATCGGGTTTTTTTTTCATTTTAAAATCTTTTAAAATATTACATTCAAATTCTAAGATGTGATAATCAAACTACCCTTTATCAAAAATATACAAAGAACAGAACAGATACTTTATTAAATGGCTTGAGCAATGCTCATCACCCAAATAAATACAATATACATATATATACAATTGCATACGGCATGTCAACATATTTTTAACATAAACATACAAAAGGAGGGGAAAATTACATACAGATAAATAATCAGTATTCAATAAAAGAATTTAAGGATAATAGGTCAAACGCTATTATGAGATGACCTAATCATAAGTGCTTCTTTTACGTATTTAGATAGTTTAAAAAGAATACATTTGTTTTCAGAATGTAATAGTTCAACAAATTTATACATTGATGGTTTGACATAAAAATACTTTTTCAGATATTTTTTACGGATAGATAAATACTTCGGACATATACAAATGAAATGGAATTCGTCCTCTATATCATTTTTATCACAAGAATTGCATATACGTCTGTCACGAGGAATAAAGTTTTGTGCAGTACGGCCTGTTTGAATCATTAAAGGATGGACAGATATCCGTAGTCTACAGAAATAAACTCTGAGATCTTTCGGTAAAATATCAAGATAATTTTCGTACTCGAAAAGTGTTTTAAAATGTTTATAGTTACAAAATGTACATAAATACAATACAAATACGAAAATTAACCTAAAATACCATCTGGGGTCGAAACGTCTTGGGGTCGAAATGTCTCCGTCAAACCTGGGGTCGAAACGTCTTGGGGTCGAAACGTCTGTAACTCTTTACACATCTACACTCACACAGTGTTCTAAACGAACTTAAATTAGACACGCTATCATTTTCTAGGTTCTCAAGTTATGTTTAATTGTGTCAATGGAATAGGTCCTGAGCTTCACTAATTGCAAAACTTTTTATTCTCGAAGAGAACACCTGGCTGAATTTCAGCGAACTGTCACGAGTAGCATAATTCGGAATAGATACATGATAATAAGTGTCACACTGCTTCGTGCGGTTTAAATCGACGCAGTTATTTGTAATCCCATCATAATTACGCTAAAAGCTTAAATAACAGGCTAAATTAGGCTTCTGTTGACATTTTTCCTTGGCGTAATCTGTCTCTGCCGTCTAGAGCCGCCATTTTGATTATTATGTTAGACTGCGTATCGATTTTCTGCGCGGCTGTACCACACCTTTATCGACAGCAGTATACCAGTTAAGTTTACGAATGATAACGAATAGCTTTACGAACGGAAGCGGAAAATACCGAGATATGACGGTGAATCCCGAGATCTCGGAGCTCTATTAGGATGGCCATACCTTAAACTCAGTAAGAACAGGTCATTATATTTCTGTAGAACATGTTTTACCTTATAGAATGGCATTTTATTCCTACTTTCCATTCTGTAAGGAAAATAAATTCAAAATCATAAAATTACAAGCATAAACTGCTTCAAGATTACAAAAGTTCATGAATTTCCAGTAAGTGGTCAGTTTTAAGACACAAACTGACACAAATTGACTCTAAAGTCGGACTTAATTAATAAAAAATATCAAACCTGTTGTAAGTCGGAATATGTTTTAAATAATCCCAAACTGCAATCTTACACGTTTGTTTGTACTCATAACTAGCAATGGATGTTTCTAGAACTAGTAATACTCAGAAGGTGACAAACAAAACAAAATAAACACAAGGTATCTTCACTTTGTCACTGTTTTTTGTGACTCACAAAATATATTTGCAAGAAATCAATCATAATGTATCAATATTAATTACAACACACGTGTGTTATATACCGGTATATTATATATGTAATAATAGTAATATAAAGATATAAAGACGTCAGGTAAGGGCTATCATTAATTTGTCATCTTATGAATGACCAAAGTGACGTACGTGTGTTATACAGTACTCCTCAAAAGTTCTTAGACAAAAGACATTTTGATAAAGGCAGATCATGTTTACCACAAGTTATTTTACTAAAATTAAAGTTAATTTTATGTAACGTAGTTTGATTTATTTTTTGATATGCCAAATAATGCTGACTTTGCAATTTGGGTAGATGGCAATTTGTTTTCTTCTTTTTCATCGGTACTAATAAATTGGTGAGCCATAAAACAGGAGTTTTTCAAAGGACTTTGGAGGGCACTTCTTTTGGTCTGTTTCATATATGAATTGAACTTACACTTCGCTATGCGTTTATAAATGCACATAGTCTGTTTTAAACAATCAAACAAAGCTCTGAAAAACACTTATGGCAGACTTAACTGATTCTTGCTCATTATATAAAAAAATTGTCTTTTGGTTAAATCTTAACAGTTTTCGCTTTTTAACACAGACCTCCGAAATGCTGAAAAAAGATCTATTTTACTGAACTGTGTTTAAAATCTTAATTTTAAACACCATTTACTCTTTCAGTCTTAGTTTATACATTCTTGGTACCTACGATCAGTAGGTTAGAAAGATAATTTTGAAAGTATGAATCAGCTTATGCGACTGAGGGTTTAAACCATTGGATACATAATACATGTGTGTGTCAAAACATTCATGAAAGTTTAAGTTTTTTTAAAGTAGAACTCAACAGGGGGTCTAAAAGTATGTGTTTCTTTTACTTATTTGAAAGAATAATATGTAATTAGATCATGGACCTTTAAAGTTGACACTTCCAAAAGGGGTCTGGTACCTAATTTCTTTATAAAAACCCCCATTTTCAAAGGGTCGACATGACTGATCTCCCCTGAATACGGCGTCCGTTGCTAACGAAGCAAGGGAGAAAACTCTCGCCCGAATCTGAAGTGAGTAAACATGGCGGCATTGTTTGATTTTTAAACGTCTCTTCCAAGTTCAATTTTTTCGAATTGGGACCCTTTAGTAGTTTCATTTCATAGTTGAGTTGACTCAGGGTTTTAGTTGTGTTTGACCTGCTAAATAAAAAAAACATTAATGATCGCTGATAAACTCTGGAGACTAGATTGGGCTTAGTCAGATTCAACGATAGACGAATTGTAAATCTTGCAATGTTGTTCAACTTCAAGAACCAGATGATTGGTTGTAAAGAAGTAAAGTTAAGGATGTGTCAGTATTTTTGAACACTGTAAGTAACGATTTCATGTAGTAAGTAAATGAGTATTTTGTTTATTCACCAAACCACGTTGGATTCGTCCCAAATAATTTCGCCCAACTTGTCACGGTTGGTCAGACCTAGAAGTGAACCTTCTGTAGTGCAGTCTGTTTTATTTGTGATTCGCAGCAATATTAGTAAAAAGTAGTTACGAAATTTGACCATAATATTGATGTTTCACATGATTGATACCTCGATTGATCCGTATGAATCACATTCATACTGATGGGGTGGAGCATGGAGGGGTACTGTCTGTTATGATTTTATTATGAAACATACTTTATTTTAACAAAAATGAGTTTATTTGAAGTCAAGATCATCTGATCTAGATATGTTTGGTTGTAATCACAGTACAAAATAGTAAACATTAATTGTCACTCTATCTCTCATTAAGTAACAACACTTTCATGAACCAAACTTGCACATAGTATTGGTCCTTTATTCACTACTGTTCTTGCATGTTTTAATCACATCGACTAGATATATATGTATATATATGTTTATATCGTTAATAGAATGTAATTCACGACTATGACAGTGTTTACGATGCACGTGACGTTTATGATCTGTACGTCGATACGATTACTACAGTATTAGTAAATAACGTTAAATAATTAGAGCAAACTTGTGATGATATTATATACTTGATATCTCTCATTTACATATTAGTATTTATACCATTAAGACTAGTAGCCTGTTCAATTAAACAAAACGTTACAGAACGTTCCGTAACGATACATTCGGAACTCCTCGGCCATTCACTGCAAATAATCTCATCTAATACACAAATATGCGATCGTTAAGGCAATGAGTGATGTGTCAAAATTTGCGGACTAAAACGAAACATCACTAATTGCCTAAACGATCATATATTTGTTTACTTCAACACCGGTAGTTTCAAAATAGCGTCTAAATATGTCCGAGATTAATCGCAGTGAATGGCCGAGGAGTTCCGAATGTATCGTTACGTAACGTTCCGTAACGTTTTGTGTAATTGAACAGGCTATAGGTGTAAATATATCATACAAGTCATACATGAATAAACGTGTCTATTTAATGACTAGTTCATTGCTAAGTAAGTGACAATAATAAAACTGTTTTTGAGAATACCAGAGAAAACGAATTCATCTTCCAGCCTCTATCAGTAAAATAAATGTGCATAAGTGATACTTATAATTCCACTCTCCGTAAACAGATATCCTGTAGAGGGTTGTCGTACAGGCTCTCTACTTTCTCCGTTGAAGGTCACGTCGAGATGAACTTTGTGTCGACCAATCGATGCGTAGCTTTCATCTAGACGAAACAATATTTTGATTTCGTAATTTCTATTTTTAGACCTATGTTTGCATGCTAATTTAACTGCGGTATTATTCACAGTCTGCGATTGGGTGGCTCAATTCAAATTTCGTGAAGTAGATGATGTAAACAAGTTACGTATCATAACAATTTCGTCATGAATATTATGATGAGAAAAGGTCACCTGAACGTGACCTTCGTTTGGAAAAGGCCAGATCTAAATTAGCGGGTATGCGAGCGGTAAAATTTTAGATCGGGTTTTAATCAGATTGAATGAGTCGAAGCCAAAACTAATTTCTTCTTAATTAATTGGCATTTACATGCTAACCCGAAGTGACATATGAAATATACAATCGTATGAATCAAAATGGAAATTTATAGCCCGGAAGTGAAAAATGGTAAATCTAATATTACAATATTTAACTGTTCTTCAAAGATATATCTGTCAGGACACAGCATAGCGCAAATGAAATAATAAATTGTTAAAATTAAAAAAAAAATGTCACCAGACTTGCTATTAATCGCGTGGTTACACAAATAAACTGTAGTTATACAGTTCTATCATTATTCAAGGGGGGCTAACTTGTAGAAGTTACTTTGAAGGTTTTCAAAATACTAGATCGAGTTCGCTCCCTTTGAATTTAGAATATTGCTGAAAATGCTTATTAGTAAATTCACGGGGGCCCAACTCCGTCACAATGTGAGTGGATTTCTGTCGAGTTAATGTCACGGATGCCTGTCGATAGTGTCACGGATTTTTACTAGAAATAAGATACATAAATATTTAAATCAGTTAAATGGCGTTTCTTTAATACTAAGATTGTTTCTAACATTTTGTTTTATGGTATAATAAGTTTTGATCAAGTCGGTAAGCGACTAATAGCAGTTTGTGAAATCCGTTTGCAATACTAGATATGTCACGGTATTGATGACGAGGTTGTATCTCATGTCACAGTATTCTGTCTATAGGGTCACAGATTTTTCCAAGTATAAAACAAGTGTATGACTTGATGATCCACTCAATGCGTTGAATATAAAGCGTAAAAACGTTGCAAACAAAAGTATATTTTTTCAAAAATCGATTATGTTTCAAAATTGTACTTTTTTCAGGAACCATGTATTTTACCTGATACGCGTCGACATAAACTATCACGTACGTCAGTTAGGGTACCAGGCTTACATGAACCTGAAAAAGGCTCACAGCCAATCAGAGACCATCATCAAGTTGACCCATCGAAAATATTGCCTCATGTCCTTGATGGATCGACTAATATTAAAATTTGATATTATCTGTGAGCACAATTTCTTATTGTAAAGTTTTAATTTTAACTTACATCTTATTACAACAGCGATTACATACAGTTTTGCTGTCTTATACTTCTGTTTATTGTTTCTTAATTATACATGCAGATAGTTTCACAAGAAATGTTAGGACATAACTCATAGTTGCCTAAATAAGAAAAAAACTGGAACGCTTCAATTCATTTTTATCAACTCCAATGGTCGGAAATCGCACCAAAAATACTGTACATTAGTTGTTTCTGGAATTTGTATCCTGAGAATTGATTCATGTTTTTTTAGAATTCAAATACAAACTCGTATATATATATATATATACATAGATATTATGGACTTATATCAAAAGATTTCACTGATACGCGTCATGGTTTGTTCATTCATACACATAATTTGAGTAACATGTTCAAATACGTGTTTCATTTACGATGACTGACATTTACAAGCACTTTACAAAAATTATCTTATACGTATTTTCATGTTGAAATCTGGCAAGACAATGTCACTAAGGCCTATAAATAGGATAATCTTAATCAATTCTCATTCAATAGCCCCAAGCCCGTTTTTTTTGTTCATCATAACTTATGATTGTGAGTTATCAATGAACAGTACACCAATGTGAATAATCTCCGAGCTGATCTCAAACGCATTATAGTGTAAAAACATTTAACTATTTCAACCAATATAAAACATAACAGATCAGAACAAATAATAAGTTTGTCCAGGGACTATCTGAACAGCTGAAATAACAGTAAGTTTGTTGATCAAACTTGAAGTTTCATGACATGTGCACTAATCAAAACCCAAAACAGTAATGTATGCAGCTCAACAAACATCTTCCTAACCAGTACTAGATTATTTTTTACACAAGCAGTTCCATACTTTTACATAAAAAAAGTTTAGGTCGGAGCTGGGCTTGAATTCTCAAAATCTACTAGTCAGAGAATTCAAAGCTTGTAGAAACATTGAACAAATCTTGTTTAACATTGATTGTCTCCAAAGCAAAACAGTAAAAGTTAACTTGCAGTAAAACATATATATAAGGCAAAAATGAACAAGTATACATGTATCCTTTACATGATAAATAAAACAAAACTAATCATTCATTTACAAAAAGATGTTCAATAATAACTGTTGATAAACAAAAGGAGGTTATAAATCTACAAGTAACGATATTATCTATTTATTAAGAAACATATGATTACAAAACCATCATAAACAAAAACATTGTTGTATATTCAAACTGAAGATCCTTTGAACAGCTCTATGGTGCCTACTTGAATTACTACTTTATGTGGCCTGTGTGGACATTTATACAGTCAGATCTCGATACAACGACATCCGTTACAACGACATTCTCGTTATACTGACATACTTTATGGGAACCAATACCAACATGTACATGATCGGTAGAATTCATTACACTGACATATGCGTTATAACGACACATTTCTTGGAAACGAACGATGTCGTTGTATCGAGATCTGACTGTATACGTTCCAGACGCTTTGTAAAGTTGTTATTGTTGTCAAAAACTTCAACATTTAGAGACACATGCAATTCATCTAGAAAACAATATCACAAGTATTACTGTGCAAAGTGGTGCCACAAGAATCTGAGTCAAATCTACCATAACGCTAACTTTGTCAACTGTATATATATATGTGAAAGAACATAGGAGATAGTAATGCTTATCTATGAACACTTTTAGATGAATTGCTTATCTTCAGTTATGAGCTGGACATTCACGTACATTTAAGTTTGCACCTAGATGTTTCCGTTAAAACATCAACTTTCACTTGGGTTAATGTCAAAGCCTTTTGTCTTGTACGTCATTGGTTTTAAGTTTGTTATTATCGTTGAAAATCAAAATGAAAAACAGACCATATTGGATGAAATGAAGCCACGCTATGAACGGCTTCCGTTTCAAAGGTAAACAACTCGGGACAACATCTACATCTTGCTCGGGAAGACTAAAAAAAATGAAAACTATCGTCAGTAATACTGTGACATTAACACAAGTATCGTCATATAAACTGTGACATGACGGGAAAAAATCCGTGACATCTAGGTTTTGCAATTTAGTTGATTCTTCAATAAAAAAGACATTGATATGAGTTTAAAAATCATCTCTTATCAAAAATTTCTTATCATTGGCTTCTTATTGATAGGAAAATACGTAACTACGCTTTTCTGTCCGTTAAGTTTTTCAGTGCTCGTCAAAAATTTGTAACACTATCGACAGGCATCCGTGACATAATCTCGACAGAAATCCACTCATGTTGTGACGGAGTTGGGCCCCCGTGAAATTGTATATTGTTCTTTTTATCTGAGGCAAATCTTACACCGATTTGTAAAATTATTGTTAATATTTTGCTTGATTGCTTGAACTGAATAAGTACCATAGGCGGATCTAGCCGGGGGGGGGGGTCAGGGGTCCTGGGTCCGCCCCTGAGTGCCTTATCTAAAATGAACCAAAGGCTGTGCATCTATATCTGATGTATAATGTCACATATATTTCAAAATGTATAAATCTTTATTGGCCCTACTTTCTAATGACTCAGTGTAAAAGTCAATTCACAACAAGGTGATTGGTTCTTTGATATTTTATCCAAATATCTGGTTAAAGATTATAATCTTATCTAAAATTGAAAAAATATGCCCTGTCGTGGTCTACTGTCTATTATATAACGTATATACGGCAATTGTACTACTTTGTTTTGTTTGAATTTAATGATTGTCCGTCCACTCCATAAAGATGCATTATGTGCTAACCCCAGAATGTGACTCTTCATTCCTTGTACTCCCTTGCATTCAAGCAAGCTTTAATAGCGACGTGGATGGTAGTGTTTTCTTCATTCCTTTACGACTCAGGAGGTTGTTGGTTCAAATCTCAGTTCGGATAAAGGACTTTTATCTGGTTACACTAGTTGTTATATTCTACTCAGGTTTACCTCATTTCTGAAATGATCCTTATCACCAAACTCCACAACGTTGTATAAATGGACAGTTTCTCACTCTAAAAAAAGTACATTCTCTAAATACAAGTACATCACTGACTCACGTAACAATTTTAATTATATTCAGCAATCATTATGCAACTATCCTGTATTAATTTCACCACAAATTTTTATTTAACTATTGAATCAAGTAATTTAAAAGTTTAACCAATTATCTAATTGCAGTCTAGATGCATGATTTATTTTACATGTTTGATGGATTAAGGTCGTGATGTGTGATACGTAATTATACTAAATTTGGAATTGATGTATTTTAACGTTTGTAAAATGCAATGTGAAGGCGGCCTGCACAATTCTGAGTCAAGCACTATATATGTACTTTGTATATACGTATTAGGAATATTATTTTGAAAAAAATTGTTTACCCAATGTAAATTTTCTTCAATATAGATTTTTCTATTTCACAGATTTACAGTATATATCACTAGCATATTTGTACATAAATTTATGGCCAAACATACTCTTAGCAAAACTATGTTCAATCTAAAATCTAGAAAAAAAAATCCATATAAACACTGAACTGTCGATATGCTATCACGTTGAACAAAAGACATTGCGTGGTGAGTGAAGTAAATTCCGTGCCATATGATACATTCCATATCCTAATAAAATGGTGTTTGAATTTTCTTGTACTAAATTGTTCGGTTGAAGCAATATGTACATTTTTAGGAGCAGTGGTCTTGTGGCGCTTCTGGATCTAGAGGTCACGGGTTCGAATCCCACAAGGGGCATTGGTAATTTCCTTGTGCAAGAAATTTACCTACAACTGATCGCTCTAACCAGATATAAATGGTTACTGTGAGGGATCACCTGCCTGAAGGTTATTTGAATGATCAAGGGTTATGGTACGAAATTGTGAAATGGTCTGTACATGTTTATGGAAGCTGACGTTAAACAGCATTTTTTTTCACTTTAACAAATGGGTTATATCAAACTAAAATTGAATGTAAATTGTGTTTGTATGTACTCTACTTTATTAGAGGGCCATTACTCCCGTAAGTAAAAAATCAAACTAACAGAAGACAAATAATCTACTTGATTTTATACAAGGTTTGCACCTATCTCATGATTTTTGTTCAGATTTAAATGTCACAAGGAAACGTGGTATGAATTATAAACACGTTAAGTCCATCACTCATTCTGTCCACAACAATTTTGTTTCTACTTACAGAACCATGACGAAGTTATAATAATTTTAACCACCATTCGTCATTTTACCTTGGAGGAAATAAGATTTAAATAATTATTTTACTGTTGGGATAATTTTCAACGTGGTGTTTACAAAGTTGTATATAATTTGTTAATCATTAATTTAATGTCATTCATTACACACATCCTTGAGGGTAATTACTATTAACAAGTATTTTGTAACAGTTTTGGTGTGGTTCATTAAAACATTTACTGTGCTCTACATAATTTGAACAATTCATTTAAAAGTTGAGAACTAATTTTTAACTAGGAAACATAGATTATTCTTTAATTTGTTTGTGTAAATTGAACTATTCAAAATGTATTGGATACTTATTCTTTCGACATTATCGTCGCAATTTTTTGTTGTGACGTCACATGGAGGCCATGTTGAAGATTCCAGAAGAAAAACGGACATGACAGATGCTTTACTGTCGTATTTGTGTAGCGGTTCTAATGGCTTACAATGTAATGGTCAAGGAACATGTCGCCGTGGAGTTTGTATTTGTTATTCTGGATACAGTGGGGTTAAATGTGAAACAGCAGACGATAGTTCAAACAACATGAATGTACCGGAAACAGACCAGGCGGTAAATAACGGAAGTGACGTCGATGCGTTGAATTTGCATGATCTTCTTGGAATATCTGTACCGGATATGGCAATGCCTGATTCCTGTTCGGTTACAGATGACCAACCATGTAATGGACATGGAATGTGTCACGAGGGAGTATGTGCATGTTATGACGGTTACTCAGGACTTACATGTGAGTTACCACATAGCACAGGGTTCTGTAATACTTACCGAGAATGTGCTGAGTGTATGTCTCTGATGAAAACTTGTCCAGAATCATGTCCAAAAATGGCAAAATTCAAACTTGTTTTCGGCTTTCCACTTGACAAAGACGGAACATTTAGGAAATGTCGTTTTAGACATGCTGAGTTGAACTGTACCATATATTTTAAACAAGCAAGTGAAGATGAGCAAGGCAGAAAGACAATCATGGTGAAAGCTTGTTTAGCTAGTCAAGATGTACCGTCATCTCAAGATACAGGTGGCGCTGTGGAAAGATCAACTGATAGAAGTATAACACCGGTTATGACGTCAGACAAAGGAATGCCTCAAATAACAAACGATCCGGGTTCTTCGGATAAACATGATGGCGGCGATGGTTCCGGTCAGGATAAACTATACATGAGTATTTTGACAATGTTCAGCACGTTGATTATTTTACGACTTTAACACTATTGTTGATGACGGTTAACATGTTGCTGTAGTATTTCGTCTTGTCATATCATTTTTCATTTTTCACTTTTCCTGTTTCTCATACTAACAGACTTTGAGAAGTTAATTATTTGCCAACATCTAATTGTCAGGAGAATTTTTTTAAATTGTGCTTTTAACAACTTGAATCGTTCTAAGACTTTTTTATGGTGTTCTCTTTAATACAACCCCAAATCTTACAAAAGTCATTACGGAATTAAATCTGGAACAATCAAAACATGGATAATCTAATTTGAATTCACATTGAAGCTAAATATCATATATAGTGCAGGGACACATTGAACTCAAAGAGACAACAGTAACAACACGGTACATGTATATTAATGAAACCAAAGCTGTCTACAAAATTAGGATATAAAAGTGGTTGTCCGAACAGATCATTTTAAGAGCAAGCACTATATCTCATATGCAGAATTTTGGTTGCCAAAAAATGTTGGTTGCCCGAACAAACAAGTGGTGGTCCCGGGCATTTGGACACTCACTAATTTCGTAGAATGCCAAAGTGTTGTTGTATAGTGTTTAGAATTAAATACTATGATAAAACTGTTTATAAACTATGATAAGTCATTTCTAATGTCCCTGTCAGTGAGAACTTGTAGATTCTATTATGTTGTGGTCATACATTCATTGGTTGGTAATGAGTTTGTTTTAAAAGGTTTAACCCCGAGTCAACAAAATTATGGTAATTTTACGACAGTTAGTTCACTAAAACTAGCTTTCCTAAACCACTTACTATAACCATTACTCACCTACCCTTCCACTAGACCGGCAACTTCTCTGTACACCCTATTTTTGGAGGAATTGACATTAGTATCAATTTTTCATGGAAGGATTTAAACACCCTTGGTGGGATTTGAACCCGCACGCTTTCGGGAAGCTAGATTCAAAATCACGCTGCGCTACAATCTGCGATATGTTTGTACCAGATGTGTTCGGACAAAAACGGTACGGTTAGTGCCGTATATATGGCTCTATGGTGATCTTTTCTGTTTGTTAAAACAGTACCAGTACGGTGTGAATCAGAACGAAGTATGATCATGGATGAACTTATATTGCAGTCATCATGAACTCATGGCAGTCCGTGAATGTGTGACCTTAACATAGTAACATGACAACTATGTTGGGATAGAAGTTTTTGAGGTTTTGATTCTAAGCTCAGTGTACTATAAATAATTTGTGTTTCTATATATTATTTGAATGAAGAATTTACTTTTGTATATATTTAAAATATGTGTAGTTTTTTGTGTTAATTTACTCATATGTATGTATGTTGTTTATTACTATTTATTATCTTTTAAAATGCTGGACGAGTGAATATTTGCTAAGAAAAAAATGGAGCAAACCTTTGTAAGTTGGCCATTTAAATGTTTAAATATATAGCCTCTACGACCAACTAACTACATCACTAAGTTGCATGTCTTTTCCATCAATAGGCAGTGCCTATAATTATACTATTTATAACAACATAGAACACATACACTGGAGTTCAAAAGTTTCTTTACACATATTAAATGTTGAGGCTTTGATGTATACTTTGATATACTTTAAAACTCAAATAATAATTACTTCCCCTTTTTATTGCAAAGATCCAGAGATCATTATATCCAACTATGGCACGAAAAAAATAATTCCTATCCAAAATTACAATATTATAAAAATTTCAAAACCGAATTTAAATTTGAAACATATATGAATATACTTAACAACGAAAAAAGTAGAAAAGAATTGACTAGATTTAGATTAAGCTCTCACAATTTGGAAATTGAAGTAGGTAGACACACTAACATCCCAAGGGAAAACAGACTCTGTAAATCATGTGATCAAAACGCCGTAGAGTCTGAATATCACTTTTATTATGCTGTTCTACCTATAGCCATATAAGAAAAAATATTTTAAAGAAATATCATGGCCATCTTTATTAAAATTTAATAATATACTTTCGTCATCCAATAAAAAGGTTATATTCAATATTTCTAATTGTATAACTCTAGCATTAAAGCTTAGAAGTGAAAAACTTTCATAACGTTGCTGCTTTGTTCTATTCGAATCTTTACAAATACTGTTATATATTGTCACCATATGCAATATGTCCTTATATTTGCATTATTCTTGTTAAACTTGTTCATGTACAATGTCTATGTTTACCTGGGCCTGACATGTTGTAAATATATGTATAGCCAAATGTATATCTTGTATACAGATTTTGCTAGTAATAAAAGTAATAAGAGTTATTAGTTTCAAAACAAATATACAGTCTGACATGAACCATCAGTTATGTTCTTCATGTATTCAAAATATAAAATTAAAGTATTTAGCGCGATGAGTCTGCAATAAATTTCAATAAAAAAAGAAAAATATGAAAAATATGTGTGTAAAGAAACTTTTGGATCCCAGTGAATGTATGTAAGAACTTGTCTAAAATAATTGAATACAGTATTTCTTTAAACGACATTTGTTGTTAATACTTGTACACCGATGTGTCATGATAAATTAGACTTACTTGCCATGTGGTTAAATAAGTTTGTATGTGATGTAATTTAATGTATTAAAATATACATGTAGACATTGTGGTTAGAAAGCCTGTAACTCGTTCTTGTAAATAAGGAAATTTAAATCACGAAGGTAATGTTTAAGTGGTAATTAAATCATGAATCTTCTATCTACGGAATCTTTGAAGTGCATTTGTCATTAGTTCATGTAAAAAACCAGTGTTTTGTAAATTTGAAATAAGAAACAATCATAAAAGCACACAAAAAATGAAAAAAATAATAGTTTGAAATAGTTCGAAGTAATACAGAAGAAAATTTCGTTAAAAACGAAATAATATTTAATAAATATGAAACATTTCGTGAAAAATAAAATAATGTCTCGTTGAAATGATATAATCTGGAAAAGAAAATTGCGCCACTTAAGGTGCTCCATAATTGTCAATTGTTAAAGTTAAATGTGTATGTCCTGAACCATAACCCTTACTCTAATCCTAAAACTAACTAATATTGTGAATTTGGGACCATTGTACGATGTGTTTATCTTATTTGTGTTTTGGTGGGGGTTTGCGCCGTAGCAACAAATTGTAAAAGCTACAATTGTAACAGCGGTCAGTCAACCTTCTCACTGTTCCTGAAAATACTAAATCTCTGTATTTAGCTGAAAACCATTTACTAGACACATACATCCGTCAGTGACTGACAACTGTCTTTCATGATTTAGAATCAGTGGCAGGAGTATTTATCACATATGTATGATTCATTTTCATGTTTTTGTTAACCACTAAATAGGCTATATAATACATTGTCATATATTAAAACAAACACATTATTTAATTTGACAAGATAAAGTTATTTTAAGACCATGATATAAATTTTATTTAAAATGTCACTTTACTGTATTCGCGTAAGTTTTATCTAATTTAATACTATTTCCCATTGTAACAGTCCATGTGTCTTGGCGAATAAAACATAGCATAAAAATAAATACCGGAAAGCTAATAGTTTGATTTGATATAAATGAAACTAATGGCAAGCTAACGTTTACTTTTATCATACTTATGACGTAACCGCGACGTCAAACACGAATAGCCTTGGTTCAGAGATTTAGACCTGCCCAGGGGACAGCAAATCGAATGGCCACCGTGATATTATTGATTAACTGTCGAAGATGCGACATAAGTGCCATATCTTAATATTAGCTTCTTGACATAATCTAACATTAATTTTGAGCTGAAAAATCTACAAAATCGAACTTTGACCCCGTTATCATAATTTCGATTATTGCGGTAGTGATACTGAACAATTGAAAGATGAAGTTACATCCTTTAGGCCACAACAAATTAATCATATGTTCTATAGATTTGCTCGCACCTTAATTTTGACGATTTTTACAAAAACATTTATTTCCTCGATCGCTCATAAAAATTTGGTCAAACCGCTATATAAAGCAAGTGAATAAAGACTTTAATTTTTTTTCTTCGCTCGCTCGCCCCATTTTTTTCCAGAAAAATCCATAGAACATATGATCAACTTGTTGTGGCCTTAAGGATATAATAATGATATACGCTGAATATTAATTAATGTATCTACTGTATTATAATTGTAGCCTTTCATAAACTTTCTTGAGTGAAAACACACTGTACAAATTTGTATTGCTATAAAAACATTATCCACTACTAATGACAATAGACCTATATTTAATTGAGATATGAAATTAACAAAAACAAATCTAGTTAACTAAAAGAAAAAAAAACATAAAAAAAACTAGATTGATCAAATTCCTTTCTGACATTTGACATGTTAAATTGAATGCCTTGAATCAAATAATTTGTAGCAAAAATATTATAACTAATTATACATTATGACAAACCATGTGACCTTTAAATGATCGTATCATCTTAAATCACCTCGTGATCTTATAATGATCACATGATCTTCACATACTATGCGACCTTTTTAATGATCACATGATCTTGACAAATAACGAGCCCTTTTTAATGATCACATGATCTTGACAAATATCGAGCCCGTTTTAATAACAACATGATCTTGACAAATAACGAGCCCTTTTTAATGATCACATGATCTTGACAAATAACGAGTCCTTTTTAAAGATCACATGATCTTGACAAATAACGAGCCCTTTTTAATGATCACATGATCTTCACATACTATGCGACCTTTTTAATGATCACATGGTATTGACAAATAAGGAGCCCTTTTTTATGATCACATGTTTTTGACAAGTAACGAGCCCTTTTTAATGATCACATGATCTTGACAAATAACGAGCCCTTTTTAATGATCACTGATCTTGACAAATAACGAGCCCTTTTTAATGATCACTGATCTTGACAAATAACGAGTCCTTTTTAATGATCATTGATCTTGACAAATAACGAGCCCTTTTTAATGATCACTGATCTTGACAAATAACGAGCCCGTTTTAATGATCACTGATCTTGACAAATAACGAGCCCGTTTTAATGATCACATGATCTTGACAAATAACGAGCCCTCTTTAATGATCACATGATCTTGACCAAAAATGATCCCGTTTTAATGATCACCTGTGCTCTTGACAATTAACGAGCCCCTTTTTAATGATCTTGACAAATCGCGTGATTTATCATAAATGATACAGTTATTTTGATAGACTTATTTGAAAGTATAATTTATAAATAATGACCTTATACAATGAATCAAATTTGAATATCATTTACATTTATTAAATCGGTTAGTGATAGTGTAATTATTGAAATATTCGATGTTTTGGTGTATTTGATATTATTTTGCATACATTGTAATAATTCACCCTATTTTGGATTGAATGTGAAACAAAGTACATGTAATAGATAACGGAACTGAGCAGAAAAAGCATAGCATTACAGAACTGACCAGAACAATCAAAGCAGAATGGATGTGTGCAGAACGAAATGAAACAACAAATAACAGATCAGTGCATAACAAAAAACAACAAAGATAGCAGTACAGAACTGACCAGAACAGACAAAACAGAACAGATGTGTGCAGAACAAAATGAAACAACAAAGAAAATAGCACTGCAGAACAAAAAACAACAAAGAACAGAGCAGTGCAGAACAAAAAACAACAAAGAACAGAGCAGTACAGAACTGTTCAGAACAGACAAAACAGAACAGATGTGTGCAGAACAAAATGAAACAACAAAGAAAATAGCACTGCAGAACAAAAAACAACAAAGAACAGAGCAGTGCAGAACAAAAAACAACAAAGAACAGAGCAGTACATAACAAAATAAAACAACAAAGAACAGAGCAGTGCAGAACAAAACATCAAAGAACAGAACAGAGCAGTACAGAACAAAACAACAAAGAACAGACCAGTGAAGAACAAAATACAACAAAGAACAGAGCAGAGATCAAAACAAAAGTTTGTTTAAAATATTACACAGTTTAATTGTTATAAAACATACAAATCACACTGTGAACCTTGGGGATAACCTTTGTGTTTAATATATGCAACGTACTGTTTTATTTACCATACATTTAAATACATATGATACAAATATAACACAGCATGTTGATGTCTTACAATGTCGTACTAGACTTGATGTTTATTGTGAATGATATATACTATATGTCAACAATATACATATTTAGATGTTCTATATTTGAACTTCCGCCTTGCGGTTAGAGTTGCACTGGATTTGAAAATATTTTGAAATGAAGCTCGTTTTAAAAAAAGTGAATTTAAAGCTTATTGTTTATAGGTTCTCTCTAAGACAAACTTTGTATGGTATCGTAGTAAATTTATTGTTCTAATAATAATAAGTGTAATGCAAAGTACATAAAACTGTAAAAATGGTGATTTTATAAATAAAAAACTCACAGATGGTTACACTGGATTATTTAGTAAATATGTTCAGTCATCGTCTGTTTTCATCCATTACATGTTCTCGTAGTGGTATCCAGACATTTGCACCCCGGACATTTGCCCCCTGGACATTTGCCCCCTAGGACATTTGCCCCCCTTTTTTGTCAGGGCGAACATTTGCCCCCTCATTTTTTATGGGCTGACATTTGCCCCCTCGTGTGTTTTGACAGGGTGGACATTTGCCCCCCTTCGTTTTTTGGAACTAAGGGGGGCAATGTCCGCCATGTCAAAAAAGGAGGCAAATGTCCGGGGGCAAATGTCCTAGAATATCTCGTAGTGTGTCTTTCTCAGTGAAAGTGTAATGAAGGCCAGAATGTTCACCTACAATGTCAGGTACAAACACGAACTTTATGAACTTTATGAACTGACTTTTCACAACAATATCCAACATCTAATTATGCAAACATTATTGACATCGAACTCTGTCACAATAAATCATGTGATCTTTCATTAATTTACATTTGACTTGCTTGTCTTATTTGATAGGTTGACATTTTATATAAAATATTTATAATAAAATACAAACTTAGTCTACAAAAAAAAAGGTCGTCCACGTAAACATTGCGTATATAAACATAGCCAGTTTCATTACACACCAATACTAGTATTTAGGGGTGAATTATTTTTACAATTTTATAGTTTAATTAGTTTACACTTATCTTATAAATATATCATTATATAAAATTTACAATGAACATACACACTATTTTAAATAAATGTTACACATAAAGTGGCCTGTTAAAATCAGTAAAATGCTGGTCATGCATTAGCTTATTCACCTATTTAGTGGGCAAGTCCATTGTTTTAAGTACAAAAACACGCATGACCTAGAATACGACCTGTACATCTATTTTATACTCTGGTTATTTTAAATCAACTTTAAACTGACAAGCTGTGTCATATAGCATTCTCGTACCCTGAGGTTATCAAGATTCTCGAGAATCCTACTACACTCTGGGTACGAGAATGTGTTATAGGATTATAGCTACTCATTGGTGTATTTCAACTGAACTATACTAATGAATTATCAATATTTCAAGACAAACTGACACATTATGGCTTGCGAGCTTAAATTGATTACTTTGAATCCTCTGCAATAATTATGCTTGCACATGACCTATAGTTAACAGTTAGGTATAAGGTTAATGAATTGGACCAGGAATGGCTCCTTTATCTTATGAGAAAAACTCCAAAGTGTCCTCTGTGCAGTCTATCTGCTGTGTTAATATATCGTTGTTATAAAGTCTGTTGAACCGGGGCAATGATGGCTACCTATGCTCAACGAATTTAAATGTAAGAGTAGAAAAGAAGGAAAAGACGTACAATCTATAAAGTATCTCTTTAAATGAGATATCTCTAGCCCTAATCATTTGTTTGAGTAAAAATCAGTACAAAATATGGGCTTACTACTTCATCAATCTGTACATATGTTTTTCTACATAGCAAACAAGACTTTTAGTGTCACTGAACAGTCCTTTGTTCACATACGTTGGTGCAGCACTAATTCTACTTATAATCTTCAAACCCGAACAAATTCAGTGCGTTCAGCGCTTTGATAAAGCAAAGGCTATGTAGCCGACGATCAAAACTAAAAAGGCAATTTGAATTTTTCGTGAAATGAAAGGTTGTACTTATTTCATGCACTATCCGATGTCATTCCTTTATTTACTGAGGTAGAGAAATAGGCGAAAAACAAATCTTTTTTTACTTTAATCGGTGAAATTGTAGATCATGTGACTATAGACCCAAGACACGCGATGGGGATCGATAGCGCAGTTGGTAGCGCGCCGGGATTTTAATCTAGTGTCCCGAAGGGGGTACGGGTTCGAATCCCAACCGGGGAGGTTATACCCTTCCATAAAAATTTGACAATAATGTCAATTTTCCTCCATTGATTAGATAATACGGAGAAGTTTCCGGCCTTGTGGAAGGGTAGGTGAGTACTAATTATAGACAAGGGTCCAGGAAAGCTAGGTTAGGTGCACTGGACGCCGTTAAATGACCTATATTGTGTTGACACGGCGTTAAAGCCAGCTATAATATAAACACGCGATGGGTCAGTGTTGTATGTCGAAGGTTTAAACCGTAGACGAGGCACACACTTCAAGGCTACATGTAAGAGTTAGGAGTTCAAAAGTACAAAGCTTTTAAAAGTTAAAACCCTTGACTTACTAAACTTTTAACGCTAAACAGAAAACTAAATTAAGATTACTAAATAATTGAAAATTATTGAAAACATGTGAAGTAAGAAATGCAATTACAAGGCCATCTTATTTTCGTACACCTGTTTAAAAACGTGATACTAGTTAGACAGTCTATGTCCGCTTTTGATTAATAACGAAAAAACGTACTCGATCTTATGCTAGCTAGCGTCGTCAAAATACATTAAAACACGACTGGCTACTGGCTAGCTCAGTTGGTAGCACGAAAGTCTATCGATCGCAGGTCGTGGGTTTGATTCCTTGGCGGGGCATACGTTCGTGGAGTTTGGGCATGAAATGATTTCTACGACAATTCTCCCTCCTATATATCACTGATTCTTAATCACTGACAGAATTATGTGCCTAGTAACTGGTAAACAGCTAAATCTAGTGATTAAAAGCCTTTCCAGAAACGGTGAGTAGGTTGACTGACTCCCGTGATATGACCTATACAAAGTGTTGCTACGACGTGAAATCCAACAAAAAAGTTATAAGCATTCACCCTAGCCACTTGTTGACAAGACTTATTTTAAGCAGATAATTTAGGAAGGACAGCCGTTTGAAATATTTCATGGCCAATTTTTATGACGGAGTAATTCCTCAGTAATTCCCGCAGTTGGTAGCGCAGATAATTTAGGAAGGACAGCCGTTTGAAAGCAGATAATTTAGGAAGGACAGCCGTTTGAAATATTCCATGGCCAATTTTTATGACGGAGTAATTCCTCTGTAATTCCCGCCCGGTAATCAAACCAGTCGTAATGCGTTTCCTTGTCAATTGACCTAAGGACTGTGTTATTCTGCTGTGCCTGTAGAACCATATCTATATTTTTTAACGTAAATTTTCTTCCGTAAAAATTGCAAAAACCGAACATTTTGCCATCATCATACATTCAAAAACAACGACGACTTGAATAAAATGTTGATTAAATTATTCTGGAATGCGACGTTTGACTTTTCTTTTGCAGATTTTAAACTCCTGCCTTTTTACCATTTAATTAAAAGAAGTTTGAGATGAACGTTAAAACAATTTAGACGCACATATAACAGACAAAAGAACTATCCAGCTCGAGTCGAAGACTTATTTTAACGACTAGTCAAAAGGTTTTATGCCAGGTACTTCCTGTGAATTTACTCAATATAAAGAATGTAAGCGCAAGGAGCTTACTGTAATCCATTAGGGTCACCCATCCAACTTCTAACCACACTGTTTGTTGCTTATTATCCATTACATAATTAGCCCAATGTTCTACTAAATGTGCAAATTTGTTGTTAGTTCTGGTAGTTCTAACGTAAACGAAAATTTTGTTACCTGAATAATACCCGAGTGGGCAGCTATTAATGCGGTTTGCCTGACCCGATAATGATAGTGGTAAGGGGCAGGTAATTCAGACTAGCCAAGATGTAGTTAAATGATATGTTATGCTTAAACTTTTTTGAATGATGAAAGCGTCATCGTTCCAAAATGTCAAACATTGAAAATATAACATAGAATACATACGCCTTTAAAAGTCAGTTTATCAACTGAACTTGTGTTCTTGATAAACAAATTATTATTTTATTTTTTAAGTATACTTCGTTATATCGAATAAATGAAAACAAGCACCAACCAAACCACATCAGACCTGACAAACTAACATTACTGAAGTATTATACAGAAATCCAGAATGAAACTGGAAAGACATTGCTAAAATGTCATAACCACAAATTTTCCTGGAAATATGCAAATTTCAATAGAAATCGAGTAATCAGATTCTGAGTTAAACAATACAAACATAAGAAGCAATTGTGTAGATTAGATATCAGGATATAAAATCAACAGTTGCCCGACAATTAAAACATGGAATAATTTACCCCAAGAAACAGTAACGTCAGACTTCGTGGTTCAATTTGAAAAAGAAACTTGACAATTATAAAAAACAATAAACGATTTTAGATATGACCACTCAAAAGAAATTACCACGAGAGTCAAGTGTTTATATTAGAAGACACGTCTGTAGCACTGCTAAAAGTGGAACAAAATCGAGTGACGCTAAACGTCGCAAACATGACACTAAACGTCGTTCTTGGTAGGAAGGTTTAGTTTCGAATCTAAACAACACACAAGTATTACAAATGACAAATACGACTTCAAATAAACCATTCTCAAATCAAAGCAACCATCCACATATCAATAGTAACCGCCTTTAAGTCCATTGCAGTCACTCGCTCGCTCTAAGCCATCCGCCTCAAGGTACATAGCAATCACTCTACCGTTCATAACAACCGCTTTAAGGTCAAATCAACCCAGTATTGCACCTCTAACTATTACTTGAATGCCGAATGCGCCAAAAAACTTTATCACAATGTAATTTTAATCACGTTAAGGTCAACTGAAAACGTGGTCAACCTGGGTAAAATCTAGGTAAGTAGGCACTCTAGAGGTCTATTCATTTAAATTGTGTTGTATTGTGCATGTTTTTGATGTTTTAAAAGTTATCATGTAATAATTATGACTTAATGTTACCTTGAAACAAGTATTTAATATTAAGTATCTAAAGTATTCGTAATTTCCACTATTCAGCAATTATTTATAAACGTTGAAAGTATTGCAGAATTGCACATTATTATGCATTTTGACCAGTTGCATTTGTCTTAACATTATCCACATATTCCTTCACAAACTGCTAGCAATGACGGTGGTAATGGCATTTCTGTGGCTATGTCTTATCGCTTTTCATTTTTGCGATTGCGAAAAAAGGTTTGTAAAATATAACATAGAATCTGTACCGAAGTTCCAAGTCGAATGTGGAGTGAATGGAATGTTTAATGAATTTATTGGAGTAAAAATAGATAACAGGAGTGGACAATGTTCAGAATGGTCTAAAACTTCATCTGTTCCGTATTCAGAAAACTACATTTACGTGAAGAAGGCTGTCGTTCTCGATGATTATAAGGTAATTAGTGATATCGTATGAGATTTTTCCCGTATAAAGTTAGTCTTTTATTTCATGCATAACGGTGAAATTTGGTTATTCGATGAAAATGTACAATAAATGTTATATTTTCATTGCAGTGAAAATGAATCTTTTATTTGTATCGTCAAACGTAGTCATCTTTGAACATAGATTACGTCCTATTGGAGAAGAAATTACTTCACGTAATGCATTGTGTTATCAACCTCTAACACAACGCAGAATAAAGCATGAAAGGAACAGAACGTCAACTTTGTTCTGAGGTATTTTTTAACTCGTGAATTCAGAAGATGACATTTGCACTCATGACTCAAGTTTATCAAGCCAACACTATCACTTGTTTAGGCCATGCCAAATTGGAATTTTGTCAAACGTCAACTTAGGTTTGACAATCCTATGTACCTATTCACAAAAACCACACAAACCTAAAACGAAAACACAAGTCCATTCTAGCAAGTATTCACACAAATAAGTACTTGGTAGTACATGAATGTTTATGGCATTAATGTGAGATTAAAGTAATTCTATTAAAAAATATATACAACATACACATGTACATTTTCATTAATCAAATACACAGAAACAAGGAATCAGTATTTCCTGAGAAAAATCAGTTATCGAATCCCGGAACAACAGAATTATTTGTGCACCAACAATTGTTTTTTGGATTGAGGACTCTAAAACCTACGTGCACGCAGGGCACAAATTCTGGTATGGCATGGCTTTAATTTCCCCGACCATTATTCTTCCAGATGGATCAATCAAAATTGTAATATTTGTCTTCATTTTGTTAACAGGATGGTTTAATACTTGAATCTCCAGAGCACAAGTTTGAATTACCATTAAAGCTGGTTGTAGGAATAACTGTAGACGTAGAGTTTACTATACCAACAGGATCGGACCGGTAATATTATTTGCATTTTGATTTACTATTTTATGAGATTTTTATGAATTTGATTGAAGAAGGAATATGAATATGCACAGCGTTCATTGACAAGAACGCTCGCCTAAGATATTGTTAGGCAAAGTTCTTCTGGAATGGCTTTGCTTCCAACTAGCTAATCCTAGATACAATACATCAGTGCTGTGTACTCACCCGTCCCCGTCTTTGTTTGCTAGCAAGTCACCTCCTTATTGCATTCGCCATTGTTAGGAACGTTCAAGGCACCCAAACCGTTCTTTATCACAAACGCGAACGGTCGCAAAAGTCATGATTAATGAAGGCTGTGCTTGGTTGATTGATAATCTGTGATAATCCTAGTAGCGACTGCTAGTGAATTTTAACAGTTTAAAATATTACAATGTTTGTCATGCCGTAGTTAACCATTCCTATAAGGGACTTTAGGTAATTATTTCCCCTTGTATTCTTTTCAAATAGATAGGCCCTATTACTTGGATAACTTGGATTTTACGCTTACTTTTCTATGTCAATTTGCCAAAATTAATCTTAAATAACTTTTTTTGTAAATCATTTAATATGTTTGAAATTCAAGCTAAGTATTTTAATGGTCAAGAACTATCTAAATTTCATCACTTCTGTAAATATCTTTATTAACAAGAAAGATATTAGATGAAATATTTTGTTATCCTTACATAGGAATTCAATGATAAAATCCGAGTATTCCAACTGTAAGGACCTACTTACCAATTGGATTGCTTCAGATTTTATCAGGGAAAGATAACTGACTAAAGTCCCTAATTGGGTATCTGTTACCGTTGTCATGTGCTTTTCTAAATCTTATTGCTATAATACCATTTTACATTGTTTGTTTGAAGAGTCTGCATTTGTTTAGTGTCACAACCCACCTTAAGGTTTGAAGCTTCTTGTACATGTATATACAACTCTGGCTACGCGACTATGAATACTCGAAACAACATAACGTCAGGGTCTTACGTGAGCCATCCGGCTAAAGTCCTACCAAATGAAACATATGTGTTACACCACAAATTTGAAGCAATCTACGTGCTGGTAACTATTAGTTTATGATATATACTTCTATGAAAAGGCAACACTTGTATTATTCGTATTAATACTTTACTAAAAATGTTATTATTTAAAATGATGATTCTGTTATCTTTCCAGTAATAAAAAGTTTGAAACCATTTTACACAATTTAATAATTTTCGACAAACATAAAGATGCGTAGTTCAAGCTTAACATCATCGTCGGCAATCACAGCACTTTCGTCCGTTACACTCCATACGTACCGTGGGCGATTTGACTGGCAAAATCTCGATTTCATGAATATGCACGAGGCAGGGGAGACTAATCTTCCAATGAAATTGCATGTTACAATTAATTACTCTTAAACGCATGTAACAATGACGTCATACTGGGTATTTCTTACTTAAAATAGAAGCCAATGCACATGGTTTTTTTTTTCTTCAAAAAATGGTTTCGTAATTTTATTGGCTAGTTTTCCGCAATGGTTTCCTTGTGGAACCAATAAAACTGCCTCATTATTTATTCACGATAACGAGATTTTTTTAACCAAATGGCCCACGGTACATAACGCAGCATAGCGGAGAAATATATCGTGTGATAACCGACGATGGCGTAACATCTAATTTCACTGTTACTTTGCCGACTGATGTAATCACCCTTTTGCACAATTGTCTTTATTTGTTCTCTATCATATCAATTTTTGTTTTTATTGTATGTTTATTACACTGATTGTGGCTTTCATGATTTTTAAAATAGAATATTTCATGATGGAGAATCTGGTCACTATTAAAGTTATGGAAAACTTTAATTATTCAGTAATTAAAATTTAATTAAGTCTACTTATAGTATTACATGTACTATTCAGTCGACTCTTGACATTAACTTCCCCGATCATCGAGTCACACACAAACTGTTAACGTACGGCGCAGATTGCAGCCACAGCATATAAAGTGCATGACCCTAACAGGTACCCATTTAAACCTTGGTGAAGTGAAGCAACCGAAAGTAATGTTTTCGCTCAAGGAAATTAGCAGCGTCCCTAGTGGGATTCAAACCCAGGACATCTTGATCCCTAAGTGCGCATCCCACCACCGAATATACCTCATATGATAAATGGTGTTTTGTCTTGAAACTGTATCGGCCACCCATTGTTCTGGGTATCCAAAACGTAGCGAGCCGTTCACTTCTTAAGAGTCAGTTCAATCCAATTTAACATAGAGATTTGTCGAATGCGAATTGTCGTGTGTATCATTGAATCTACAGGATAGAGTTATCTTACTTTTATGTTGTTTGCAAATTGTCGTGTGTATCATTGAATCTACAGGATAGAGTTATCTTACTTTTATGTTGTTTGCAAATTGTCGTGTGTATCACTGAATCTACAGGATAGATTTATCAACTTTTATGCTGTTTTTAGGTACAACTAGATGACTTCTTCACTATTGAAGTGATACAATTTTCTCCTCTAGACTTAATAAAGTATCTTCGGGTGATACAGCATGGAGCAAGTGGAACAGTTATTAAGAAAATTATTTTCCGCGATGAATGAAAAAGACGTACAGACCAAACCGAAAATCACTTGTGACAATATTACCCCCCCCCTTGAGAGTTTAAAGCCTATACAAAGTAGTAATAGAACTTTTATAAAAATGCAAGCTTTTACTGTTATTAACATGTTATATCGTATAGAAAGGCAAGCTTTTACGGTTATTAACATGTTATATCGTATAGAAAGGCAAGCTTTTACGGTTATTAACATGTTATATCGTATAGAAAGGCAAGCTTTTAAGGTTTTGAACATGTTATATCGTATAGTAGTACAAGCTTTTACGGTTATTAACATGTTATATCGTATAGTAGTACAAGCTTTTACGGTTATTAACATGTTATATCGTATAGAAAGGCAAGCTTTTAAGGTTTTGAACATGTTATATCGTATAGTAGTACAAGCTTTTACGGTTATTAACATGTTATATCGTATAGAAAGGCAAGCTTTTACGGTTATTAACATGTTATATCGTATAGAAAGGCAAGCTTTTAAGGTTTTGAACATGTTATATCGTATAGTAGTACAAGCTTTTACGGTTATTAACATGTTATATCGTATAAAAATGCAAGCTTTAACGGTTATTAACATGTTATATCGTATAGTAGTACAAGCTTTTACGGTTATTAACATGTTATATCGTATAGAAAGGCAAGCTTTTACGGTTATTAACATGTTATATCGTATAGTAGTACAAGCTTTTACGGTTATTAACATGTTATATCGTATAGTAGTACAAGCTTTTACGGTTATTAACATGTTATATCGTATAGAAAAACAAGCTTTTACTGTTATTAACATGTTATATCGTATAGAAAGGCAAGCTTTTAAGGTTTTTAACATGTTATATCGTATAGAAAGGCAAGCTTTTAAGGTTATTAAAATGTTATCGTATAGAAAGGCAAGCTTTTAAGGTTATTAACATGTTATATCGTATAGAAATGCAAGCTTTTAAGGTTATTAACATGTTTTATCGTATAGAAATGCAAGCTTTTAAGGTTATTAACATGTTATATCGTATAGAAATGCAAGCTTTTAAGGTTATTAACATGTTATATCGTACAGTAGTACAAGCTTTTACGGTTATTAACATGTTATATCGTATAGAAATGCAAGCTTTTACGGTTATTAACATGTTATATCGTATAGAAATGGAAGCTTTTAAGGTTATTAACATGTTATATCGTATAGTAGTACAAGCTTTTACGGTTATTATCATGTTTTATTATACCTCACTGGAATTTCCCTATGCTAAAGCCCTATACCGGAGCGGGTGATATTTTGTTCGATCACATGGTAATATTGCCCGCCATCTAAGGGAGACCACTTATTAACTATTAGTAGCCGTAAATAGCCGCGACCGTGGCGTAGTGGTTAACATGTCTGACTTCGAATCCGGAGATCGCGGGTTCGAATTCCGGTCGCGGCAGGGTATATTAGTGATATAATTCAGTTTTTTTATTGTACTGATTGTTTTCTTTACTGTGTTGTTATTTGTTGATCAATAAATATTTACATGTTACAGTTTTGTTCGGTATAATAAAACAAATAACACATGGCAGTGAGGGTGACAGTACAGATTATCAACCCTTGAAAATTAATATCAACCTCGGCTAGCGCCTCAGTTGATATTATTTTCCTCGGGTTGATAATCTGTACTGTCACCCTCACTGCCATGTGTTATTTATATAATATCGTATAGTAGTACAAGCTTTTACGGTTATTAACATGTTATATCGTATAGAAATGCAAGCTTTTACGGTTATTAACATGTTATATCGTATAGAAATGCAAGCTTTTACTGTTATTAACATGTTATATCGTATAGAAATGCAAGCTTTTACGGTTATTAACATGTTATATCGTATAGTATTACAAGCTTTTAAGGTTATTTACATGTTATATCGTATAGAAGTGCAAGCTTTTACGGTTATTTACATGTTATATCGTATCGAAATGCAAGCTTTTACGGTTATTAACATGTTATATCGTATAAAAGCGCAAGCATTTACTGTTAATCAGAGACATCTCTGGGTTGATATGTTATATCGTATAGGCAATATCAGAAATAAAGATGTGAAAATCATTGAGAAATGGAAGCAATGACATTATGTATCCGACAACATGATAATTTGTGAGATCATTATTTTACATAGGCGTAAGCGCTTCTATTAAAGTCCTAACACATTAAAATAGTTAAAATAGCAATGATAGGATTTCTCTGTTTAGACAATAAACATCTGAATGTTGTAATTTTGCGATTTAATAACGCTAAGAATCCAATATGGCATCTAATATGGACGACCCTAAAAAGATTAACATATAAGTCGTATTGATTTTTTGGCACATTTTTCACCGCCATAATAGATTCTGATGGGTTGTAAAAGCTATATTTTGTAAGATCTAGCAGAGACATTTTAACAGTTCTGGTGTAAGTTTCAGATTCGGTTTATCATCGTTGCGAGTAAGTAAGATTGTATGTTTACGTACGTTTTCCAAATTTTTTTATGTACGCTGCATCATTAGAAACAACACAAACCATCTTATAACAAATAATAAAACATTAAAAATTGCTGCGTCGTGGCAACGTTACCATGGTTTTTAGAAACGTTATTTTGAAGGGAAATGTAAGCTTTTTTTTATTGAAACGTTAGATCAACATTTTGTATATACTCGTACAGTGCGAGTTTTATTGATGTGTAGAAATGTTCATTTGAAGTCATACTTTTTATATGAGAGTTAAAATCCGGTTTATTTTAAACCCTCGTATTAATGTTTGAGTTTGCTTTTCCTACGAATAATTATTATTGTATTTTATTTAAAATTGTATGTTTTGTAATACTGGAGTGATGTCTCTCTGTCGTCAATGACCATGGTTTTAGTTGAGTAGATTCCATGGGTCCGGAGATGACTGATGAGGTCAATCCAGGTACATGTGGAGATATCGTCCAAAATTTGAAAATCTGTGGTATGTTGTCATTGTTTAGGTGTTAACATTTCCAGCCAACAATCTGTGCAGCATGTTTTTTCTTATAAGGATGTGATACTGTACTCACCTGAGGTGGTACAACACACGTGGGTTTTTCTTCGCCATAATTACCACACGCATCTATTGGGACCACAGTGGAAATAAGAGTTCGCTCTTTTTGTGCTATCTTTGAATAATTGTGGCTTGACATGGTATAATTAAAACTAAATCAACTTATTTCCATAAACATTTTTATTGCCATATTTTACTATTTTTAATTACACAAAATTTGTATTATCAAATGTTAATTGTTAAAGTGCTATTTATATTTGCTATGTTGTATTCCATGTACAATGCTCTTTTATTCTGAATAAACTATATATGAAGTACGGTCTAAAGCAAGGTTTTCTTGGTTCACCATCAATGTTGCAAGGCTTTAGTTATGCCTTCCAGCTATCAAAATACCATTTTCTCTGATCCCAACTGTTCTCTTAGACCTACTTGATGCTTATTCTACATAGAGAGATTAATTAGGAATCATTGTGATAGACATTATATTCACATGACCAGCCCAACGTATCGGATTCTTTTCTGTATCAAAGCCGTAGTGAGGTTGACAATTGTTGTGCACATTGGTTTGTGTTGCTCTTGAGATTTTTCTTGCTGTTGGCGAGCTGCAAATACCATGCGAACTATAATACTATATATATCTCCCAGCATCAATCTGATTAAACCAAATAAAAAATTTCCGCTCACCTACTCGCTAATTTAGATCTGGCCGTTTTCGTACAAGGTTCACATACAGGTGACCTTTCATCATTATGATAATCATGAAGAAAACGTTATGTTTAGTAACTCGTTTAAATCGTTTACGTCACCAAATTTGAAATGAGCCGTCCAATCGCATACTGTGATAATACCGCTGTCAAATGAGCTCACAAGCCTTGGTTTTAAAAATAGAAATTACGAAATCAAAATTTCATTACATTGTATTAGAATTTCGTCTAGATGAAAGCTACGCATTGATTGGTCGACATAAAGGTCATCTGGACGTGACCCTCCATGGGAATCTCAGAGATCCTGTACGACAGCAACGGAAATTGTCCCAGCATGGAGCCCATACTGACTCTCTTGTAGCAAACACATTTCAAGGTTTTTGTTGAAGCGAATAAACAGTTTCCTTGCGAGAAATTTGTCAGCGATTGGCGGTAATGATGTAACCGGCTTGGTGTAGTAGTTTTTTCGTTTAATAGTACTCTTTTTGGTTCTTTGCTGACCTTTCCTTCAATGGTTAAGCCAAATACTTTGTTGATATTTAAGCGCCTGTCTGACCCAGTAACTGGGGTACTTATTCTTTTGGGCAGTCTCTCTGTTTGTGTCCTTTTTCCTTACAACAAAAGCATACCAACGATGAAGCTATTCCTGGACAATTAAGTCTGGTGTGTCAATTTTCCCACAATGGAAACATTTGGGTTGAAAAGTATTTCTCCCTGTAGGTCTATTAGGTCTATATTTTTTCCATCCAAGTCGTCCATCCTTTCATTTATTCAAGTAATAAATTTTTCATCTCGGACATATCTTAAGTACATGAGTTTTCATTTTTTGTCATAATATTCACAGGTTTTGTTTCAGTGTCTTTTTTATCTTCTAAAAGTTCAGACTCTAGTTTCTAAGTTCTGTTTTGAACTCTATATAATCTAATAAATCTAGCATGGATCTCGATTGCAACCTAGGATCCATCCTTAACCCACCCACTAATTTCCTGTAAAGTACTGCTGTATCGCTTCTCTGACATATCCTAACAGACAGGCTTGAGAATATAATTCTCCTAGCTTGGACGCGTACTGTTCAACTGTTTCTTCAGGTGTCTGTGTACAATTATAGAATTTTTTCATTATACTCAAACCAGACTTCATACTCCCATATGAGCTTTCTAATTCCGACATCACATCGTCAATATTGGTTAATGGTCATAGTCTTCTTATTGTGTCGACAGCTACGCCTTTGCATGCTCTTCTAACTCCATAGAGTATTTGATCTTCATTGAATATTTTATCTGCTAACAAAGTCTCTACTCAAAATTTGAACGTCGGCCACGTGACTTTCCCTTTGCAGGATTCGCCATAGAAGATTAATATCTCCGGATATCTACTTTTATCCCCTTTGTCTTCTAATTTCCTCAAACCTCCTATTAAAGCATCATCAATTCTTCTTATCAACATTTCATTGCGTTGTTTTAATAACGCTTCCCTTTTCCTAATTGATAAATGTCTTCTCTGCGACGTTCTTCTCGCATTTTTCCATTAATTCCTCCTCCCTATTCATATCACTTTCATTTTTTCTAACTTTCGGTATAGCTCTTAGTCCTAACTCATTTTTATTCACATTTTCAAATAACTCCTTTAATTAAAATTAAACCACATCAGTCTCTATCTTTGGTTCAATCCCTAACGCTCTTAAACCTTCAAGTAACTTAGCCTCATTTGGCGATGCATCAATGGTATATTGACTATCCTTACTAGATCCACAAGCTTCATCCATATCATTAATTGGATCCTTGTCCATCTTAAATTTATTTTGCCGCGGCCCTAGCGTAGTGGTTAGAATGTCTGACTTCGAATCCGGAGATCGCGTGTACGAAACCCGGTCGCGGCAGGTCATACCCTATACATGAATTGTCAGCCTCGTGGTAGGGTAAGTTAGTACTAGTGATAAAAAAGTGGCCAGGAAACCTATAGAAGGAAGAGCTGGCCGACAAGTATGTAATTTTGTCAACTTATGAGTAAAATGTAACGCAACACTAACCATTTCACAAATCATAATCAAATAATGTTAATGATAAAAATACTATTTTAGATGTACATGTATTACATTATAACGACATGTACCAAGAAACAGATATGCTTCATTCAAACCTTAACAATTGTCTATGTATGGCTTCAAAGAATAACTTTATATTTTTGACATGACAGGATGGCATCATGATTCAAATCTTGCAGTCTACATACTGAAAAATAAACAGTAAATTAACTCACAGAATATGATATCGTATTGGACAGCCCTTCTAACAACCATAACAGCAAGCAATTGTCTAAAAAAAACCAATAAATGTTTATAATTAGATATAGAGCTTTACATCATTAATTGCGTTTGAATTAATAGTATCATTGATTGCTTTCGGCGCGATATGACCTTTTTGTGTTGGTGCGCCGTAAAACCCAAACAAACAAACAAACAAGATTTAGATGCAGGTGGTTGTCATAGTGCGAATATTAGTATGACATCGTCCAACAAATATTAAGAAAGATAAAAACGAAACAAAAACAGTTAATCATAATATTTATGGATATATTACATCGCATATAATCAATTAAATTTAAATAAAACAATAAAAAAAACAAGTGTTTTACAATATGAGCAATTATCAATACAAATAAATTATCGGTTAATTTATTGAACAATACATGTAAAAATCAACAGGTTTTTAATAGGCATTACCATGGATTCTTGCATAATATATTGTAATATATTCAGAATAAAAAGATATGCATAGACGGTTTATCATATTATTTCATCATATTAGCTATTGCATCAAAGTCTTTTTCTAGTCAATAATCATGTACATGAATTTGTGATTCACGTTTATTCGTCGTAGCAAAAATATGATCACATACAACTATGACCCAAAACATGGATATACATAACATACTCGTATACATAACACAAACATAAGAAACAGAAAGTTTTCCTCGTTTCATGAAATGCATGAATGGCGCATTTTTTTTTTAACTAATGGCTTGACAATTAATAAAGCACTAAGTCCTATCAATGATACAATTTTCATAATAAATGACAGGTTGAACAAAATATAAAGTGTTAGAGGGTGATGGATGATGCATAGTAATGTGTGACTCTGTCGTGAATGAAAACTACCATTCTGTTTCTTATACAACAAAACATAAAAGTATATACAGTGCTTTGCATTACAAATGACTGCAAAATAGCTACGCAGTCTGTTTTAGTATCATGTAAACTTCACTTGGAATTTCATACACACGAATGAAGATAATCATGCAATGAAAATGTAAAATGTGATGATAAAATGATGTACACCGATTACAAACTATTTTTTTGTTTAACACATCAATTTTAAATTGAGATGTAAATTATTACAAAAGTCATTGCAATGCTCATCAATTCAACATTACATCAGAATGTGGAACAACTCTAAAATAAATTGATAATGTATAATCACGCTCATAAGACAAAGACATGAGTAACACACGTTAATTCAATGAAATGTATGACAAGCCACAAAACATTGAAATACATGTATAACAATTACACTGAGCATTTAACTGTATCACAACTCAACAAAACTTTATAATACATTGTAATAAATTCCAACAATCAACAACATTATACAATTGTATAATATACCCACATTACATTAGAATATAACACATAATTAAACTGTTGTTATTTTAATGTTTAAAACTGTTTATAATGTAATATTCTTTCTAAGTTATGTGATGCACCTATCATATGGTAACGTTTACTTGTTGGTTCATAACTTGATAGATTTTCTCGTGTCTGTTGACTGAAAGGGGCTGCTGGTCTACCAACGCCTATTGTAACAATTGGTGAAATTGTACTTCCTCTAATCATTGGTGAAAGAGCCTGCAATGATATAATTATTATCATCATCATCACCATCATCATCATAATAATAATAATAATAATTAATATAAGTATAAGTGTAAGTGTAAGTGTAAGTGTAAGTGTAAGTGTAAGTGTAAGTGTAAGTGTAAGTGTAAGTGTAAGTGTAAGTGTAAGTGTAAGTGTAAGTGTAAGTGTAAGTGTAAGTGTAAGTGTAAGTGTAAGTGTAAGTGTAAGTGTAAGTGTAAGTGTAAGTGTAAGTGTAAGTGTAAGTGTAAGTGTAAGTGTAAGTGTAAGTGTAAGCGTAAGCGTAAGCGTAAGCGTAAGCGTAAGCGTAAGCGTAAGCGTAAGCGTAAGCGTAAGCGTAAGCGTAAGCGTAAGCGTAAGCGTAAGCGTAAGCGTAAGCGTAAGCGTAAGCGTAAGCGTAAGCGTAAGCGTAAGCGTAAGCGTAAGCGTAAGCGTAAGCGTAAGCGTAAGCGTAAGCGTAAGCGTAAGCGTAAGCGTAAGCGTAAGCGTAAGCGTAAGCGTAAGCGTAAGCGTAAGCGTAAGCGTAAGCGTAAGCGTAAGCGTAAGCGTAAGCGTAAGCGTAAGCGTAAGCGTAAGCGTAAGCGTAAGCGTAAGCGTAAGCGTAAGCGTAAGCGTAAGCGTAAGCGTAAGCGTAAGCGTAAGCGTAAGCGTAAGCGTAAGCGTAAGCGTAAGCGTAAGCGTAAGCGTAAGCGTAAGCGTAAGCGTAAGCGTAAGCGTAAGCGTAAGCGTAAGCGTAAGCGTAAGCGTAAGCGTAAGCGTAAGCGTAAGCGTAAGCGTAAGCGTAAGCGTAAGCGTAAGCGTAAGCGTAAGCGTAAGCGTAAGCGTAAGCGTAAGCATAAGCATAAGCATAAGCATAAGCATAAGCATAAGTATAAGTATAAGTTTTAGTGGCGGTGGCGGTGGCGGTGGCGGTGGCGATGGCAGTAGCAGCAGCAGCAGCAGTAGTAGTAGTATATACGTGAAACCGGTAGAATTCCCATCCCAACTTATTACAAGTTGTCGTATTGACATTTGCTGATGATAAACCGTGTAAGCTTCTATGTACTAGAAATCTAATTTCCATACCAAAGAACCTTTCATATATGATCAAGCTCTAAAATATTACATTAGAGTAATACCCTTCCCTTTATTCTCTTAAATATTAAGGGATATTTATACACATGTCTCATTTTCTTCTGACCACGCAGTCACAAACTCTAATAATAAGAAAACAATGAAATGTCAACAATTAAAAAAGCTCCCTACCGTTTTTCTCCATTCATGATAATTAGATTCTGAATGTACACCGTTGTCACCATTTGATCTCATATCATTGCTCTCAAACACTGACCTTTTAGTATCTAAAAAAACATTAACAATGTGATATAGTACATATTGTTGGTTGCTTTATTAACTGCTTATTGTTTATAAATTATGTTTCATTACATATGTATCACATTGGTAGTTTCACTTATCGGGTTAAAGCTTTTTAATTGTATCATATTCAAATTTAATTTTTTAAACAGTTTCTTCACTTAATAATAGAAAGAAATACATTATGTGAAGCTGAATTTCTCTCTTTAATTTCATCCCTAAGACTAAACATTGAACAAAAATTCACTGTCTGAACAGTCACTGAATGTGCAAAATTAACAATAAGAAATCCAGGATTTCTCTTTCATACCCTGGAAGCTGTTCATCGGTGTTCTAGAAAAGGTTCTTAGATAATATACGTGTTCACATATACTAGATAAATATTTATACACTGCTACTAATGACATACCTCTACGCTTTGAAGTATTTTCCTTCAATGAATTTCTCTGAAAAAAAAAAACCACAGAAATAATGACTATGTACAGAATGTGTACTCTAACAAGATGATAGAAATGTTTATTTTTAAAGTCAATAAAGAGTCAAACGATTCATACACTGATTTATCATTGAACAATAAAATGGAATTGGTATATGAAACTTAGAAAACTGCAATGAATCAAATACATGTATGATAAAACACTGAGAGCATTACCAATCGAAAATAAACAGAAACATACGTGTATGTTTGATTAGAAATGAAGCTGTGCATCAACATGTAACGTCAATTATGTCATTAAATGATAAATTTAAATTAATGAAAGAATTAAGGTTATTACAACACTTACAAATGTGGATTAAAGTTTAGAAGTTGATGATCTTCGTCTTTGTAAATGAGTACATCCTTTTTTAACCTGTAATTAAAATTATCTCTGCAAAACTATTAACAAATTTATACAGAGCTCAGGCATCGGTTTACCAAACTTCATAAATATGTGATCACCAATCAATTTCCCTGCACCAATACGTAAACTCATAGGGTCGTTTGTAAAGCCACTAAACGAAGACAAAATCTTTATCATGAATTTAAAAACAAGTAAAACTATCAAAAAGACAATAAAATATAACTGCCTTTGGATTATAATAACTCTCTGAAGCGGGCTCCCTTTTAGGGGTCAAGTTATTCAAAATATCAATTTCTTATAAAAGTGGGGTACTTTTATAACATGCAAATTAGATTACGGTGATACCCTCTCAGCCAATCAAGTTGCTTAAAAGGTGTTTGGTTAAACTTACACAAAATTGTAAAGTGATGGATATGTCATATCGTTTTTCCAGTGGTTTACTCGAGAAATCAGTGCGTGCAAATTTTGGATACGCAAACATTTAAACTGATGCTAAAAAGAAACGCCTCATTTCAACTAGGTACACAATTTTCGTGATTCAGAATTATACAAGGAAACATTAATGTTTTCACCCTGTAAGAAGTCCTTGGTGACATGCTCAACGTAAGGTCTGTCGTTACTATCCTACTAGACACAGTCATGACGTTGACGTTGCCAGAATATAGAGACACTCACCGAGCATGAAAGCTGGTCTATGTGTATGCCCACGAGATAACCTTGGCAAACAACGAGTTGTGACTTAAACTGGTTTTGAAACATTGATTAATCTGAGGGCGTCATATTAGCCGAAACGCGAATCCTCACTGAACTCTACATTCTCCCAACTACATAATCGCGATGATACGAGCACAGACGTTGGTGACGGTGGCATAACTTTAGAACCGTTTACGCCGAACAAGAAGATTTCACTCTTATTTGGCATGAACGGTCACCCTTTCACCACACATGACATTAATTGGTTCGTTTCTTTTTCCCGTCAGTATATTTTTATGCTTAAAACTATTTACATAATTCGTGAGTTTTAATTGGCTTTCGCACGAAATTCACTGTACAAAAGTGTATTTATCAAAGAAGAAAAATTGTTTTCTTCCGATTTGAAGTTGTGGTTATTTTAGCCACGACGGGATGTTCCGATCTCGTTCGTTGAGTTCCGTGATTTTCCGTAGAGTCATTACTTTGGGTTTTATCGTTAATTTTAAAATAGTATCAGTATAAATTCTGGAGAAAATACTTTAGATTTTTGTGCCTTGGGTGCGTTTTATACGAGGGGTGATTGGAAAGTTCGAGGAATTTATGTATAAATGGTACACGGGATAACATAGGAAAAAACAAAATACATAATTCTGTACGTTTACCAAAGACTGATATAAGACCCAAATATTGTCTTGATACATTGGATAATAAAGTTTTCACGAAACATTTTACTACACTAGTATACGGTACTTGAAGCACGACGACGTCATCATGGGGTTACTTAAACGTCAAAGTCAAGTTTCCTATTTACTTTCTGCACATAATCACCACCTATTTCCATACACTTTCTATGGCTTTGTACCCACAGATTAAATGTAACCTTAAAGTATTCCTCACTGAATGAATAAAAAATTCTCTTGTGCAATACAGCACATTGTAAGCCATCAATCCTTATCTAGAAGCTTCTCCACTCACGCTACCTTTCCAACAGTGACTGTCAGTGTCAGTTGACATGCTCTTTCTTCATCAAAGACCCATGCTCTACCTTCCCTGAACCTCTGGTGCCATTGGTAGACAATTGTTTTTTCACATGTTTGTAATGTATCAGCAGTTTTAATTTGTTTAAGCGTATCTGTAGGTGACAAATAGAGTCAAACACAACAATTTATGACTGCACCCAACTCAAAATTATTTGTTGACGTCATTCGTTGTTTCGAAGCCATGACTCTAAAATCTCTGCTATGCAATAACCATTCAAAAGAATTTCATGAAACTTTCAGGAAATGATTTTCAGACGTCACATTAGTGTAATTAAGGTTCTGGAACTGTAACTAACTTCGGTAAACTTCGACACTCGGTATGATCCGGTTTTTTCCGATTACCTCTCTTCGTCAAGTTTCGTAATTGCTATTTTTAGAAATTTTTGCCACGTGACCTGGGATTTTCCGTGACGTCGTTGGGTTACACATTTCCCAAAATGGCGGATCAAGAATGTCAACAACGTGATCGTCGAGGTCGATTTCGTAAACAGAATGGTAAAATGTCTACACAACTCGATAAAGTTGTTGTTGATCACAACTACTGTGTTGGTTCTGTATGCACAGGAGAAAATTGTACTGTTTTTTCGTGTGTTTGTGGTTTAAATGTACCATCTCATGTTAACCGCCAAAGTTGGCGACAGGGGCGAAGGATTATTGAATTAGAATGTTTACTGTCAAGTCTACAGTCTTGTACCAAATGTTTACTCGGACCGATTCCGCTGACATTATACACTGTTATAGGGGAATTCAAGAAAGGACTTGGGGGGTATATATATGTTAAATGCCAAAATGTCGAGTGTGGACACGTCAATATTGCTCCGTACGGAAAGACACACCATCAAAAAGATCATGTTGGAATGCCATGCTTTGATGTAAACACTAAACTTGGGACAGGTAAATATATTTTAGTTAATTCTATCAGCCATTTCAGTCACTGTTTTAATGATTATACTATTGATATATATTTTTGGTACTGCATATGTAAAACTTCTCTGATGAAAGTAAATGAAAGACACAAGTCTAAAAAGCACACTGTAAATTTATTGTAAAGCTGAGTGACAAATAAACATGTGTTGAAAAGAATTGGATTTATTCACAAACTGTATTTACATGCATGTTGGTACCATAGTTATTGAATATTTGTCTGTTTACTTGAAAACAGCTTTATTTACAATGAATCATGTCCTAATGCTGCATGTTCTTGTACATTACACATACATAATAATGCAGCAAAGTGGATGACAGTAACCACAAAAACATGGCTGACTGACGTACAAATCCTGAAAATACTTGTTTAGAGGACAGAATGAGTGGCAAAAATTTGATTTCATTCATATACTATTATAGTTATGATCCATCAAAATATGTAACATGTTATAAGTATTGTAAAGTTTTGTTTGGTCCTGCCACATTTCGATCCTTTTGCTGTCCAGTAATGAACTGTTGGGTTTTGCGGTGACTGAGTTGAGATTGAGTTTATTCGCATTCTGTATCAAACTCAACTGAATATGTTGTTTTCAACTTTTCAGCTATGATTGATAGTATTGGTGGACCAAGGCGTGTTAACAACTTTCTATCAACTATGAATGTACCTGTAATTAGCAACACTAATTTGAAAGCCATGGAAAGACGAGCTGGAACTTCAATAGAGGCTGTGTCTGACCGTTCATGTCAAGAAGCAGCTCAAGAAGCATTTCAGAAAGAAATGAGGTAATTTTTACATCAAAATTCATCCGAACGAAATGCTGTTTACTTTGCCTCAATGGCTGTATTAAAAAAAATATGTTAACCGTATTGCATGTTCAGTTTATTATTAGTCTGTTTCTTAAAAAATCCACTTAGATTTACAAGCATATAGTTGACAAAATATTAATTAATGTTTGTAACGAAAAATATTTTAAATCAAGTTTATCTGTTATACTATTTCATATGTTTTAGTGAAATTAAAAACAATATTATTGTTTTTATTGTGTTAGGGATATTTCCAATTATGAGTCTAACATAGCAGCAGCTGAGATAGAGATTCTGGATGAAAATTTGGGTGTTGGTTTGATGCCAGATTCATCTCCTATTACTCAGTAAGTAGTTTTCTTCATTGAAAACAAGTGTAACTTGCATGTAGTATTTCCCTTTGGTTTACATATTAACATGTACAGTATTTAATTATGATTCTGTGATCCAATGCCTTTTTTTAATTTCCTTCTTTTGATTTGTGGCAGTGATATCTATTCTTAGTAAAATCAAGCTTTTCATAAATTTTACAGGAATGTATTTCAGTCAGCATTTACCTCAACAGTAACAGATCTTGATCAGAATGTTTGGAATGAAAATGATCATGGTGATAATTCCAGCCAAGGGGCACCAAAGAAGAATCCCCAAGTGAGGTAAAGCTACTTTATTATTATAATCATCATTTTCATTTTTAATACTGCGTTTGATGCCATGCCAACATAATTTAGGTTACTTTTAGGAGTCTAGTTAGGAGTTAGTGCATCTAACTTCCATGACCCTTGTCTATGGAAGGGTTTAACCTCCACTGGTGGGACTTTAACCCATGTATACCTCCATTGGGACTTGCGCTACCAACTCGGTTGTCATTATAATACATTATATGTAATTGATAATATTATTTTAACTACTATTTTGTAGCAATTATTTTATATCATAGATACTAGTTGTTCAAGCATGTTGTTATCTTTTTTATAAACGTGTAACTTCATTCCATGTGACATTTATAATTTTTTATTTTTCCAGATTGACACAGGG
Organism: Mactra quadrangularis; assembly: GCA_025267735.1. Classification (NCBI taxonomy): domain Eukaryota; kingdom Metazoa; phylum Mollusca; class Bivalvia; order Venerida; family Mactridae; genus Mactra; species Mactra quadrangularis. The sequence continues at coordinate 43,343,120 of CM046304.1, read as the reverse complement.
CTCGTCATCCCAGACAAAGTCTCGTAAAAGATTGAGTACATTCTTCCCATGTAAAACTCGCTTTGGAATGTCTAGTGCAGTAGATACAGCCTGGCAAAAGAGGGGATTTGATAGTCTTACGTGTAAGTATTTATTTAACTTCTGTTGCAAAACATCATATTTTTATAAATATTTACATTTTTGTGTATTATATGATTATGAACTAGTTAATAAGAAAATTAAAATTATAAAAAGTTTGAACAAATGGCACAATCCTGAGGAAATAAGCATCATTTACCAGGTATGCCTAAAATCATCAACCAAAAAATGTTTTCTAACAGTTCTTGAAATTAAAAATGTATAACCAAACAAAATACATTCATAAGTTTCTGGTCTACAAAAGTGTTAGGTTGGCTAGGTTGGATCATTTTGTCATTTACTAATGCTAACGAGAATACAATTCATTCAAAACTAAAGCATTATGGATGAGCTAATTTGTGTCTGAAAGGAGACCAGAAACAATATTAACCTCTTCCAAATTAACATAATCATTTATTTTCCATTTTAGCCCATACCTTTTTCATGTCAAAGGCTACATACGGAAAGAAAGTGATCAAGTCAATCATAAAGCATCGTCGTTGTGCTACTTGTAACTGGTGGCGAAGAAACCGACCCAACATGACTGTCAGACAACACAGATGTGTGGCTAATCACAAGGGAAGTGCCCGTATGATGGAAAGTGTGAGTGGTGAAGATGGATTAAATCAGCTACGTGACAGTGGGACACCTGTGGAGTATGTTGAGGGTGATGGGGATAGTACAATGATGGCTCGTGTAAGAGAATCTCATCCAAAACTGAAAAAACGGTTTGACAAAAACCACATAATAAAAAACATTGGTAAAAGTTTGTATGGACTGCAGTCATCACGTAAAACCAAGCTGAGCAAATCTGTGATACAACACATTCAGAAGTGTTTAAAATACTGCTTTTCTAAGAACCAGGGTAACAAGACTGAGCTTGAAGAAAATCTAAGGGCCATCATACCTCACCAGTTTGGGGACCATTCTATGTGTAGTGACAGGTTTTGTGGTGAGAAACGGAATCCTGGACATAAGTATGCACACTTGGGTCTTCCACACAATGTTCCTTTGAAGGATGATGGTGTTATTCGAGCTGAACTTGATAAGATCATGAGTCCTGTTATTGCCAACGCAGAATCTTACTCTGACATGGGATCATCACAACAATGTGAGCATGCAAATCGAGAAGTTGCTTTGAGAGCCCCTAAGACCCTTCATTATGGTGATACAGAGTCACTAGACTTCAGGGTGAAGGCAACAGCTGCGTGTATAAATGAAGGGCGCAATTACATCTCCCAGGTAATCCTTGTTGCTATTGTTAACAGTTTTTTCACCTTGCCAAAGCAATTTAGAATGTTAGTTATTGCTTTTTATTAGGGTTGTAACAATATGTTAAAACTACATGTATTTTGCAATATATTGCAATACATACAATACATTAAATTCTATGAAGACATGTAAAGCATAAGTAAGGCACGTGCATAGTCTCAATTTGACAAACTTTACATACATATATGTATTTACAAATGATGTCTTTCACAATGTTTGAATTGAATTAAGTAAAATGGACTGTGTTTGAAAATGCAAATTTTGAAATGGACTTTTGATGTTACAGCACAAAAAGATTATTTCAAGTTTCCAACACATTTAACATTTATTCAAACATTTACATTTTAGATTCTAAGGAAAGCGATAAGTACAGTTCATAACTACAAAATCCGCTTAGAAAAAAAAATAGTGTAAAACCATTAGAATTCATATTTCAATATAAACCAGTATATCGGTTAACTGTTACAGCCCTACTTTTTATATAACTGTTCAATTTTATTGTTGTATTTCAATGCCTAAGACCATATCCATTTTCTTAAGTGTTTAGTGCTAGCTTGACATTTGAAACCTAGCTACCCCAGCAATGATAAAAGATTTTCCTAGACTGTACAAACACATAGTAATAAGCCAAATTCACCAAACAGTGCTTTATCAGTATTGTATCTTTTAAAGTACATTTACTATTGCATATTTCAACTAAGCTGTTAGTTTTAAAAAAAATCAAATACCAACACACATTATGGCACTCACCATGAACATGGATTGAATGGTCTTAGTGGAGATGAAGGGGAATGATTAGTCTATGGAAGCATACAATTATATTGCAAAAACTTATCTTACCTTTGTCATTTTGTTATTTCAGTGTTTTTGGTTATTGTTTATAGTTATTTGTTAGAGAAATTTTGTTCTGTTTGCTTGACAGAGTTGAAAAAGTTGTTGTAATGTAAGTATAGTTTGCTTTTCATCTTTTTACTCTGTTGTGTTTATATTTTGTAAAATATCTACTTATGAATAAAGTGTGCAATGAATTCCTTGTAAATGATACGTTTCAATAAATAGTACTAACTGTTGTTTGTGTAAATATTTATGTCATACAAATGTATACATAATCAGGATTGTAATAATTATTTGTACTAAGTTTAAACATTGCACACCAACCAATACAATGAAATATAATACTGTTTAATACATAAAGAAACTATACTAGAAATATGCTTGACATTGTCAGTTCAATGAGAAAACAACAAGTAGAAAACCGCGTACAAAACCAAGTGTTTGTATGTTCATTGACCATATACAGTGGTAATCAACAAGTAAACAAGACAAGCCATGTATTGTTAACAGGTATTAATATTGATGTTTTGGTGCTTATATTTTCATGAACATTTATTCTGTGTAGGTACATGAAGAAGCAGGGCTGTCTCCAGGTGAATACACACAACAGTATGCTGAGAAGCGTATGACAGAACGAATGAAGCAGCTAGAGAGATCTGCCCTTCCATCAACCAAGAGGAGACGTCTCATACTTAAACAAGAAAGAGCCACCATACAGGGGGCACTTGAAGTTCAGGAAGGAGACTCCTATTCTTCAGGTAACTTTACATATTTCTTTTATATAATTTGATTATTTGTGAGTCCAAACATACTGATTATTTCAACCAACTAAAGTTTATACTCTGCTGGTTTTAAATGAAGGGTTGACAGCTTTACTTTTATTTTGTTAAATGCAAACTAAAATTTTCCCATGAAAGCTCTCTCCTGCAAACACAGATTAGATAATATACCTCTACTAATGTGTTCATACTTGCACACAGTGATTCTTAGGACAAGACCTTTATGATAGCTCACACTAACCTATGAATCACCTTGATGCTAACCTCTCTTAGTGGTACTTATGTAACATATTGTATGTAATTTTCGGGTTAGCATTGAAGTCTAATCAAATGTATACTAATTTGTATCCATCTTTCTACGCAGGGATTGCCATGGATACTTCGGCAATAGATTCTGAAAACATTCCTGATGCTGTACCACGAGGAAACTTCAAGAATGTGCAGCCGCCACCTGGTGATAACGATGTTACTGTAATATCAATGGACTTAGAAACAACAGATCTCAGTGAGTACACAGGCAATTGTTTTTTATACGTTTTTGCTTGATTTAACGCTGTAGCAAGAGGTCATATCACAACGATCAGTCAACCTACTCACTATTCCTGGAAAGACTAAATCTCTACATTTAGAAGTTTAGTCAGCTGACTGTGACTGACAACTGCCTTACTTGATTAAGAATCAGTGGTAGAAGGGAGAATTGCTTGAGAAAAAAATTATTGACCAAACTCCTTGGAAAGAATGTCCCACCTGAGAATTGAAACCTCACTCACTAGACTTGCATGCTGCGAATTGAGCTAGCCGCAGGGCTTTTATTTTTGAAAGTGTTATTCTGTAAATTTCTTGTCTCACATTGTGGTTTAGTGGATGCGCCTTGGGAGATTGAAAGTTCGAGCCATATTATCGACATAAACACTTTTATAGATTAAACAGATGTTCACTTGTCTTATATCTAAGAGAATAACCAGTAACAACACACTAGGATAGATTATTAGGCATGAAAGCACTGTGGTCATTGTCTTTGCATTGCAAACTTGTTGAAAAACTGAAACTAAGATTCTTCCACAATATATATACATTGCTTCACATAAAACATATCACAACGTAAAGAATAAATTTGTTTTAAAATTATGAATGTTGTGTATTTATTTCCAGTTCGCAGTGGATACATACCAGACCTAACCCAGATTGCTGCTGTTGAAGTAAAATCAGGGGCTGTGTTCAATACTTACGTGGTGCCCAAAAAACCTATTTCATTCGGTGCACAGCAGATTACTGGGATTGTGTATAGTGGGGGGGTGATGAGTGTACATGGCTCAAATGTTCAGCCACTGCCCATTGGCTTAGCCCTGAAAACTTTTACTGATTGGCTTAGAAAATTTAATAATGTTGTACTTATGGCTCATAATGGGAGAAAATTTGACTTTCCTGTTCTTGTTACTGCTTATGAAAACTGTGATCTACTGTCTTGTTTGTTTGAATCTGTAATAGCCTGTGTTGATTCTTTATCAGTTATGAAGAAAACTTTTCCCGATCTAAGTTCTTATAAACAAGAGGACCTTGTAAAAACTGTACTTGGTCAATCTTATAATGCACATGATGCACTTGCTGATGTTGAAGCATTGAGGTCTTTGTATATTTCTTGTAATTTGTCTGCAGTGAAACTATTGGAACACTCTTTTTGTGCAAAAGCTATACACAACAATCAGCATTATTTAAAAGCTAAGGCTGTAAACATGCCAACTTTATTACCTCTTGTTTCAAACGGCGTATGTAAAACAACAACGGCAGAAAACATCGCCGGATCAGGTTTGAACCTAGCTCACTTACGTCTAATATTTGCTAGGGATGGTCAGGATGGACTTCTAAATGTATTCAGAGGTCAAAACTGTGAAGGACAACCAAGAGTTACCAATACCAAAAGAGTGCTTGATTCCGTTGTTCCCAAACTATCAGAATTTTTTACAAAAAACGAGTGAAGCAGTCAATTTTACATACACGCATGTATAAAAATTATGTATACTCTGTCATCCAAAAAAATGCTTCTCAGTACTATTCATTTAATTGCTACAAATTCCAAGTTTCAAGCCTCATTATCAAAAGTAACAATGTTTTTGGACTGCAAAGAAAAAGACATTATTTTGTTTTATCTATTTCAATGAAACAGATTTTTAATTAGATGTAAATATTTTTAAAATATGATTATGCTATTTATTGCATTTCAAAGTGAAAGTAGATTGAAACCGAAAATACAGTTTGGTTGTCATTACTTTAAACAATAGTTTTTATCACAGTGTGTATAAGATAATGTCTTATTATTGATTAAGTGCCAAAATTACATAATTAAGCTCTAAAAGTATTTTGGATAAGGTATATTCAACATTAACATAAACACGAGTATTTGCTCAAATTAAAGTATCCCACTTTTTTAAAAATGGATACTTAGTCAAACTTAAATTTAAAAAGCAGAATGTGTTGATCAGTTAATTATGTCTCTAATGCATGTTTCATTCTGATAAATTCATGTTTGTGAAACAGTTTTCAAATCTGTTGATAATGAATAATTGTTCATACAGTGGCTTTAAATTTGAAGATTTATTTTATCATTGTTGACAGTTTTCATAAGCAGTAACAAGAACATGGAAACTTCATTTTATTTTTGAGTTGCAGTAAGAGTTATCTATCACACTCCACAACTATGGTCAATTGTTAACAATGTTGCCATTATTTCTAAGTTTATTCATGTAAAACAAGATTGTCATTATTTGTTCATAGTTTATACATGTGCAACAAGATTGCCATTATATGTTCATAGTTTATACATATGCAACATGGTCGCTATATTATTTTTTCATAGTTTATACATGTGTAACTAAGTTGCCATCATTTGTTTATAGTTTATATATGTGTAACAAGGTTGTCATTATTTTTTCATACTTTAAACATGTGCATCAATGTTGCCATTATTTGTTCATACTTTATACATGTGCAGCAAGGTTGCCATAATTTGTTCATACTTTAAACAGGTGCAACAATGTTGCCATTATTTGTTCATACTTAAACTCGGCAGCAAGGTTGCCATTATTTGTTCATACTTTATACATGTATTGCAATTTCTTGTTCATAGTTTTTACATGTGTAGCAAGGTTGCCATTATTTGTTCATACTTTATATATGTAAAACAAGGTTGCCATTATTTGTTCATAGTTTATACATGTATAACAAGGTTGCCATTATTTGGTAATGCTTTATACATGTGCCACAAGGTTGCCATTATTTGTTCATACTTTATACATGTGCAGCAAGGTTGCCATATTATTTGTTTATACTAGATACATGTATAACAATGTTGCCATTATTTGTTCATTCTTTTGACATGTATAACAAGGCTGCCATTATTTGTTTGTTCCTTAGACATGCTTAATGAGGTTGCCAATTTTTGTTCTACTTTATTCAGGTGTAACAATGTTGCCATTTTTTTCTTACCTTACACTTGTATAAAAGGTTGTCATTACCTGTTCATACTATATACTTAATATGTTATACATATTTTGGTATTATCATTCTAGATTCATTGAAATTTAAATGTATAATGGGCCGGTGGTCTTTTTGTTCTAAGAAACAGTATCAGCATCTCATTAACCATTATCAAAAATGAGATATTTATGTCATTCAGATCCAAAAGAAAACCAAACTTATTTCAAAAAGGAAATTAAAAATCATTCAAAAATAAACTGCCTTTCAATTTTTGAGACTAATTATAGAACAATGTAAACTGTGAATGTGTGATGTAACATAAAAATGTCAGTGTATTATAATTTATATGTGCTCGATTGTGAAAATGTTCCTACAGCTTAGACTTATCACTTTTGAATCCACTTCATGTTACCTTAGTACTGAGGTTATAGAATAAAGGTTCTTGCTCAAAGAAACAACAGGGTAAGCTTTTGATGGGGTTCAAACCAAGACAAAGCTGTGTTGCAATCAATTCGTCGCCTCAATCTAACAATGTAATTTTTGAAAAATGAGATAAACATCCTTATTTGTATGACCTTGTTCCATCTTCTAAAAATAGTTTCAGGACTATATCATTTCAAATAGTGCAACCCGCTAATCAAACATTATCCAACCTCCACACTTTTTTCTCTGCTCACAGCGTACACATTGCTCACAGCGTACACATTGCTCACAGCGTACACATTGCTCCATGTAAAGGACATAGATCAGTGTTCTGGCGGAAAAATACTGTTATTTGATAAAAATGAAAGGATTGTCTCTGATGTAATGTCCTAGTTGACTCTAACAATGCTCTAAGTCCATAGAAGCTCGCTCCAACATGGCTCTATCTCGTTTCGTCTAGTCGGAGTACAATATTTACATATCTAGTTTATTCTCAAATGACATTGATATCCTTTGTTTAAATAACCTGTATAACTATGATAACTGCCATATAGGCAGTATTACAAACTCAAAATTTCTAAACATGTGCACAAATACCATTGAATTAACCTCTTGTAGATAGCGCAATGTTAGAACGAGTTGCAACAACCAAAATAAGCAAATTCTGATCTATCTCCATAGATATAATTGCATTTTTTTATATAATTATTGATTATATTTCAATCATTTTCCTCATGTTTGAATTGAAATACATTGTACATGTGCCTGCCAAAGCTCTAGTCAATACATTTTAAAACTAAGAAGATGTCACCTTCAGAACTTTTGAAAATTTTGGTAGTTAGGACACTGTTAGATTGGGGCGACGGCTTGGTCACACCCGCTGCAAATACTCCCCTTTAGCCAGTCAAAATCAGTTGAGAGAAGGTTTTTTTGTAATAATGCAGAGTTTTACATACATATTTTCATATCTAATACCAGCTGTAGGTGATTTATTTGTAAAATGAAGTATTATCTGTAATTGACCATTTTGACGTCATTTTTCGCTATAAATTCTATTGCTGTTTCGTTTTGGTAACCTTTTAAAAATTCTTATATTTTTTTTTTGGAACGGTAAAGTTCCTTCAAAATCTGATATTAAGAGCAGTTGATTCTGCAGAAAATTTTGATAGTGGTTGCATGTGTCTAAGTAGCTTCAAACTTGAGATATTTGCTTTTATAGATGGGGTAAATTTTTATACCCACTCAAAAACTTGGATTTTTCCTTGGGGGGTACATGTATGCAAAACTCTGTATTTTTGTAAATATTTGTCTAAAATGTAATGTTATTGTTATTATTTGTCATGATATGATTGTGTAACAAGAAAATGGATAAAAATTTAAATATAGATTTGAGGAATTTGAAAAAAAGTGTTCTTTTTCATTTTTGTCCAAGCCCAATTTACGGTGTTTTTGGAAATGGGGGGTTACTTTATAAAAATGCACATAACTTAAGTTACAAACGGTAAACTTTCTTAAAAATTCACAATTCAATGTGTCTAACAGTATAGATTCAAGAAACAATATCATTATAAGGATCCTGGAGGGTCACCATTACAGTTCCAGAACCTTAATGTTGACGCATAATTCGCAACAAAATTGAGTGCGTAATACCATGTTGATTGTTTTAAAAATAGGTGAAAAATAGTGTGCTTCAAGTGACCAAACAGTGGTTGCTATGGATAACATTTATTCTTTCTACATATTGATAATCTGTTCACCAATATGATTTTTAAAACACAAATGAATTGTTTTACACTTATTTAAGTTTTAATGTGATTTGACAAAAAGGGTAAATATTTTAGAAAGGAATTCCGCGAATTTATCAATCACCCCTCGTATATTCATTTAATGATTGCATGAGTTTTAAGCAAAAGCGTGATACTTGACAATTATCAGCGTTCTATTTAGTAAAGGGGCTTTAAGCCTTAGTCCGGGACTCACTAACCTCGAGTTTATCTCTCAATTGCATAATTCAAGTTTAATTTTGTTTTAGCTAGTCTAAGACTATCTATCCGGGAGATAACAGACATTGAGCTTTGTAATCTTGTATGAGTTAGTCTTCAGGTAGGATAAACAATAATGGGATTTGTTTTCATTGCACCGAAAAAAATACCACTTAATCATGAGAATTTCGTGCTTAGACATTGATTATTTTGTATAAAATTTGAATCGATCGATTAACAGTGTAATTATACATGCAAATGTAGACATTATTGAAATAAAAATATAGTTTATAAATATATTTATGTGCTACTGTTTGTTTTAGACAAATATCAATTTACATAAGACGATGCAATAGCCTTCAAGATCACTCATGAACATAAGAAGACATTCCAAAAACAACTGATATTAAAATTACGGTTTGTAAAATCTGTCAATATATTTTCAATTTATAACATGATAAATTCAATGCACATTTTAATTATACATTAAAATATATAGTTTTCTGTTATGTAGTAACTCTTAACGTGTGTTGAATTGACAAATTACTTTAAATATCAAATACATGCCATGTACATAGTATCAATATCGCTACATGCACATGTTTTTTTATTTTATACAAGTCATATTATAAATAAGAGTATTTACCTGAACATTGCAAAGGCAGTGGAATATGAAAATGAATAAACCCTGAAATAATACAAATGTTAAGTTAGTTAAAACAAGCTGCTCATGAATAAAGCTCTGAAAGATGGTTTAACAAATGCAAGAACAGGGAATACACTATATCTAGCCATTGGTTCATGGAGTCTGCATCATTCAAAAACATATATAACGAAATAAATATTAAGCGGTCAGTTTTATGGAGAAAATGTCATTAAAATGTTACTTATTTGATGACTCTGGATATTCACACTTAAACTCTATCAATAACACTACATCCAAAATTAAAGTCTAATGAAACATGTACATGTAAACTTATTCAGTTTAACTAAATTCTTACTAAAATGATACAAAAAACAGTTGTTAACTCCAGGAGAATAAAGCATAAATTTAAACTTACTTGTAACCCATTGATTATTGTGAATATTATCTGAACAAATATAAAACCATCTTTTATTTGTAGCAAACCAAATATCCATGATATTCCCATTACTGGTACTAATACACATAACGATCTTACACTACTTCTGAAATAATTAAAGCCATGAATTTAGTTTAGAAATCTCAATTTTATTAAACAAATGTTGGAGCCGACCAAATGTATCTAATTAATTATTAATAAATATAATATCATTTATAGCGAGGAACTGATCCACTTCTTACTCAGTAAATATACATTTATGCACACATGGTTGTGTTAGAGAAGCTTTCATTCAGTGGTATGTATTTACTCTCAATGATCATATTGTACCAGCTTAAAGATGCATTCTCAAATATACTTGATGGTCTTACATGTAGCCTGTTTGTTTCAAACAATATCAACACCATCTAATCAGAAAGTCGGTTATTTGTTTTATTGACACAAACCTATCAGATAACTAGACTTCTTTCTAAAACGCTTACTTTAATTTCTCAGTTGAATTCTTTGATTCCATAGCTGCTGTACCCAACATTGCACGTACCACCAAAATTATGCATATAATATTGAACTGAAATAAAAAATGCCAAAGTTGTCTCAAAGAATAGTCAATGGACATCAGTATCTCAAATGTATGCATATTTTAACATGTACTTGTAAATTTCAAAGTTTACACGCAAAGAAAAAAATGCCAAAGTTGTTTCAAAGAATAATCAGTGCACATGGGTGTCAGAAATACATGTATACATTAACATTTACTTTTGTAAGTGACTCATAAAACGAATTATAAAGAGGCACACACATATTTCTTTCAAAGACTTTTCTGTCATTACTGTAAAATAGTTAATCTACGAAACTTTTCGTTATGTATCTCCATCAGTTAGAAACAATCTTTAATCAGTGATATACAAACAATTATGTGTAATACAGTATGATTGACAGTGTTAATGTATAGTGTCAGCAATTATGTGTGACATAATTTTGATCCGTTTTGCGTGCAACTGGTGCAGACGATTATTTTCAAATTTGAAAAAAAGCCGATCAAATTTTATTCCAAATTAAATCTTTACAGAACAAAAACAAGTTACTGCAGTAATACTTACTAAAATGATGACTAAAACAGGCCCAACGAAAGACCATATAAGACCATTGTCTGTAGACAACCAACAACTAAAACGAAAAGAATATAAATTTAGTGTTGAGAAATTTACTTTAAAATATATAAAGATTTTTTGACGCTGTGTTTGTTTGTTTTTAAAAAAACATATTTCAAGAAATTATCACAAATAATTGTAAGCCATAGTGTAAGGAATTCATTGGGAGAGTTGCCTTAACTGTTTTTTGTACGATAATGATTACTGAATAGATAATGAGTTTTAGTGCAAAGAATTTAAAGTTCAAAGCATACAACTATCAAAACTCATTTATTCTAGTATAACCTAGCAATTATCAAACATCTTCAGAGGAAAGGCAAGTTAAGTAGTACAAAGTTTTATCAGAGAAATTTTGATCACGGTTATTTGAGCCGTAGTATCACTAAATTAATAGCAATTATAAAACATTAAAATGGAATGTATTTCAAGATTGCAAGTACAGTTAACATCACTATTTTTTAGTATCGAGAAGGTGGGGTGTTGATATTTTATTTGCCTTTCATAGCAGAGAAGTGTAAGAAGACAAATAAGCATAGTATTATGCTTACAATGCATCGTTTCCATATCCTTCTCCTTGAGTTGATCCAGCAGATATAGCTACTATAATACCTGGTAAAACTGGAACAAAAATAAATTACAGTGAAGTTCAACTATTAAAACAATCAAAATTGTTGATCTTAATAACGAAATGGTTTTAATATAGGAACATGTTTCTTTCAAAATTAAGCATTAAAGAAGATTAAGCATTTAAGTTATTACAAAGAAGATCTATATACCGGTTTCTAACTTTATATAGAGTTAAATCCTAATATTACTAATCTTCTTATATCAAAAATGGCAAACTATGGTGTAAACGGATCACTGCTTCGATGGCTGTCCTCATTTCTGAAAAATCGATCCATGAACGTTGTGGTGGATGGAGAACATTCTAGAAGTGTCCATATTGAATCCGGTGTCCCCCAGGGAACAGTGTTAGGTCCGCTAATGTTCCTGTGTCATATAAATGACTTACCACTCAGTGTTAAATCCTAAGTTAGACTATTTGCAGATGACTGTTTATTGTATCGTACAAGATCATACAAGATCACATTGAAATACAAAGTGACTTACATCAACTTGAAATTTGGGCGGAAACATGGGGCATAAAATTTAATGCCAAAAAATGCTATATAGTAAGTGTTAAAAGTAAAACCACATTTTTCTATGAACTGAACAAATCTTATCTATACTAAAACATGTTGACTCTAATCCATATCTTGGAGTTCTTATATCACAAGACCTCACATGGTCCAACCACATATCAAATATCTGCAAAGGTGCTAGCTCAACACTCGGGTTCTTGAGAAGAAACTTGAAACACGCTCCACTTGAATGTCGCAAAACTGCTTATATTGCTCTTGTTCGTTCTAAACTGGAATATGCGTCCATTATATGGGGCCCTCATTTAAAGAAGGACATAGATAAAATTGAAAGAATCCAAAGACAAAGTGCCAGATTCATCCTTAACGATTACAAAAACAAAGATGAAGGCTGCGTAACAGACATGCTCAAATCCTTAAAACTAACAACGCTCCAAGAACGGCGCAAATACAACCGACTGGTGATGTTCTACAAGATAGCAGAGGGACTGGTGCCGGCAGTGGACCCTAGTGTATATTTGGCAAAAAAAACCTGAAGGGATAACTATTAAACCCAAAACTTATACTGATCATATTGTGTCAAACATTGTGGACAATAGATCTTCAATTAACTCCAGATCATTTAAAACCCCATTTACTCACACTGAACAATTTAAAAACTCTTTTTTCGTAAAAACACTTGTGGACTGGAACCATCTGGATGATAAAGCTGTGCATGCGCAGACAGAAGAGGGCTTCAAGACAGCCCTTCAACGGGACTAAATCCCAAACTCTACTCTCCGTAAAACATATGCCAGCAGTGGCCCTTCTACGTATTTATACAGATACAGATACAGATTACTAGAAACTTTATAATAAAAGTTCTAAATTATGAAGACAGATATAACTTTACATATCATAGCGTTCATTCTATAAAACAACTTACTGATACTCTTAGATTACACTTTACCATGTTACAATTTTAATTTCTGTTTTATTAACTTAATGTTTGTATAAACTGTTTACTACACAGAAAATACTATGTACTATGACTAACTTTTAGAAGATGGATGAAATATGTCATTGCAATATTTGTAACCAACTGTACTTACTCCAAGCAAAAGTTAGCAATATTTTAATCCTAGATTTTGTTTTGAATACATACAATACAGTTACAGCAGTTTCTATCCCTTCGACTAGCATCACAAAGAATACAACCAAATATAAATATTGTAGTAAGCCAGCGATAAAGGCACAGGCAACCTGAAAAAAAGATAATAAATAGATGTATTTTACAAAAGTTCACAATGCTTAAAGAATTGTTTAGCAATATGTTTTTGCACTATAGTCATTAACACGATACAACATAGCATACGTAGATGTGATTTATAATGTTTTAAAATATCGGTGCGTCAGTACATGTGCGTTTTTTACTTCAACACAGTCGCATTGTGTTGTAGTGTAGTTGCATGAATGTAAGCGCGTTCATGTAGGGCACTATTCAGTCACTGACGGAATTATAAGAAGTTGGTCAACAGCTCAATTCAGAAATTTAGCCTTTCTAGGAACAGTGAGTAGGTGGACTCACGGCCGTGATATAACCTATACAATGCGTTGCTACGGCGTTAAACCCGACAAAAATTGAATATGCAGTAACGATGACAATACATCTGCATAATTACAGGGCGAGAATGAGAAAAAATGACACGAGAACGCGCCATCATGGTATAGTAAACAGTGTTAGTGTGTTAATCACATTTTCAAGTATTAAAATCACTTAACCACGCATATGTAGCCCAGCATCTCTGTCTACCTATGATTTTAACAAATAAAAATAAATAATGATAAAAACATACTAAGTGTTGGATATATTTTTAAACTCAAAACATACATTGTTTTTGTCCTTTTTATACAAACATAATTGAACAAGCATAATTTTACAAATGAATTATGCATACTTTGCTCTCTGTCCTTTCAATACCAGCCAGAAATACAACATATGCAAAGAATAATGAGATACATAAATTCATTAGTATTGTTGTTCTATCATTTCTTACATATCTGAAAAAAATGAAACAAATAAACATTCTGAAACCTTTTCCAATTGCACATTTATAAATTGTTATAAAGTTAAATTTATTCAGTCTTCCATTGTTAGTATCAGTCACGCTACTGAGTACTTGTGTTTCACACTTTATTATTGCTGAGGTCACAGGATGTCCTATCTACGTATCAAATTCGTGAATTAATGGTGTTAGACAATAAGAAAAGACAGCGTGGACATATCATTGGGATAAGGTATGAGTATATACTAAATATAATGAGTGGATACTTTATTGTTTATATAGCTCGTTTAAGATAACTTGAGACTAAGTACAACGATACGATTTTTATACACAGGTGGATTTAAGTTTAGTACACGTAATTATCGACTATTAGCAGTGTGTTTTTATGTATTAAATTTAGTACGATAGCACACGTTCCACGCATTAAGAAATGTTTAATACTTTCATTACACAAAATCAGCTGACCTCCCTGTTTAATGTAATACCCGAGTCCCAAATATGTAAACAAGTTATCCTAAACGAGCTATAGTTTCATCTTCAAGCAACATATTAAGCAAATAAAACATAAACAACATAAGCACAATCACGTTTTATATCACGAAATTATGTTGAAACACCTATCTCGTCATTTTCTAACAGTCACAATTGACCAAATAAAAACGTTTCGCTAAACATGAAGTCAGTAGATGAATGTCTACATGGTGTATCCAGAAATAACCAGACTGATGTCGCCGAGTGTTAACTAAAATTTTTTATATTAAACTAAATTTACCTCCATACACTTAAATGAACTACAAATGTCGCTAAGACACAGCCTATGGAAATGCCAATTCCAATCATTGATATTATTCTCACAGCAAACGTTGTAGAATCAACCTGAAACAATACAGAAAGAATATACTTTAGAATTCTTTTCAAACTGTGAAATGATACTGATCAGAAATAAATGATATCAGAAAACAATATTTTAAAATATATTTCTAGATGATACAACAGAAAAGATTCAACAAGCAAAGAGTTTACATCAAGGTAAAATTAGCTATTTTTGTAATACAATATTGTACTTCTGACGGGAATTTGATAAATGATCATGCATTCTTAGTCTTACAAACAAGTAAGTTGTGTCTGTTTTTCTTTACCAAAAATTCAAGTATTGCAAAGACATATTTCTTTTGCTATAATTAATTTTAGATATGCATTGTCAACAATACACGTTTTAATGGTATAAGACATGTGTACTATAATACAAGATAAAGGAATTTAAATTTTACCTCAGTAAATGGACTCATCATGACAGCAAAGTTGGTAAGATGATCACATTCACATATGGTAAAGTTATCATTAGTTGTATTTACCCAACAACCTTCAAATGCCCAACTGCCTTTCCCATCTCTGAAAACAAAATATTTGGCATCTTTTGTATAAGATGCTAACAATCAAATTATATTCAAGCATAATATTTACTGTATAAGCGTATTTGTCACACAATATAACTTAAACTCAGTTTTCAGATTTATTGAAGTATTTATAATTAATTAGAACAAGATTGTTTTAATCATTGTTTCATAAGCGCTGTTATATACTTGTTTTCTAAATAATAGAAATGTTAAATAAAAGCAAAAAGAATTAACTATAGAGATAATTTTATTTTTGTATACATATGCCATTGGCTTTGAATTTAAAGAAATCCCATCAAGCATATTCGCAAGTATTTATTCCTGACTGAAATTGATGTGACTTTGAACCAAACCTTTTGCATGTAACTTAATTTCACGGTGTGACTCTAAGACATGTCCTAAGAACATAAGTAAATATTATTAAGCGTTCAATGAACAAAATACTACTTACTTTTCAAATTGCCAGAAGGAGCATTTAGGACGAGACCGATTTCTCTGAAATTATAAAATTTAGAGGTAACATATCAAAACATTAAAATATCGTCATCAAATTCAGTAATAAGTAACACTTGGCATAGTTACAAAGATATAAGTGGCTATTGACGATGGTAATATATTTCGACTCCTCTTAATCTTAAGAACTATGGCATAATGCTTCCACAAGAAAAAATGTGTTGGGAAAAATACAAGAAAAATATAATAATATATTTGCAGAGTTCTGGAATAAAAAAGAGAGGCAAAGAGAGGCAAGCTTTGTGAAAAGATGTTTAAGCATAAATAATAATATAAATGCCGTTAGCAAATTGATAAACGAAAGGGTGTATTTGTTACTACATAATCTATTCTTATTTGCCAAGTCCTACTTTCGCGTTTTACTTAGGACATGCATAAATTAAGCTTAGATATTTCTGAAAAATTAGCCTTAAGCTTGGCTTAACATTAGACAAATAAATCATACATAATTATCTTACACACAGACAGCAACCTCTATTTCATTACATAAAACTAAAAAACGAGCATTTGTTCTTTTTTTCTTAGTAAGCTGTCCCAACTTCTTACCTCGGTGTGTTCAAATGTAATTCTGATAGGAGGACTAAACTTCTGTGGTGCTTCATTTTTAGGTGATATAGTCAATGCAAGTATTGGTCCATTTATTGTTTCTTCATCAGCTTCAGTTTCTGAGCTGAAATAGTAAGTAAAAATCAAGAACACTAAAAATCAAGAACACCAAAGTCGTTTTTAATTATATGCTATTATTTACTTATCCAAGTAATTGTTTACGGAACAAAGTTTTAGTTTCATAATACAAAAGCTAAAATTGTCACAATACGAATGTGAATGCTACAAAACACGAGTAAGTCTATATGTATTATTGTAGCCTAAACTGAAATAGATTAAGTATATTGTGCAAGAAAGAATGCATATAAACATATCTCACTGATTTTAAAATGTTAGATATTCAGTGTATATTATAATTATTATACTTTTCATTTTGAGAGTCACCATCTTCTGTTTCAACAGGTAAGAGTTTAGCTATATCTTTATACATAACTGTAGCTATCACGTATTGTACAGTGTTATCTGTAATAGATTAATTGATAATGTACTTTAATTTACGTTATCTGTAATACATTAATTGATAATGTACTTTCATTTACGTTTTCTGTAATAGATTAATTGATAATGTACTTTAATTTACGTTATCTGTAATAGATTAATTGATAATGTACTTTAGTTTACGCTATCTGTAATAGATTAATTGATAATGTACTAAAATTTACGTTATTTGTAATAGATTAATTGATAATGTACTTTTATTTACATCTACATAACGAGTCCCTGTAAATTCTAGCTCTTATGATACAATTTGAATAGTATCAATGTTTAGTTATCAGAAAACAAAATTAAGAGAGATAGTAGAATTTACTAAATTATGGCCAATGCGATTTTTACATCTACTCAATACCATGCTTACAACTCAAAGCATAACACTTATTCATCCTATGATAGCATCATTATAATTATTATAGAACAACAATAATCCTGTGATATCAGAGGTATTGGTATTGCAAATACCATGGCAAAATTATATATCATTTGTCAAATAGCACTTTTCTCTTAGATACATTCATAGTGTTAATAAACTTAATTATTCAGTAAAATGACGTGTGTACAACCTTTCAATGATTCAGATTCTAATTTGATTTGACTTTTAGTTTCTTTCAACCATTGTTTCTCTTTTTCATCAGTATTTATAGAGTTAGGCTCAGGGAATATAACATCAGCAGTAGAAAACTTCTGTACTTCTAATGCTAAAATTAATGATAAGGTTTCAAAAACAGATGAACCACTACAGGGCAAAACAAATATTTCTAGTATTAATAACGGGCAGTGTGAACTTAAAATGGACAATTTTATAAGTATTGGAAAATAAATATTACTACGTAATAACTTCTTGAATGAAACAATAATTTAAACAACACTAAACACAACAATTTGTCAGCTCTATGTTCATAATGTAATATATTTCATGTAAAAATTTCTTGATAAAGGCTCAGGCCGAAATATTGAAAAAAGAGTTTGCTATCTTTACACTAAACACAACAGTTCATAATTTAAAAAAGCAGGAGTAGTTTGATTGTACTTTTTTCAGTATCAAATAAGATTGCCTTCATATGCAAGTCATTTAGACAAGGTGATTGCTAACATCTCATAAATCAAAGAAAACAGTCAACAAATAATACGCAAAAAATATAAAACATTTAAAATAATTACAAAACAACTATTTAAATTAGCTACCATAAAATACTGCAAATTGTCTTTATGATTAACTACAAAACAGTATTACCCAAGTTTTTCTTTACAATAGTTTTATCTTGGACATTATTTAACGTTTTTCCTATAGCTTCCCCTACAGAGGACATTGTCTTCAGTATATTCTCTGCAGCTCTAGAATCCTGTATGGCAATAAAATAAAAGTTAACATAAGAGCATACATAGGGGTAAACAAAACATCCAAACATATACTAGTAATATCATTTCTTATACAGTCATAGCTCGTTATCTCGACTTGGTTGGGACTGTCGAAAAAGGTCGAGATAACGAATAGTCGAGATAAACAAAAGTTACAAAAGGGAGTTAGTATGATCTATCAGTAGCCACTTTACCTGTTCAGAGCGTGTAGTTTAAAATAATTGCTTATTACACCTGTAAATAGAGTTTTACTATTCATATCACAAATATACTCCAATTTGTTAAGTTGTACGTTCACACTGACTATGTTTCATCTCGACGAGACATAGAGACAATTCGCGTTTTTTTCCGAAAAAAAATTTTTGGTTTCCAATTTTACACATTTTATGTCTCGATGTTTCAACTTATCTAGCGTTTATTCTTTAACCATTTGTAACCAGTCAACAATTTTATATTAAATATAAAGCCTGGATGTGTATGTGTACCACAACTACATAACTTACTAAAATGATTGTAATCACATGTTTTCATTTTAATTTTATCGATAATCTAGATCATTTGTGGCATACAAATTTTATTGTGTTAGTGTTAATGTTTTACAGTACAATATTTTCTCAAGTTGCAAATGAGACCAGTTTAATTTTTTTCTTGTATTGAACAAAAAAGAGAAATTCTCTTGTTAGCAACAACTTTTTGACTGGATTAGAATTTTTTGAATAAATTCCATAAGTCTTTCTAAGAAAGTTACATATTGAAACCAATTATTACATTCACTAGGTTTTTTACTCAGTAATTGTTAGATAGTGTATTGATAATTACTTACTGCTTCTTTAAGAGATTGCAAACTATCTTCATTTGTGTCAACATCAATGATATTGTTAATAGAAGAAATCACATTCTACAAAGAATAAAAACAATAAAACATATTGATGATATAACTAGTAATCAAAGTATTGAAATACAGAAAAACTTTTGGGCACATTGTAACCTAACGAATCCATACTAATGATTACTCCTTTCACAGTAGGTCTAAATTCAAGTACGAATCTATCAGTGCAAACAATGCGGGAGATATGTTAATTCTTCCTGTATTACTGGTAAATACTATTTGTTCAAAATACAAAGATTTTTTCCTCTTCTTCCCATACAAAATCTTAAAGTACAGTTTGTCACTTTGCGTACAAATTTTGTAGGTATTATAAATATGGAAAATACTGTAAAACATCTTAAACTTCAAGTAATACAATGAATGACCTAAGTACCATTACATTAAATAGCTACAGGCACTTTCAATATACAAATCATTGTATTGCTCATACTACATAAACTTCTCAACATGCAATGTAAAACTTTGATTTGCTGTTGTCGATATCAACACTTCATTAATCACTATGTACATGTATATTGCTTAAAGTGTATTAATGAGATTTGACTGCCCCCTTCCATGCGCTTATCAATTGATGTAAACATCTGTCGGCTGATGGAACTACTTTTATCGCTAAAAATTGACTGCCTAGTATACCAGAAACTCGTATATCCGCGGTTAAACTGCTCAGGCATTTGAATTGTCGATAGTTTTCGACTTGTGGTATAACTTAAGCCTTTCGGCGAAATCGCCGAAAGTCTAAAAACTGCATTTACTTCGATTGCTTTCAGTGACTGAAAATGTGGTATAGAAGAGATCAGTACACGTGATAATATAAAAGAAGTTACACAATTCCAGTATAACAAATAAAATTCTAAATTAGGATAGCTCAAACTGTGTTTAGCAAAGTAAAATGTAGTATTAACAAGAGCTGTCAGTAGAGACAGCATGCTCGACTACATGTAAGTATTTGTCACATTAGATGTGGTTGTTGATAAGGAGCATATATATATTTGAAAATGATACCTTAAGGAATGAAGAAGTTAAAGTAGTTTATGATCTTTTTTAAAGAAAAGTTCACAGGAGACAATTTTGAAAAAAAGTAAACCCGGGTCGAAAGCGCAGTTGGTAGCGCGCCAGGATTTGGAATCCCGTGCCCGAGTGGGTGCGGTTTGAATCCCACCCGGGGAGGTTACACCCTTCCATGAAAGTTTGACATAAATGTCGATTTCCCTCCATTGATTAGATAAAATGGAGAAGTTTCCGAACTTGTGGAAGGGTAGGTGAGTACTGGTTATAGACAGTGGTCCAGGAAAGCTAGGATAGTTGCGCTGGACGCTGGAAAATGACCTAAATTGTGTTGACGCGGCGTTAAATCAATTAAAAAAAGGAAAAAAAGTATTTGGAGTTATG
This sequence comes from Mactra quadrangularis, assembly GCA_025267735.1. NCBI lineage: Eukaryota > Metazoa > Mollusca > Bivalvia > Venerida > Mactridae > Mactra > Mactra quadrangularis. Next base: position 43,322,174 of record CM046304.1, on the reverse strand, counting down.
AACCTTGTCACATGAGATGTGGTTAATAATAAGGAGCATATATTTAAAGTCTGAAGTTGATATCTAAAGCAATAAAACAGTTGCAGTAAAAAAATATTTTCTTCAGAAAATTCAAAGTTAAGGGGAAAATAATTAAAACATAGATTTGTTGTAATGGATTTGTCACATGAGATGTGTTTAATAATAAGTAACAAATATTTAAAGATTGAAGTTGATATCTAATGAAATAAAACAGTTATAGTTAAAATAGTTTACTGCACAAAACCTTTAATAAGAAATGTGGACGCAGACGCCGATGCTAGGGCGAGTAGGAGAGCTCTCCATTTACATCGTAAAGTCGAGCTAAAATTGCTCTAGTGGAAGATTACACATACAATTCGGAACAGAGGAATTATAGACTTTCTGAAGCATGGACAACTTTAGGCTCATGCCAAAAAGCGTACTACATTGTACCAAAATATAGTATAAAATCATTTAAATTATCTTCACGAATACATTTTTAGACATAAACTTTACTAGAAAATTGACTTACATTTGTTATGTCGTCAGTAACAAGGTCAGTATTAGAATTCATTAATTCCCCAACTTTTTCAAGTGCTGAAGATAAAGCCTGAATTTCACCACCAGTAAGTTTATTAGTTTCTGGTATAGTACCATCCCCAATACTAGGTGTCAGAGCTGTTGTTATATTTATAATTCCATTCACAGCTTGCTCAACCTCTTCTTTAGAAGTAAAATTGTCCATAACAGTAACCTGTTATATAATAATTTAAATATGTAAAATCTACAATTTCAAACCATCAACTTTTCATGTCGACTTATTGTTTAACCATAATCGTTGTAATTATATAAATTTTTCAAATATATTGTCTTTTATTTCTATCTTTCATACATGATAAAATATTGACCACGTATGAGCTATGAAGGAACAATACTTATAAATCAAATCAATATTCATAATTCTATAAGCACTTGATTTGGGTGATAAGAACTATTAAACTACTCATCTGTCAATGGGTAGATTGCATATATTATCATGTATAATGCTCATTAACAACATGGATCTGGAGGGTCCAAATTAATTCTTATGAAACCTTTATTTGACCAGTAAGGCTTTGCAGAAAATGTTCAACTGACAGCATAATATTATAGATGTGTTGAAGGTATAGATTTTGAAAAATAGATTTAAAAACATGAACACAGTTGATTATTCATTTAGGATATGCAATGATAAAGATTTAAGTCAAGTGTTACTATTGACATGGTTTGATAAATAAATGAACGTTTGATAAATACTACAATGTTAAGAGCAAACACAATATCTAACTTTGATTTTACCCACTCATACACACACTTTTTTAAACGACAGCTTTACAATAAATTGCATTACGTTTATTGAGCAAACTATCAAATAAATAAACACAACAGTGTTGACAATATTTTTCGCCCTAGATATTGTCGCATATAAAAGAAACCAACCTGTGTAACAACGTTTTGAACCTGTTCTCTAAAGCAATTATACTGTGGTAATTTCCATACACCTTCACTACTACATTTTCTTGTTATATTACCTATAAATGATTAAAGTACGAGAATTGAATATTTTGATTTAACATTTGGCAATATGTTACGTACATTGACAATTGCTATTATACGCATTGGCTTACAAACTATATTAAAGCCTTAAGAATTGAGTTATGGGTGATAAAATTTCAAATACTAAAAAAACTTTTTTCTTCAACACTAACTTTAGTAATAAGTGCTAGCATAGACAAATATATTTTCAAAACTGTACACTTTATTTTACCTGTGTATCCTTCCATACATGACTTTTTAGGAGTTTGTCCAGCAAGTACTTCTGACCATACCATGCCACGAGAATCTGTATTGTTTGGACATTTTACTATTTTTACCTCTAAATAAATAAAAAAATCAAATTGATCAAAGATTAAGCATTGATAAAATACAAACATCAAATCTCCATGAGCATTTCTGGTAAAAATGTCCAATAAAGAGTAAGCATGAGTATTCGAAGCTCAAGAAGCCCACCCACTTTCTTGATAAACGCTCCTACCGCAAATGAAGTATTTCAAAACCAAAATTTTGAATTGGTAAAGGACGAAAACGTAACCAGTCTTACATCGCCCTCTCCAAGAAAATATCTGAACGGGTCTACCATCTCACTATGGAGATATAAATAATAAAACTTTTCCAGAAATGTATTAAAGGCACATACAAAGATATAGTAAGTACAATTAAGCTTTTGGGTCATGAGCTATAATGAAATATTAAGGGTCATATAAAATGAGATGATGGATCCTACCTTTTCTCACACATTTAGGTTCAATATAATCCCACTCTCCATTGAGTAGACATATACGTCTGATGTTACCAACCAAACTATATCCCTCATTACATGAATACACAGCAGTGGACCTATATCTAGTACCATTAGTCAAATTAACCCTACCATTTTCTGGATTACCCAATGTACCACAATCTGTAGGCAAAATGGAACACGTAGCTTATACCTTATTGCAGCTTTTAAACAATTATTTAAAACAGTTTTATCAAACATGAGTGTTATAACATACGTTTCACAGTCAATATACATATTCAAAAGGTGTTATTTACAAATTACAGTACAGGTATATTCTTTTGGTATTACCGACAGCCAATGTAATAAACTGTCAACAATAAAACAAAGAGAAATCCGTTTATCGTTACAATCGTATTACTTATTTATTATAATAATTACTTACTTATATGGATACATTGAGCTTTAGAATAACTCCATGAGCCATTATATAAACATTCTGTACTTGTATTCCCAGAGATTTTATATCCTTCTTTACAACTGTAATTAGCAACACTACCATAGATTGTATTTTGTAATTTAACATCACCATGTAGTGGTTTAGATGGTGTACCACAGTCTGAAAACAGCCACAAAAAATCAGCATGTACTTTCATTTTTGTGCCAAACATGTTTTGATATTCAATACTTCTTTCTCTTTATTTTATTATGAATTTTAACTTAAATCTTAAATTACCCATTATAAAAACAAGTTCTTAAATTTACCTTTTCTTGAACAATTCACAGCTGCCCATTGACCATCTTGTAAGCAAGTACTAACACTTATATTTGGTTCATATCCAGTTGCACACGAAACATTCACTGAAGCACCAAATGTCGTGATATTGGGTGAATCAATCATACTGTATGATACATACGGAAAACTTCCACAGTCTATCAGTCAAAACAAACAAGAAATCATATTTTAATACAATTAAACTCAAGCATATGTCTATGTTGTCAAATATCTATTTCTTACATATATTTTCAGGTTACTATCGAAACATTGATTACAAAATGTATCAGAAAAAAACAAGGAATGTTTGAAAATGAAACAAATCATGTCGCTTCTTACCTAAAGGATCACATGTTGGTATGTCCCATACACCAGTGTTTCGACAGGTGATTGTTGCATTTTGGGATACATATCCAACATCACATATAACATCAGCTGTACTATTGTAAGTTGTGTTCCAATTTGATGATATTTGTCCAAATGTTGCATTAGGAACGGGTCCACAATCTAAAAGACAAACACGCATATCAATTATAAGCTTTAAGTTAGCATCAAAATATTTACATGTAGGCCAAATTTACAGAGTTGCAAAATGGATAATCAATGAAAAACGTTTTTCTTGAACTTGTAGGGGCCATTTAAATGCGTCACTAAACGAATAGGAAGAAATTAACTTTTAATATAGTCAAATCGATTAACTCGTCAAAATAAACATTTCACCTTAACTGAAGAAAAATAATAGATGCAATTACTGGTCAAAGTACAATATTTCTATAGAAAACAATTTTTAATGCACAGCTTAAGTGAATGTTTGTAAAAGACAAAATAGTCGTACAAAGTAAAATTCTTAGTATTCATCAAACGAGTTTTGAACATGTTTTATTATTGGCTTTTTTAAAATTAAAATTGGCGTTTCCTTTTGTCGAAATGTGTCATATTCACATAAAGGTTATACCTATTTGTTCACAACTCGTCAACGGTGACGCTCTCCATCCACCATCTAAGCAAATGATAGTCTGATTTGCCATAACAAAACCAACACCATCGCATATTTGAAAAGCTCGAGCTTCATACAAAGTATAATTATTTACGGCTAGATCTACATAACCATTAATTGGTGATGGCGGTGTTCCACAATCTATAGAAATGAAAATATGATTGGTAAATGTCTTGAAAAAAATAAATAGTATATAAAAGCAGTTTATATTCCTCTAAATGCACTAAGTTGTTAAAAAGTACATGCTTTTGACTTCTATCATGGTGTAAGCCATCGAAAACAATAATCTTTGACCATCCGACATAAAAAGAGTTTTGGCCTTAAACAGTGCTGTTATAAAAGATGATGATGTTAACGTTTAACAAATTACCAAGTAAGGACCTGCGGTAATAATTATCTCTGGTTTAAATTACTAATTTCTCAAATAAATTTATAACAGGAAACTAATTCCTAAATTTACCTTTTCTTGAACAATTCACAGCCTCCCATCGACCGTTTGATAAGCAAGTACTAACACTTATATTTGGTTCATATCCAGTTACACACGAAACATTCACTGAAGCACCAAATGTCGTGATATTGGGTAAATCAATCATACCGTATGGTACGTACGGAAAACTTCTACAGTCTGTCAGTAAAATAAAAGAAAATCATATTTTTAAACACAACTAAACTCAGGCATATGACTATTATATATTTTTTGAAAATTTATAAATTACACTATACTTATATAAATGGCCTAATTCAAAAAGATGTTTTTTTCTTGAAGCCAAAACTCTCAGTATAACAATATAGAAGCTGAAGTAGCTAGATGAATATCAACTTATACATGTATTTTATGTTTGATAGGTATTTTTCTAATTTTATTTCTAATTTCAACTAAAAAGATCCACCGGTTCCAAAGTTACAGTGATCAAAAAATGTGAACAAATGGCCATTTTAGCGTGACATACATTTTAATTCCTGACAAAATACACTATCTTATTACTTTAACAGTGTTAGAACCTTAAATTCAAGTTGCTTGTTCACACCAAAGCCATTTTCTAATCTGACACTGAAAACCAAACATTGATATTTCAAGCGGGTTCTTGTTTGTCGGCAATTTTCTGCAATAGGTGAAATGAGGCCAAAAAGTCAAAACCTCTCATCAGTAAGCTTTGTGAGTATATTTCTTTTTACAAAGGTGTTTATAACTGAATTAAAGTGGTTTTTTATGTCCCAACCATAACGGTTTTTGTCCCAACCATAACGGCAAATATTACATGTTGTTTAATTAATTTATTTATTGTCCTGTCTAGTTTTTAATGGGTGTTCTTTCATTTCTAGCTATGTCATATCTTTTAGCTTCAATATTAATTGAGTTCTATGTACATTTTAACACTAGATTTGAATTAAAATGCGTTTAAATCTGTCTATCTGTTTGAACAGAGTACATATATACGTAAATTTAAATTGCCTGTGACTGACAACTGCCCTAAATGATTTAATTTGTCTGTGATTGACAACTGCCCTAAATGATTTACAATCACAGGTAAGATGGAGAAAACACATAGAAAGTTTTCCATGACCAAGCTCTAAGAAGTTATGCTCCATGCCGGAACCTATAAACCCTCGATTAGGAGACTTGTGTGCTACTGACTGACATAGTTAGGTAGGCATTTTTTTCTTTTCAGGAATGTGAATTAAACAAAATCTTAATCTATCTACATGTAAGTTTAACAAATTTTAATACATGTCTGTTCTATTTCAGGTATTAGAGGTAGATGAAGATGTCAAACTCAGATTTCTGAAAGCTACATCTACTTCAGACATTTTCACATGGCCTGAACTGGAAAACATATCTTTGCATCCTCAACAAGATAACAATAAACTTTCTCATCCCAAGTTGGTCAAGTGGAGTGGTGTTAAACCCAAGTATGCTTTATAGGAGTTTAGTGAATTCCAGTGATGACTTCACATATAATTGTGTGCATCTTGTACATCATTCGTAATAGGTTTTAGTTTGTCCCAACCATAACAGTATATCATTTATTTTTGTCTAATTGTTTCTTTTCAATCCTGGCAATAAAATGTTCTTACTTTGTTCAAATCTATGATGTGTTTTTTATCCTTACAAAGGTGCCATATCATTTTATATTACTGGACTTTGAATTCAATTTCTTTATAGGTCTACATATATTTCTACAAGGATGTAGGAATATTCACAATATCTTAAAGTCACTCACAAAAAAGAAGTCATGTAGTTGCAAACACAGAATTTTAGTATTTTCAACCATTTGTATAACAAATAATTATAATTGTCTGTGAAAAATAACTACAGAGCCATATATTAAGGTGGTTTGTCCTAAACATAACGGTAAACACAAAACCTTGACCTAAATGGTTGGAGTGAATTCTTAAAGTCATGAATCTACACAAAAGGAAATTATTTTTTCTAGTGCATCAAGTACATGTAGAAGCTGCATCAAGCTGTTGTTTTAAGTTCCAAGTGACAATCTTTCCAAAATAAAAACAAAATTTGTCGCCAATTGTAAGAATAGAGGGGGTTCATTTAACTGATTTTATTTTTTTTTTCGAGATTTTTTTTTTGGATATGGTTGAAAAAAGCATTCCAACACGTTGGAAGTTATAGTTAGAACTCAAAACTGGACTGCATTTTCACTTAAGTTAAGAAAGGGCCTCATTATAATAATGGTACACTTTTACTATTTAATGATATTCTAACATTTTATTGTATTTTTTTCTAAAATGAAGATATGTAGTCAATAAAACCTTTACATTTTCTGAAACTACAAAGTCTACCCCACAAAATGAAAGCAATATTTTTATTAAAAAACCAGCTTTATTTTTTGACAAAATGTCACACTTTTTTTAATTAGGCCATATGTTGTCAAATATTTATTTCTTACATATAGTTTTCAGGTTACTATCGAAGAAAAGATTACAAAATATATCAGAGAATAAACTAGGAATTTTGAAAATGAAGCATATTATGTAGCTTGTTACCTAAAAGTTCACATCTTGGTATGTCCCATATATCCGTATTTCGACAAGTAATTGTTGCATTTTGTGCAACATATCCATCATCACATATTACATCAGCTGTACTATTGTATTGTGTTGTGTTTCCATTTAATGATACATATCCAAATCTTACATAAGGTACAGGACCACATTCTAATATACAAAATATATATTATAAAACAGTTAAATTATAGTTACCAAAGCAATGAACGAATTGAAACCAAACGAAAAAACAGTAAAGAAAGATATACGGGCTGGACTGAAAGATTTAGCAAGATTTAGCAAACAAGTCGCAAGTATTAAACGAACTGAAGGGATGATCAATGAAGTTGCTAACTTTTATTCTAGAGTGGTACAAAACCCTCAATTCGCCACTGATTCAACAATTTACAAAAAATATTTGAGGCCGATTGATTTTGGCAATTAATGTTTTGAGTTGCAAGTGGGGCATTTCAACTTAGTTACTTCGTGTAGAAGTCGTCGATTATTCATGAACATTTCTTAAAATTGTGTCAAAATATATCTTTAGATGCAGCTTTATATATAGTAACAAATATGACAAGTCAATAAGGCCATTACGCGACTTTTTCCCGTGTTATGCGATTTCGGCCGCCTGCGACTCGCCCATTATGCATAATATGCGCTGAATGTGCGCACGCGCATCGTTACGTTATCAAGTAGCAGTTGCATCAAACATGGCGTCCGAAGAGTTCTTGAGTCTTTGTCAAATATAATTTAGATTGAGACACACATATTCAACAAAAATACAATACACAAAAAGTTCTATTTGAGATTTTACAAATAATTTAATTCTAAATCACTTACTTCACCGTTCAAATTCAGCAGAAACCGTTGACGCTGTTAAATATTAAACTCAGAAATGTGCACTGTTCCTTTCGAAGTTTCTCAAAGTTTCTGTGCTTCTGTGTTTAATTTGACGAATATCCAGCCATTATACAGTAAATGCATAGGTTAACTATTGTTTTACCAAAGCCAAGCCACGCAAAAATTAAATATAATGAAACTGGTTTCTAAAACAGGGATATTCCTAGGTCATATTTTCAGTGAGAGATTTTCTCCCATTTACAAGTAAATGATGGGATTTTTCTGATTTCAGTGGGAGAAATTCTCCCATTCGCCAAAAAATAACGAGATGTTTCATTGTGGATTTTAACCCTTTAACCAATAATATACCCCGTTTGTGATTCTACATGATGTAATGTACCAATTTTACTAATCCGAAGTACAAATTTAATGTTGGTGGTTTTTTTTGCATTATTCCTGAATAAAACATATGATACTGGGAGTTTCACTTGTTTTTTTTTGCGAAAAAACGCATATTTTATTTCAGTGACTTAGTGTATTTTCATAAGCAAATTTTTATTGTGAAATAATTTTATAGGTAAACATAATTAACACTTATTGCTTGAATTGTTATCTGTTCCAGTGAAAAATATCAGTTCAATGATCAGGGATTAAGCTAGTCCAAACTTTGTGAAAGAATTTCACTTCTCTTTTCAGCTCATATATTAACATATTAAGACGAAATTGAAAGAATTGTGTAGACGTCAAGTTATAATAAGTAAATGGGTTGTATTCTACCTATGGACTCAATAAATCACGTATCCCAAATTTTGCATATCCGAAAATATGCTTACTTTGGTAATGTTGAATGACCAAAACAAACTACTTAATATAAATAAAATTAAGCTGATCTATTATTTCTTCTATTATTTCTTTCAAATATTTAAATAAATTTAATCACGACTCATTATTTAGGTGTATACGATTTAAGTGATCCAAGAAAAAATAAGAACATGAAAAATGTGACAGTCATGTAGTCGTACACGTATTGACAAATACTGCTAATTTATGTAATCTTATGTTAAAAATTTGACCAATAATTTTTTTAATAGATATAATTTTATTGCAGTTCAGAGTCATTCAACTTTGCTTAAAAATTACATTTTTTTCCAAAAAATATTACGATCGGACCCGGCAGGGGTCTAGCTACATAGATCTTTGTTTATTTTATTATTAAATTATTTCTGAAACTTGTGAGTGAAAAACAAGAAATTATCTTTGAACATTTCATAGACATGATATTCCAATAAATGTAAGTAAAATCGTTGGGCAAATTCTTGGATTAACCAACAAAACTTCATTTTAACGAAGACGAAAATTTCCAGAATTTTTTTTTAATAAACGTCAAAACGAACAATAGTGTAACAGCTTATCTCTATAAAAGCTTAATATGCATGATTTAATGCTATTTAATATGTAATGAAATCGCTTCAACCATTACCATCTGTTGTCATATATTTTTGCGACCACGCAAAATTGGAATTTCATATCTAACTTCCATCGTGATTGAAAGGCTTATTGTTTTTTTATGCTTCCATCTTAATTTAACAAACGATGCTACATGATACGACATTAAGTGTAATTTTAACTTGTTTTCGCGGACGCGCTGTCAAAATAAATCCCCCAATATCGCCGAACGTCTTAAAATAAAATTACTTGCTCGTGGCGCTAATAAAGATTTACTCTCTGACGATTATAGGTAACTTAGGCATATGTGAACGTAGTCACGCGTGTAAACATAACTTGGCGACTCCTTTATCGATTTTATGACATCCTTATGCATAATTTTGTCGGCGAGTTAATCTCCCAGCGTGTGACCGACAATTAAGTTTAATTGACATGTAATTAGCATGTAATCACCGTGGGCGGTCTTATTTTTCACAACTCATATCTGGATTAACAATTGACGATCAATTAGGGAATTTAATTTTAGTAAACTATGAAAATCTGTTTAATTCTTTTTCGCCGATTTCAAACTTTTTTTGTCAAATAGTTTCACGATTTTATTGATAATTTTAGACGCCCATAAGCGTCTAGAAAAGTGGTGCGATATTTTCTCGCAACTAAGAACTTTTAATGCGATTTTTGCCGTTTTAGTGCGAGAAATCGCGTCCTAGGAATATTCCTGAAAAATCATCAACTTCCATGCAATTTTCGGAAAATCAATGGCACATCGCTTCAGCGCAGCTGCATGTGTGGTGTTTTCCTACAAAATCTTTATATCCATATCGTCGATTTGAAGTTTGAATTATACCTATACACTAGTATGTTCCAGTCTTTTTATGATATCGTTTTTTAAAATTCATCATAAATGACAGTAAATTCGTTAAACGACGAATCCTAGATATCGCACCTAACACGACCGCCATATGACAACAAAGTTTTCATTATATTCTACGTCATTGTTACATTACGTCATCAAAGAACTGATTCGTCCTCGGAAAAATCGCAAGTGATTTATTCGTCCCTAAATAAATTGTTCTTAGTTTACTTAAGAATTGAGACCGGGTTCTGAACAAACGTATTAAAGACGTTAATGATTAGTTGCTACTCGCCATTATGCGATAATCACCCTCGAGTCCATAATGGCCAGTAGCAACTAATCATTAACCTCTAAATAATTTAAATTGAAAGGAGGTAAAATAGTTCATTTCACTGTTGTGATACAATATTTGACAGAAAAGTTATATCAAACGCATAACGCATTGAAACTCATCAAATAACACATTGTAATGAAATGCATAAATTTTGAAAATGTATCATATAACAGAATATATCGGTCATGACATAAATGGAAATATAGTAATAAAACAGTATATTACATATTGATATATGAACAAATAATGGAGTCAATGTCTCAATAAAAATAAATTAATGAAAACAATGGTTGGTTCTTATACATGTATATAATTTATTTATCCATTAGATAAAATCGATTGTCTTAATACTAGTAGTAGAACTGTCGTAATATAGGGAGCTTTTACTATTTTAAAAACAACTAGATGTTTTGTGATAAAAATGTGATATTCAAAATATTTACCTGGTGCCGATATCATCATCACTGCTAACATCATAAACAATGCCCATATTTGAATAGCTTGAACTAAAATCTCCATGTTTTCATGTCAGCACAATACAACTGCAAGGAACATATATTGTCAAAATTATGTTATGGAGACTTAACGGCAATTAAGACATTTTGTGTATATTCGTTTCGGAGTTACCATGAATGTGATAACGGTGGCTATTTTGAAAATAAAACTATTGGTGGACTGTCAGTCCAAAAATGATTCCGAGTTGCCATGAATGTGTTAATGCTGTCTACCTAAAAATCGTATTTATTTGAATAAAAACATGACAATGGAACGGTATGTGACCTGTCAGTCAAAGGTAGCATCATCTCAATCTTGATCTACAAAAATAGTGCTTAGTCGGCCAATATTATAACACAGTCCATAAACACATAAGATCTATATCTAAATGTGTTGTGAACTGTCAACAAATATTATAACACAGTCAATAAACACATAAGATCTATATCTAAATGAGTTGTGAACAGTCAACAAATATTATAACACAGTCAATAAACACATAAGGTTACCATTATAACGAAGTCACAGGCCCAACATAGGTTAACAACATTTTGTAAGTAAATCAACTTTGACGATATTATTTTTATGTTTATTAACTGTCAGCAATGAGATGAGTACTGCATTTAGATCACTGTATGTTAAAGTTGTTCATATTAGCAGCAAAATTGAATATTTAGCAGTAAGACTGAATATAGCAGACAGTAAGTATAACAGACGATACTTAATGTACAATAAAAGTGCAGTTAAAATGAAAGAAAAACAAAATAGAAAATAACGATTGCACTTTACACAGAACTTTACTCTAAATCTCGACTATAGAAACATTGTTCCGATGTATAAAGTAACAAGTCTTTCCATTTATTTATCTTACTGCAATTACTGCTAAAAACTTAAATTTCTTAATTGATCATCACATTCGCTCTCTATTTAATGATATCTTCGGTGTGTGCCATCGTCGGCACACTTCATAGCGAAGTAATGTATCCTCGGATAACCGACGATGACTTTGTGCGTGCTGCACTAACAACAATAATTTTAGCAAATCGGCCTTATCACAAGGAATATAATTTAGATATCACTTAAATTAACAATACCAGTTAGCCATAGTACGCTTACTTTTCAAAACGAGTATATTCACTGATTAATAAATTCGTTCCCATGTAAACTTGAGCAAAATATACACAATTAATTTAAATCTACATAGATAGTAATCTACTGATGATGTTTTCCTTTGTCGTGCACAATTCTTTAACAAAACGGGTAATAAATACAACCGAATGCAAGTTTTAACAATCAAAGGCATGGCGGGTATTATATATCTTCCTAGTAAGCTACGATTCGACGCCGTCGTTCAAGGGATATTTTACAATATTTCATATCTTTCAAAGTAATCTCCATAAATCATACTAGTATACAAAGGACTCATATCCTGTTGTTGTTGTTTTTTTCATTCAAGTATTTCAATGTATTACGACACTTCTATCAAAGGAATGTTTTATAATTGTGTAATTAAAGAGCGCAGCACTTCTATTATTGTGGCTGATTTATGCCATGTCGCATTTTTGTCCCACGGTGCGCCACACGAAAACACGGAAGTACGATAAAATGGTCTTTTTGTCGTATCATCGTCCCGCGAGGCGCCATGCAAAAACACAATCATACGACATTTTAATCATTTGTCGTGTTTTCGCCTGAGGAACCACAAAGAAACAATGTATTTTTACGACAAAACTTTTACAAAGGTATAGTTCTATTACATTAACCTGTCACAACTTGAATAA